>OX451216.1:82650621-82993448 GCA_949628195.1 Phasia obesa
TATATATATATATATATATATATATATATATATATATATATATATATATAATATATATATATGATATTTTCTTTCCCGTAAAAGTATCACACTTCCAAGAGAAAAAATTGAAAGTACTCAATTTTACTAATTAAGGTACTGAAAAGTTGGCAGTACATATTGTTTTTGTAAGCGACAAATTTTAGATTCTATTTACAGAACTCTACAATAATTTTGAAATTTTATATAAATACTAGCTATCCCCGGTGCGCTTCGCTACACCCATCCACAAGTAATACAATAAATACTTGGAAGAAAAGTATGACTAACCTTTAACGTCAAGTCAAAAATTTTCCCATCCAACCTGTTTTTTGCTAGACTATACGTATATATTAACACCATAACAATTTTTTACTTTTAATGGGATGTGCCACTCCCAGTATTCTTATCCAGTCTGTATTTTGCTAGGGTTACTTGTGCAAAGTTTCCAGACTATACCTAATGTAGTTCTCTAGGTACGCGATAATAATTTTTCACTTTGTATAGGAGGTACCACGCCCTCCATTCAAATTCAGTCCGTGCTTCTTTACACAATGTATCTTAATATGGGGGTTACTGATGCAAAATTCCTATTGCAGTTCTCTAGATACAGAATAATAATTTGTTTACTTTGTATGGAGGGTACCACGCTAACTGTCACAATTCAGCCTATGTTTTTCTAGAGTATACGCATGGGTATGGGGTTTACTTGTACCCACTTTGAAGACCATACCGATTATAGTTCTCTACATACACAATAATAATGTTTTACTTTGTATGGGAGGTACAAAGCCCACTGTTCCAATTCATTCTGTATTTTGGCAGACTATGCGCCTTAGCACAAAGGCTACTCTTGCAAAGTTTTAAGGTGCTATCTATTGCAGTTCGATAGGAACACGATAATAATTTCACGCATTCCAGAGAACATCAATTACTAACACAATGCAACTTATTTTTATATATATAGATTAGAATTTTAGAGAATATTGAATATTTGAAATTTTATTAGTCGAACTATTTATTTTACAAACAGATGAAATTTTAAATCAAGCTTAAGTTCGTTTTATTCTCTCAAATTGGCGATACCTTTTTCAGTGATAGCTTTCAAGACTTGCTAGGTTTGTGTTTTGGGGCGGTTAATGCGGGATTTTAAAAGTTCCGAAGAAAAAAAGTCTGCCGCCAACTTTTAAATCAGTAACAATAATTCCACGTTTTAACATTGGTTTTATATAAAATTCTCTAAAATTTTAAATCAAGCTTAAGTTTGTTTTATTCTCTCTAAGAAAAAATAATTTTAAATTGCAAATTAGGTGATTAATATCAAAAGGCGCGATGTTGATAGGTCATATAAACTTCAAGTATAATCTATTCAAGATGAAAATTGAAGATGATACTTGCAGACTGCGCGTGGAAGAGACTGAGAAGGCAGCGTATGTGTGTCTCTATGTACTTTATGGATTCGCCCCTTTTTTAATTAATAAAACT
Organism: Phasia obesa; assembly: GCA_949628195.1. Lineage (NCBI taxonomy): Eukaryota > Metazoa > Arthropoda > Insecta > Diptera > Tachinidae > Phasia > Phasia obesa. Next base: position 82,652,125 of record OX451216.1, read on the forward strand.
ATTCTCAAAATTAAGTAAAGTCTAAACAACTTCTATTTACGCATTACTTTTTATTCTATGAAAATGTATCTGATAACTGAGATTCACAATCTGTTACTATTAGTGATTTCTATTATTATTTTAGGAATTATATAATTTATATGAGAATTTTAAAAATATGAATTACAAGAAGCCTAATTATGCAGTTGTGGAAAGCAACAGTTAACAATGAAATTTAACAACAAGATTTCTTTAGCCATCATTTTATTTTTAAATATTTTTCAATTTAACAATGTTGTCAGTCAGTCAGTCAGTGAGTCAGGCAGCCAGCTTTATTGTATGTGCAAATGTTTGGTGAATAAAAAGTTCACAAATTACTAATTTATACATTCATTAGTAAATATGCGCTAACAAATTCTCTTTTTATCTATAAAATAAAAGTCCAAAACCAATACATTAACACAAACACCTGTAGGTACTTGGACAGACTGACGATTACTTATTTATTAGCTAATTTATTTGTTTTGTTGTTGTTTAATTTTAATTTTAATTATTTTTTATTTTGCAGTCAAGGTAAAATTAAAACAGCAATAAAGGTACTTTTGAAATAAATGAAATAATATTTATTATTAAATAAATAGTTAAATAGATAAACAAACAACAACAAGTCATGCATATCTTCACATTCACTGTTTTTCTTTGTCTTTTTAATGGTCGAGTACTCGTATGTACGAGTGCAATCATAAGACTATTAAAAAATCTTTCAAAATAACAATTTGATTAAATATTGTTTCTCAACAATAGTTGTCAGATGCAAATATAAAAAATAAATACATACATATATACGTACATATACATACATATATGTATGTATGTAGATTTTTTATTGTTTTCTATTTTTTGCAATTTAACATTGAGGTAATTGTAATTTCTGTTAATATTTTTTTCATTAATGAGTGTTGCAAGTTAATTACAAGACAAGTCTGTCAATAATTGCCACATGCAATGCACATTTTCTTTATATTCATAATTAAATGTTTAAGATTAAATTTACATGATTTTAAGGGTATGCCTTTTCCTAAGTTCCTACCGATAGCCATTTTCATTTATACCGATAGCCATTTGCATACATCAGTAATCGATTTTGTTGTTGAGGTAAAATCGATTATTCTTCCGGTTATTCTTATTACGAAACCACTTTTGAAATTGAAATCAACTTGAAAACAAAAATATTGCAATATTCTAATTTGTTCAGTTAGAACGAAGAAAGGCACAATGTACAAATTTAATTAAGATTTGACGTGTAAATTTCGTCTTTTAAGCTTCCGTACGTAATGGGTAGAAACGTCACCCAAATAATATTGCTCCGACGTCTGTACGTCAGCCACAGACCTCTATGTCTTGAACTGTAATAGGTATACACTTGGTTTATCCCGCTTTAACAGCAATTAGTTAAATTTTAAGGGTGTCCCGATGACGACGTAATTTTAGAGTATATAACCTCTTTTGAATCGTTAGAAACAGCACACAGGATGTGTCCGCTCTAATAAAAAATCTAGTGTGGACTACACTCAACTTTACAAAAGTGTAATCTTGTTCGAAAAAATAATTATTTTGTATTTGGCGTGCCATGTAAACTGCCCTTCCCATTTATACACAAGAACTATATAGCTCTTCATATTAACTTTATATATGTCAAACTGCATGACATAGACATCTATCGAATATCTCAAAACGTAAAGATCCGACATCGATATTTTTTACGATTGCTGTACTTTGCCTCTACTTACTTAGTAGAGTAAAGTAAAGTAAAGTAAAGTAAACGGAAACGGAAACCGTCGCTGGAAACTAAATCTGAAAATAGGATGGATCGGAGAGACCGATTATTATATTGATAACAAATCCGTTATTGTTTTTTGATTTTTTCGCTTAACTGACTCAATAATGATGAATAATATAAAGTAAATAATTTGGCTTGCGAGTCATTTTTTTAAGCTTTGATATATAAATAAATTTTTAACTTTAGACGACAAACAATTCGATAAGTTTGGTATGGGGCACAAAGGCAGATTAATTATTTATGGTTTGATTGTCCATATAACCGCAGATGATGTAGATGTTATTTGAATCAGAGGTATAATGAAAAAAAATTATTTTTGATTTCACAGTTTAGCTTTATCCAGAATGTTAAATTCACCCTCATATTTAATCCAATAGCACAATAAAGACCCCAAACAATCTGCGAAAATAGTCAAAGAATGGCTTGATATGCAGGTGTTTATAATCATTGAGTGGCAACTGCAAAGACACGATATTAACACGATCGAAAATACAAGACTTTTTAAAATGCGTTAGATGTCTTGCAGTCGGCGCTTCGAGGTAGTTTTACGCGCCAAACAGATTGCATTACTATTGTCATACCTTCCGACGAAGATCGTCGTCACTGGCTGTTTGTTTAGCAAGCCACGGAAGCTATGACATGATATTTCATTTACTGGCGGATTAAATCGAAACAATATAATACTAGAATGGATTAGTTGAAAAAAGCAACGCTATACTAGATAAACTCTCAAGTAAAGAGTGCAAAGTGAGCCAATGTTCTCAATAAGAAAATAATATTTTTTTTTTTTAATATTTGAATTAATGTTATTTGTTTTCTAATAGTTAAGGACGGTTAAATTCGGAAGCATTGACTTACTTTTGCACCCCACTGTGTTTTCTTTTGCTAGTACATTTTGAAATAAATAATAAAAAGAAAAACCTTTAAGTATATTCCTTCCGATTTCAATATTAAGAAGAATTTCCGATTTAGAAACGAGTATAATAAAAACAACAATAAAAATACATTTACTTAACAGAAAACAAAAGGCCAACAAAATAATTTAATTTCAATGCAAGCAATAGAAACGCGTACATTGATTTTAAACAGCGTCTGTCTTTTAACTTCGTTCTATTTATTTGTATCTGTATCATCAGTGGAAACTTACCTTTTTCAAAGATATTGAAATATTGTTGGCCGCATTTATATTGTTAACATGATGACGCATTGCAACAACGTCAACATTCAAGTTTATTGCTGACGGTAGGGTTTGTTGGTGATGGTGATTGTGAATGCGACTGTGAGGAGAGAGAGATGATGGAACACATGTTAATTGAGGGGTGGTCGCATTGACCTGATTTGGTGTTTGTTGAGGTATTACTTGTGTGCAACCCGAAAGGCTTGTTTGGTTAGTTACTCCGGCCAAAGGATTGTTAAGCGTTGCGGCAGCAGCTGCAGCAGAGAAGAGGCCAAGTAGGAACGTAGGGCAAGTGGTGAGAACATTGCAGCAGCAGCTGCTGCAGAAGGTAGTAAAGCATTTTGATGTTGCGTGTGATTATTTTGCATTTGGGAGCCTTGCAGATGAGAAAGATCATGTCCATTAAGCAGATTTGATGGTGTCATCGAAAGTGTGGTATGTTGTGGTGGTGCTAGTCCTACTGCAGAAGTACTATGGTGTAAGGTAGCTGGTGTATTGTTGCAAGCAAAGGTCCCTACAGCATTCGGATGAAAGGTTGGATGTTGATAATTACTTGCTCCAGCTGCTGCCACCGCGGCTGCTGTTTGTACTTGAATTGTTGTCGCAGCATTATTGTTAACATTGTTAGGATGTTGGTTTGGCAAGACTTGGCATGTTAATGTTGCATTGTTTGTTGCTGCATAGGGACTAATTGTTGCTGCATTTGGAGATGCTTGTTGAGGATACGGCATTGTTAGAATTTTCTGTAGTGGTATTCCCCATGGCAGGTACCATGAGCCAGGCTGATACTGCATGTTATTTAAATTGTTTGGTCTTTGTTGTTATCACTTTTTGTTGTTTTTATCGTAGTTTTTTTTTACTTTGTACTAATATTTTTGATTTTTGTTCTTGTTATTCTTGCTCAATTTAATTAAAATTCCATTGTAGGGATGTTTGTTTGTTTGTTTAGGCACTTTATTATTTCATTTGATTTATAGAAATTATATTTTTTAAATAGTTTTTTATCTGTGAATCTAACAGTTAATAATCAAAAAGTTTTTTTTTTTTAAATACAAATTTACACATCCCTTAAGAGCAATTTTAAACTAAAATCAACCATAAATTTATATTAATTGCAACAAATGACATTTCTTATGAGGGGATAACCAGTCCGTAAAAATTAATTGTAAGCAACTTTGTCGTTTCTTAAACGCTTTGAAATATTTTATTTTAAAATTCGTTTAATTAAAAAAGGAACTCAATTGTTCTTAGGATTGCAAGCATAACTTATTTGAAGAGGCAAACAGCACATTACATTTAGATTTAAGAAATTGCATAGGAATTTGCAAGCTCATCTAATCGGTGCGCTCATAGGCGTATGCAATAGGGTGAACGAAAAAATATTTTTTTCAATTTCAATATTAAATAGTGATTAAAAGTTGCCATTTGCTATTGCTAAGCCAATTGAGAAGTTTAAAGACGATTGAAATTTAGCAAATTTAAATTTTTTTTAGATCTGCAAAAACTGTATTTTATAAATAAAAGCACCATTCTAAGTACATTAAATAAGTTTTAGTCAAAGAAAAATCATTAAAATATAATACCGCTTACTATAATCATACCAATCTTACTACAACAAAGAAAAAAAAGTAAATTAAAAAAGAATTTTTTCATGTTTTTATACACCATTTAGGAATGAAAACGTGAAAAAAGGTTATAAAATGACGATGGATAGCAAATTTTTATGTTTTGCATTATTTTAGGATTAGTTTTAATGAAATTAAAATAAAAATAAATATAAAAAACCACCAATAAAATAAAAAATATAACTATATAAGATTTAAAGGCAAAACAACAAACAAAATATGTTCAAGGCTTCTGCGGCACCTCAAGATGCGGTTCAATCACAATAAAGCTTTGTAGAATAACTTCTCACATAAAAAGACAAATTTGTATCACTATTTGAATGGGTAATACAAACATTTATTTTCATATTCCAACGTTCCAGCCTAATGAGCAAGTGGTCATACTCCAATACAAACTAGCTTACTAAACACATGCCTACTCATACCATACTATGTATTATTGAGCAAACCTCGGTTCATATCATAAACGCAATGAGCTGACTGACCAAAATAAACTTTCTGAAATTTCTGTGTTTTTTGTCATACTAATTTAAACTTTCTTATGGAAACGCTCATGCTCGTTGTGTTTAGCTTGCTGTTTATTATTGTCCACTCATCGCTACTCGTGTGTACTCGTGTTTTGTACTCATGCAGTGCTTTAATAGGAAGCATGTTTAAACTTTTGCTTTATTTGAGACTAAATAAAGAAAAACAAATACATATTCCATTTGACTAGAAATATTTATGGGCGAAGAATTTAAAACAGTTGATTATAACGAGAAAGGATTAATCATTACATGACTATACATAAATATCTACATATACATATCTATATTTACATAAATGCATACAAATGTGCAATGCATTAATTGTAAAAGTTATAAAAAATATCATTGATATTTCATAATTTTACGATCCAACTCAAGCAAATGGTAATTGTGTTACCCATGTTACTCGCATGATTGATCTACGATACATAAAAAAGTAAAAATGATTTGTTTTTCCTACATCTTAATTTGTACTTTAACCCTTAAATCTTAGTACTGATAAGACATACATATATCGCACTTGATCAACAAGAGGGTATTAACTCAAAATTTTTAAATTTTCACTTTTTTCAAGAGATCAATTAACAACATCAATATCCATCTACTGTAAATATTTCATTTTCGTGATAGTGTCTGGAGTACATTATTTATTTAGGCTTAAGTTCTTAATTATAAAGAGATAAAGAAAAATTAAACACCAGCAGAGCAGAATGCATTTTCTAGACAGCTACGTCCGTCGTCAGTACTCTTTGTATCTACCTACCTGGTAGTTACAATAATTAAGAACTTAAGACTAAATAAATAATTTATTCATTTAAAAAAAGTTCAAGCAAAATTCATATAGTGTCTTGAGTACTCTTATATCAACAAAAAGGTATTATTTTGATTTGGGAAAAATTGTAAAAAAATTAAAAGAAAAACAGTGTAAATATATTTTCAAATGGAATTTGATGACTATAATATGCTCGAATTTTTAAATTATCTTAGAATGTAATCACAAACAGTTTTTTACCTCTACTAAAAATTTTAAAATTTTGAGTTAATACCCTCTTGTTGATCAAGTGCGATATGTAGATAAGAAACTTCAAAAAAACTATTTAATTTCTCTTTTTGAAATTTAACCAGTGAGATTCAGCTGTGCCGAAGCATAGAGTAAACTGTTACCAATTTGACAACATTATATTTGTTTGGTTTTTATCTTCATTTATACAATTATAACAAAAAAATGTCTCAATAAAATTTAATATAAATTTTAATAAAATAGTCGATTTTTTTTCAATTTGTCATTTTGTGGTTACAATTCAATTTGTTAGTGCCGAATCACATTATGCAACTTTTGTCGCTGCAATCTTTCTCGTTTCCTCTTTAATAATGCATTTACATATGTTTACATCATGCAATTTTTATTGCAGCAATTTGTATGGATGTATACATTTGTTTGCATGTTAAACTTCAAAAATAAAACTCCCCTCTCGCCTACTAATGAAGAATTGCAACGACAAAAGTTGCATAATGTAACTCGGGACTTAGTAATTTTTCGAAGAAAATATAAGTTTTTGAAATATAAGTTTTGGCCTTTTTTGACCTTATCTCCGCCATTTATGGAACAATTTTGCTAAATTTAACATTAAAATTTCGAAACGTCAAAAATCATGAAACTTTATATGGAGAAAAATTAAAAATTGCAAGATCGCCGAACAATCTTGGAATTATCTTCAACACTTCGTTAACAGGGTCTGAACTATGCCTCAAGAAAAACACATTTTATGTTACGAAATCTATAAAACATGCAATACTTTACAGCATTTAAAAAATTATTTGGATGCAAAACTTTTGCCAAAATTTAAGAAAATTAAATGTGGCATATAATGAGGTAGAGAGATGTGTTTACGGATTGTTGAAGTACGACCGAATATAAAATCTTGGGGACCTGTTAAAAATGCGATATCTACGGGTTTTAAAAATAATTTTATTTACACGGACATTATTAAGCTCAGACTGCCAACTATGGTATCTGAGTGCCAGTTTTTTATCTATTGTATACGTCTTCCGAATTCAGTACCGACAAACTCAAATTTTGTATTTTAAAATGACCCCTTTAAATACTTTGTAATAAATATAAATAAAATGTATAGATTTTTACTTTTATTGGGTAATGTAATGTCTAAATAAATATGCGGAAGATGGAGGCAGCAACAAAATAACAAAATAACAGAAAAAAATCAGAACAATTCGGGCAAATCATCAGCTCTGATTCTTGTTGGCACCGGAATAAAAACTGCTGTATTGAATAAAGAATTGCCATAATAGAATCGGTGATGTCACAGTCAACTAATGGATTTTGGTAGTTTTAAAATAAATACTCAGGGCCAGCATCCCGTACCGGTTATTGCTACTTTAATGTAAGAAAAATATTGTTTGGTCGGGCAGACATAACAAACGGTAAAACAAATTTGACAGCAAATTTTGGCTACAAAAATAAAAGTGCGAGGGTTACTCAATATGTCTTAACAACACTGAGTTTTTACTTGACAGTGACAAATATCTTCCAAACACAAAGCAAGCCACAACAACAACAAAAATATTGTTTTAAATTCGCCCTGAGCAACACAAGCAAAATGAAATGGATATTCTAGGCACGTTGACAAAGTTGGTTATGAGGCAAAACACAACGGAAAACCTCTTCGAATTATCCAAACGTAATATGAAAAAGGACGTCAGAGAGAAACAAGCGCGAGTGAGAGAAAAATTCGAACCAACTGCATCAGTATGTAACATGAAAGACCTTAACATACTCGGCCATTTGGTTCGGCTACTGCCAAAGTTCGGAAACGTGCAGCCGACGAACCAGAAACTTCGATTGGTCGTCGATCGCAGGAACTGTTGCTTTCGTAATTCAATATGCAAATAACGCATGCAAAACGAAGAGAGATTTAAGTTAATGTAGAAAATCATATTAAATGATGCCATGAAATGGCAGGAACTTTTTGTGGGATTAATGAGGATGGAGGCATCATCTGGTTTCAACAAGACATTTTCATATGCTACACATCAGCGGAAACAATCACGCTACAGCGCAAAAAAATTCCAGACAGTATAATTTTCCGGTACTGCGACATTATTTAGCCTCCGAGATTGTGTGATTGATTGACTGATATAATCTTTATGCAGTTAATCACTTATTGAATGAATGTCATATGGGAAAATGTTTGATAATACATTTTTTAGTTTGTTATTTTATTTATTCACGATTTCATATAAAATACAGGACGATTTTATTGATACATAAATAAAACTTTGGTTATGGTTTGAAGTTTAGCAAAACTTGTATAGGTAAAACCAAGCGTGATTAATTCTTTTAGTAACTATTTAATGATGAAATTTTAACCAATATTTGTTTAACGTGACCAAAATAATGTTATAAACAACAAAAATTTCGTCATCGCAACCATATATTGTTACAGAGAACAAAATGTGTTACTTGTGGCCATACCACAACTTTTAGGTGTACTAGCCTAAAAGTTGTTGGTTGAGATATGTTTTTGCCATTCTTGAAAATTCTCGTACTGTCTTTCATTAAACACTTCTACTTGTAAGGCAAAAATCTAAAGAAATTAAAGATAAATTAGACGAAATTTATTACATACTATTTCAGCATTTCAGACTGTTTGAATTGCATTACACTTGGATCTATAACCATTTACGGACCTCGTCCAAAACAAGAAACTTTTTTCGAAAACCATTAATAACATAGTTTTGAATGATGGAAGAGTTATAGTACACGAACCGGTAGAGGGCTCTGGCAAATCACCTATCAATAATTTCCATTGCAAATTTTGTGAACTAATATTTTTATCGTTTAACTTTTGACATCTGAATTAATCATTGACATCTCTGAAACTACTAAGGATACTTGTATTTGGTTAACAGTTGTGATGCAACTTTTCGTCTTATCCCGAAAACTGGTATAAATTTTAGAAACAAGAGTGCAGGTTTAATTTCAGCGCCCCAATTAATCTAAGAAACAACTTTTAGTTGCACCAGTCTAAAAGTCGACCTGAAATAGTAAACTTGTTCTCGCATTACTTTCACTAAAATTGGTTGGTTAAAGAGATACCTAACTTGTGAATTTACACGAAAAACGTTGAGTCTTTATACTAATCGCATATCAAATGAATTTGTTCTGCGATTTTCATTTATATTTCTTTGTTGTTGTACTTAAAAGATTTGATAAGAAGATTTAATTTTTATTTGTAGGTTTTGATAAAGAATTTTTGTTTGCGGCAACGCTGATTAATGGAATGCTTACAAGTTTAAACAAATGGCTCAGAGGCAAAACTTTCATGAGAAATAAAAGCCTATTTTGAGGACCTGAGTTGCGGAGGGCTCAATAAATGGAAGAGCTCCGGATGCAGTGTATCGAGCTATTTTGTAAAGGCGAAAATTCAACTAAATAAATAAGTGTTTTTCTATGTACGAGTATTTGTAAAGACTTATTGACTCTCCCTCGTGTAATACTAATAATATGTTCACTAGATGGTCAATGCATTTGTCGGCAAATATATTTAAATTTACTTGTTGTACAAGAGCAGACACAAAAAACAATCTTATAATTTAAATAATTTAATTTTAAACGTCTGCAAACATTCTTTTGTCCATCTTTTTTTGTTATTTTTGTTTTAGTTTAGATATAATACATTAAATATAATATAAACAAATACATAATGAGTTTAAATGAGAGAAAAATAAATTAACACAAAATAAAATAATTCTTTTTACACTTTTAAATTTGTATCCTCGATGATACCGAGAAATACATAAATGTCGACCTAAAATACACATTTAGCAACAAAAAAGTTAAATTCTTACAAACAAAAAATATATTTTTTATAAAAAAAATTTCACAAAAAAAAAATTAAGAAAATCTAAACATTTCAAAATTTCTCCGTTTTTACAATAAAAGAAAAATAAATAACAACAAATAAAATAAAAATAAATAAAAACGAAAGACAAAATCGTATTTAAATACCAGCAGAAAATAATTTGCTTTGGCAAGTCAATTAATAAAGTTTTTAGGAAGAAATAAATGTTGCGCGCATAATTCTTATCACACATTCATTGCACGGCATGTACTAGTGAAATAAATTAGCATTTTAACTATTATTATTATATTATTTTTCACTACAAATTATATTTAGACAAAATATTAGAATATTATAACATTAATTATTTCTAATCATAATTATTTCTTTTTATAGAAATTTATTATACGAAATCATCATGAGATGGAACCTTTTACACGGCGATCAGTTTTTATGTTGTTTTGAACGTGATTTAGGTTTTTATTCATAATTTATTTATTGTATCTTCAATATTTTTGAACTAACAATAATTACTCGTATCCTAAGTCTAAAATAAAATATACTTTTTAACTCCAGCCAGTGCTAGACAAAAATAATTTTTATTTCACGGATTTTGCAATCAATTGCGGGTCATCCCTCTAATGTACGGCAAAGAAAAGCAGTATCTCTTCTTTTTAGTCGAATGTAACCAGGTTCATTCAGCATGTTACGCGCCAAAGGGTTTGGATGAGATTCAAGCCTCTTTAGATATGTGACTGCATCTTTCGCTATTTCTGCTTTAACTGATGGCAAGTTTAGGTCTTTGTGGATGTTCAAATTTTTTATATACCAGGGAGTAGAAGTAATCATATGTAGAATCTTATTTTGGCGCCTTTGAATTTTTTCTACATTGCAAGCTGAGGCAGGGCCCCATAACTGAATCACATAACATCAAATTGGTTTGAGGATCGACTTGTACAGTAGAAGTTTACAATCTAAGCTCAGGGTGGAGTTTCTGCCAATAAGCCAATTTAGTTGTACTGCTTTTAGTTTCATTTGTGTTAACTTGAAATCTATGTGGCTTTCCCAAGTAAGGCGATGGTCAAGATGTTTATCCAGGTATTTAACGTCTGAAAGCTGTGGTATCATTTGGTTATTTATGCGAATAGGAGGGCATGAGTTCCTACGCAGTGTGAAAGTTATATGAGTACATTTTTGTTCATTCACTTTTATTCTGCATTTTTCTAGCCATTTTTTCTTTTCTTAGGTTCATTTTTGTAGTTGATTGTTTCCTTGAATTTTGAACGGTTTGCTACCTATGGACCTGAACAGGGGAAAAAAGGTAAAAAAATTGATTTTTTTTAAAGTTTTTTGCGATTTTGACCTTGAAGATGAAGTTTTTTTGATTTTATATGTTGACAATTTTTGTTCTTTATGACAAGAGCTACAATTTTGCCTCAGAGAGTATATCAAAATTTCAAACGGTTTGCAAAATATGAGCTTGAGTAAATGATCATTTTTTGCAAAAATGACATCGAGGCCCCACATCTTTGAGGGCCCATAAAAAAAACCTGGAGGACTTTGGGCAAAACTGGGAGACAGGGGTCTTTTTTTTTGGTCTTTTATCACGTAGTGGATTCCGTATATGGTTATTTTGCCATGACTTAAAAAATTACACAGTGTGTAATCTTTTAAAATCTTATACAAGTTTTCGGGCAAGTTCAGCTTTAGCTTAAATATTAGGCATTCGTGCCAAACCTTATCGAATGCTTGAGAAACGTCGATAAAGAGCGCAGAACAGTATTTTTTTTCTTCAAAGGTCGTTTTAATTACATTTACTAATCCGTGTGTTTGTTGGATCGTACTATGTTGTTTTCTGAAGCCGAATTGATTGGTTCGGAATACATCCTTTCGCGCTTAGAATTGGATTCAGCTTTGTTATTAATATTCTCTCAAACAACTGTGACATGTTTGATAAAAGGCTTATAGGTCTGTAAGATTCTACTTTTGTGTGGTCTTTTCCTGGTTTAGGAATCATAGTTATCAAAGAGACCTTCCACTCTGTGGGAAAGTACTCAAGACGTAAGATGGCATTAAAAACAAACAGGATAATTCTGCGACCTATACGGGAAAACTCAACTAACATCTTGTTACTTGTTTTATCAACGCCAGGGGCTTTTTTGGTGTTTAAATCTGCTATTGCCCTTTCAATATCGCTAAATTCAAATCTTAGGGGTACTACGGCACTAGTCTCTACTGGTGGCAACTCAACTATATCAGTACACATATTTGGAGTGAAAACCTTTTTTAAATGATCAACAAATAAATTACCTTTTTCGGTATCATTTCTTGCCCAGTCTCCACAAGAAGTTCGCAAGGGAGGCTTACGTACGGCTCGCCTTTTAAGGTTTTATGAGCTCAATGAGCAGCATGATGCAAGAAATGGTTCGCATGCAATCTATGATGTTGCAGGCGGTACTTAACAAACCATGAACTGTTTAAAAATATGTTTCTGGAATGCAAACGGCTTACGCCAACACAAAAATGAACTTGAGTACTTTCTTAATAATCAACAAATTGATGTCATGCTTATTTCAGAGCTTCACTTAACAACAAATAGCTTTTTTAAAATTAATGGCTATATATTATATGATACCAAGGACCCTCGCGGACGATCATGTGGTGGATCGGCAATACTTATAAAGGCTAGAATCAAACATTATTTACTGTGTGATTTTTGTGAGGATTGCCTTCAAGCAAATATCTGCCTGGAAGAATTTCATCAAAACTTAGTTATTTCTTCGATTTATTCACCTCGTAGATTTCAAGTATCAGATAGCGACTTCTTCAAATCACTAGGTCCTTGTTTCATAGCATCAGGCGACTACAACGCTAAACATACATTTTGGGGATCACACCTAATGAAAAATGCGTCTGAATGTGATATCGAGTGGACAACCCACCTATTGGCCTACTGATCGGCAAAAAATACCGGATGTTATTGATTTTGGCGTGATTAAGGGTATTCCGACAGAAATGCTTAAAGTTGAAGCGTCATTTGAATTATCCTCAGATCATTTACCCACTATTGTCTATATATGGAACCAGCAAAATATTGTGTCCCCAACAACTAGCACAAGTATTAATTGGTTGAAATATAGAAAGTATCTCAGTACTCACTGTTAGGAAAATATACCACTAAGAACACCAGAAGACGTGGATCAAAGTCTAATTGATTTTGATCAAAACCTTAAATTATCTGCCCAACATGCAACACTAACCCGATAACTAGCTAGATGCAATAAAATTTACTCTAGAGAGTGGCAATCACACAGATCTTCTCAACTCAAATCTAGACTTAAAGATTGCACGAAACGGCTAAGGCAGCTTCTAGAATATCGAGGAGTAGCGTCTCTGAAAAATAACTTGGAACACCTCGACGCAACTGCAAAGTCAGATTATTCATTATGGCGTGCATGTAACGTGATTTAGTTAATATATTATGGTAAATTCATTTACTTTACGATAAACGGACTAAAACCCGACTCTGATCTAAATACTATTGATCAACTTATGAAATCGAAAGAGTTTGTATCTTGCAAGTTTATAAATAATATTGTCGTGGGTTAAAAGTTTTTAAGAACAAAATGTTTGACCTTTTATAAGGAATAAAAAGTTTATATATTTAAATTACGAAAAGCGCACAGCTTAGGAGTTATTAATAAAAAAAAAATCCAGACATCTTTTTTACAGTTTTTAAGGCCATTTTTGCCACTTAAATGCGAGGGGCCTGGCCGGTTTACATTTTAGAAACCAAATTTTTATGTACATCTCAATTTTTAATCCCCAGATAGCGAAAATGCGCATGAAGTGCAAAATATAATAATTTGGTAAATCCATATATTTCAGTGCACGGAAAATAGTGTTCTTTACCCAAGGGGTAAAAACTAAACCTATTGTTTCTTGCTACAATGACTGTCCGTTTGTCAGCGCCTATCTCTGAATTCGTAATAGGTAAAGGGTGTTCTAAAAGTGGCTTGATTTCTCCGTATTTTTGAACCATAATATGTAGCCACTTTAAATTTACACAAGTATGTAAAACTACACTCAGAATATTTTAACAGTAACTGATTGTAGTTTATTTAAAAAGAATTCCGTACAGTTACTTCTAAATGAATGAACATTTAAAATGCAAAGCATTTTATTTTTCTACTGATTCCAACATTCATTTCTAAAAAAACTGAATACAAATACTGATTTTCCGTTACAGTTAATATTTTCAATTATTTAAAGTTGAAATTTCGGTTATATCCAAAATAATAAAACAAAGTATGTATGTATGTTAAAACTATATTTGTCAGTTTTAGAAAAAAATTCATAATAACAATATTTGTTTAGAAAAACATACATATGTACATACATACATACATATGTACATACATACATACATATGTATGTATGACCAGAGTGACATATTATCTGGTAAGTAATTGACGTAACAATAAACAAGATTACGCCAAGCTTCCAATCCAATAGTGATTTTCATAGCTCTATTGCTAATTTTTGAATATTACGTACATACATTTATTTGAACGAAATTATATGAAGCAATTTGTTGAGACTTGCCACCCTTACGGTAGACATACTTCGTCAACTAATGGAAAAGCATGGCATAAGTATGTTTCTACCATTCTTGATCATCATGGTAAAGATGGTTCTTTATGCTTCCCATTATAGCTAGTATATTTTGAAACTGCATTGTATTTTAAATTTATACTTTCTTAATTATTTCATTTAGGTATACTTAAAAAAACTCTTAAAAGTCCTTACATTTCGGTGCGGTATTTCAAGAGAAAGGTAAGAGGTTTACAATTCGTTAGTTGTTTAATTATTTATTCTACATATTTTTTACAATTACAGTTTTCAGTTCTTTGGTTGATGATGAATGATGATGACTGGTTAAAATATATTTAACTTATAAAATATACATACATAATTACATCATATTACATCTTTGTGAAATATAAGTTAAGAGATTATAGCTTTAAGATTAAATAACTTTTAATTTGTTTTATGTAAAATAACAAATTGTAAAAATAAAGGAAATATCGTTGATTTTTACAGAATTTGTAGTTTAAATTTTTGCAGTTAAAAAACAGGAACAACGGATGAATCGTTTATTTTTACAATTTAAAGTTTAATTTTATTACAGTTAAAAAAACAAAATCAACGGAAATATCATTCATTTTTGCGGAATATGTAGTTAAATTTTATGTTAGTTAAAATAAAAGAAAAAACATTTGTTTTTACAGATTTTAACAGTTAATTTTTTAACGTTTAAAAATAACAAAACCTTTCATTTGATTTAAATGAATAATGAGTAGACCGGTTTTTAAGTGAATTTTCATTTATTTTAAATTGCATTTTCAGTTAATTTAACTTACATAATATTTTGAGTGTATGAAAAATAAATCTAAAAATTAAAAGGTTTAATAGTATTTTTAAACAGAAATAGACAGGATCTTTAAATTTACGAATGGTATGTTTAAAAATGTCTATTGTTACAATAAGTATCAAAAAATGAATAAAAATGTGACAAGACGTCAAGTTTCTTCATTTCCTCCAAATAATAAAATTGCTCAAGGCCCTCAAAATAGACGTTTGCTAAACCAAATCTCTTACCATCCAGCCATTTCCTCAAATTTGACAACAGGAAATACTCGCAAGGGCATTATTCTGAAGAATATGCTTGATGAGGTAGCAGCTCCTAGCCCAGTTCATGGAATTTGAAATAATGTCTGTACCCTTGCTTTATTGCAGAACCCATTACGGTACCAGCTTTTATTTATTTATTTTATTTTTATTATCGAAAAATACAGTACAACAAGACTAAATCTTATTTAATAGTACTGGGGAGATAGTGGCAAAAACATGCATATGTATAAATGTTTTAATAATTAACCAAAAATATAAACATATAAAATTATTAAAAATATGCAAAGTTATTGAAAAAACAAAGGCAAAAAAGTAAGAATTATTAATTACAATTTTAAGTTATAAATACATAAAATTTTTAGAAAAATTAACAAAAAAAACGATGTAAATACAATTATTAAACTAATTGAAGTGAGCAAATATTGCAGATCTTAAGTGCTTTGCATTGCTTACGATTTGGATATTTGTTGGAAGTTCATTCCAGACACGGATGGCATTAAAAAAAAGTGTCTCTCAGATATTTGTTTATTGTACCGAATAGTATTTATTTTGTTTCCCCTGTTTGATCTAGAAAATTTTAATCTGTTGAAAAGGTAAGTAGGTTGCTTAGTGTATATAATTTTATGTAAAAAGAGTAATGTACGGCATTTTAACAGGTTATCGAAGGTCATATTATAAATTGTATGCGATAAGGATACATGACTTCTTCTTGAAAGCCCAAAAATATATCTTGTAATATTATTGTAGGCCACTCTTAGCTTATTTTTAATTGCTGAATTGCAGCTAGAAAAAAGCTCGCATCCATACGTTAATGTTGGCAAAATGTATGCGAATGTTTAATGGCGTAAAAGACTGTGTCATCCATAGATTCCGGAGCATAGTTTGTATTTTACCACATAGGGCATTTACAGGGTTTGTCCAGGTGAGGGAATTATTAAAAATAATCCCCAGATTTTTGGCATGTCTCAATTGGTGAGTTGTCAATAATTATTGTCGGCAAGTTATATTGCACTCCGTCACTTTTTCTTATAATCAATGCTTTTGATTTCTTTGCATTAATGCAAAGACCATTTGCAGAAGCCCATCTGAAAACACTGTCAAGATCACGATTTAGTTTATCTATACAATTTATGATATCGGATGGAACACAGCTGATAACGAGTTGAACGTCATCTGCATACATCTGAATTTTACAATTGGTAATTTTATGTGGTAAATCATTTGTATAAATTGTGTATAACAAGGGACCCAGAATAGAACCTTGTGGAACTCCTCTGGGCATTAGGCAAGAGGAGACAATAACTTGATAGAAGTGTTTGAAAAGTGGCACATATGCTTTAGCTTATAACATAAAATAGTATGATCTACAGTATCAAATGCCTTGGAATGATCAAGTAGAAGCAGAAACGATATAGAATTGCTGTCCAATTTAGAGCGTATCTCCTCACAAACCTCAGTAAGAGTAGAAATACAACTGTGGTTAGGTCTGAAACCGGATTGCCTTTCTGACAATAGGGCATTGCTATACAAATATTCAGCCATTTGTGTATGGATTAGTCTTCCAATAATTTTTTATAAATATGGCAGAATCGCAATGGGTCTGTAACTCTTATCATTCTTAAGTAAAGGTATTATCTTAGCGATTTTCCAATTGGACGGAAAAGTTGATGAGGTTATTATGGTATTGGCTAAATGACTTATTTGCGGAAGTATATGACTTTTATTTTACAAATGACTATTAATTTTACAAATTTAGGGCTTACACCATCATGCCCAATAGTGTCCGATTTTATGCTTAGCAAAGCTTTTAGGACATCATCCTGGCGGACATTTACAATTGAAATAGTGTTGGATTCGGTTGTCTAGAGTTGAATTAAGGTCGGTTGTAGTATTCAAGATTTGCCGATGGCATCGGTACATTGGCAAATTCAAAATTTAATTTGTTAACATCAATATTTTGTCCATTTTCCGAACTGCTTTTGATAATCCCCATCGATCGTAATTCTCTCCACTTCTTTTTAGTACAAACAGCTGATTGAAATCTTTCTTCGTAATATTTTTCCTTCAGTTCTGTTTTTGGCGTTGATAAGTGCGGACGCGATTTATTTTTAGCTCGCATTAACAAAAAACAAAACATACACTGTGTGAATAATTTCAAACAAAAACAAAAAAACAAACCTGTTTTAATACAACAACAAAGTTGTCTGTAATTTTTTTTCTTTCTTTTTCTTTATTTTTTACAACGGCATATTGAATTGCTACTTTAAAAATAAAACAAAAACAATAAGGGCTAATGAGCCTCTTTAATTTAAGCAAAAAAAATGTAGACAATATTGTATTAAATAAAGACAAAAAAACTGAAAGCTGAGACTTCCACAATTCCAGGGGGGTTATTATGTAATTCGATTCGAAAGAAAAAAATTACGAATTCGTACAAATTGAATTATGCAGTACGATTTTCGGAAATTTATTTACGAACGTTCGGAAATACATTTTCGAACCGTACGTTTTTATTCCCCATACGAAAATCAAAAAGTACATTTTCGGAAATCAAATTATGTAATTCGAACGCTAATGTCAAATACGTTAAAACGTTCGTACAATTTTATTCGAAAGCTATTTTGTTGTCGAAGAAAATAAAACATGTAAATCTTGTGATTAAAAACCCATAAAACACATCAATTATAAATTCTGTATTACTTTGGTTTACTTGATAATTTCTAAAGGAGTGGATTAACATACATATGTATGTAAAACATAACACAAGCAAATTCATATGGATGTAGATTTTATGATAAAACATATCAAGTTATTACAAAAGCAAACCAAAGAAATTGGAAATTTAAAAAATTCTTCAGCTGAAGTTATGAAAACATTGTTTTTTATTTGTTTTAAATATAATTGTGATTTTTATTTATAAACTTTTATTGGTTTATTGGTTAATTTAAATAACCTGTTCCGGTAGCATTTCTCAATAATTCCTATTTAGTGTACGTGTTTCTTGATTTTTAATTTTCCAACATACAACTCTCCCAAAATGCATCGATTGGTACTAATTCCAATACCTTTATATAAGGTATTTTGGGCCGTGGGCTTCTAAAAAAATTAAAAATCACACTTTAATTTACTTAGGGCCATATTCATAAAAAATATTTTTGGTTTATGAAACGTTTATTGAACAAATTTTGTATGAAAATTTGTTTCATAAACCTTTTATAAAACGAAAATATTTTTTATGAATTTGGCCCTTAAAATTTAGAATGCTCCTGCACATGTACCAGTAGTATCTTAATTTCATAATTTGTTCACCATTTCCTTTCGAAGTTGTTGATTTTATTATTTGTTTCCATATGTGGACCGCTTTAAAAATGTTATAACCCCCCAGAGGTGGTTTAGTTTTTCATGTGCGTTACACCTATAAAAAGTTACACGGCTTTAAAGTCGAATTATTTTGATAATTTTTAAGTAACAAAAATGGGTTTGGAAAAATAAATCTCAAAAATTCATTTTTCAATAAAAACGCACGCATTTGTTTTATTAAGAAATGTAGCAAAAACACTGAAAAAATCCTAAAATTTAAATCTTTATAACAACACTGTCAAAAAATTGTGAATTTTTTAGCCAAAATATGTACTTTTTTAAAAAAAATAGACACCTTCGATGGACCCGGAAAAATAGGCACATCAAAAAACTACTTTTATGAATGAATAATCTTAGTTTCTGTTATATATACTAAAATATGTATAAAAAAGTTTAGGTGTTTTCTGTGCCAACTTCTGTTTTTGGCGTTGATAAGTGCGGACGCGATTTTTTTTAAGTTCGCATTAACAAAAAACAAAACATACATAGTGTGAACAATTTAAAACAAAAACAAAAAACTAACCTGTTATAATACAACAACAAAGTTGTTTGTAAAATATTTTTTTCCCCCTTTTCTTTATTTTGTACAACGGCATATTGAATTGCTACTTTTAAAATAAAATAAAAACAATAAAGGCTAATGAGCCTGTGTAATTTAAGCAACAAAAATGTTGACAATGCTGAATTAACTAAAAACCGAAAATAATTTGTGTATTAATGCTACGCCAGTAATACGTGCCCAATCTTGTTCTTCACTTTTACTAAGCGATGACAATAAAATAAATACAAACAAATCGCCTTCTGAACATAGTGTTGCCAAAGATAATATGGATAGTATAGAAAAACCCAAGACGCAAGTGGGAATGGACAGATACATAACTGTATTGAAAAGAGGTCGAAGCCCTAAATCTTCGCAGATTGCACCAATGGCTAAAGTACAAAAAGACAAGGACTCTACCGGAATAAATTCCCATAATCGTTTTGCTATCTTAGATAGTGAAACGAGTGTACATAAAACGGCAATTAAGTTCAAACCACCTCCAGTTTATTTAAGGGAGAAAAATTCGAACGATTTAATAAAAAATTTAATTACAATTATTGGCGAGAACTCATTTTATGTAATTCCCATCAAGCGTGGTAACATTGATGAGACAAAAATACAATTTATTGATGAAAGCAGTTATCGTAAAGCAGTAAATGAGTTCGAAAACTGCAAAAAGAACTTTTATACCTATCAGCTGAAGAGTAGCAAAGGTCTACAGGTAGTCATTAAAGGTGTAGATTCATACGTTGATCCAGCTGAAATAAGAGCCGGACTCCAAAAAGCGGGTTTTAAAATAAAAAGTGTAGATAATCTCCGTAATCGGGAACGTGTCCCCCAACCACTATTTCGCGTTGAACTGGAACCTGGAGATATCAGATTGAAGAAGAACGAAATTCACCCCATTTACAATCTGAAATACCTGTTACACCGTAAAATAACTGTAGAGGAGCCGCATAAGCGTCCAGGACCTGTCCAGTGTCTAAATTGTCAAGAATATGGTCATACTAGGGCTTACTGTAAGTTGCCTCCGGTTTGCGTTGTATGTGGCGAGCTACATTGTTCCGCCCAATGCGACAAAGCAAGGGATGACTCGAAAGTAAAAAAAATGTAGCAATTGCGGTGGAAACCACACTGCTAACTACAGAGGCTGTCCAGTTTTTTCCATGGTAAGGAAAACCACTCAAAAACTAAATACTCCTGCTAAGCACCAACAATATCGAGCAAATGCTCATTATCCTCAATTAGCCCAACCAACAACACAACATGTTTCATACGCAGATATGGTTAAAACCAATCATACTGCAGTACATAAAGCGGCAGCTACAACTAATTCTACTCCTAATTTGCAATCGCATCCTAAAGAACAAACACCATCTGGTAATTTCAATCGTCTCGAAGCAAGCATCGAGACATTAGTGCAGTCCATAAACAGTTTTATGAGCTCTATGAGCAGCATGATGCAAGAAATGGTTCGCATGCAATCTATGATGTTGCAGGCGTTACTTAACAAACCATGAACTGTTTAAAAATATGTTTCTGGAACGCAAACGGCTTACGCCAACACAAAAATGAACTCGAGTACTTCTTGAAGAACCAACAAATTGATGTCATGATGGTTTCAGAGACTCATTTAACTACAAATAGCTTTTTTAAAATCAATGGCTATATATTATGTGACACTAAAGACCCCCGTGGCAGAGCATGTGGTGGTTCAGCAATACTAATAAGGGCTCGAATTAAACATCATTTACTGTGTGATTTTTGTGAGGACTACCTTCAAGCAACAAACATCTGTATTGAAGAATATCATCAAAACTTTGTTATTTCTTCGATTTATTCACCTCCTAGATTTCAAATATCAGAGAGTCAATATATCAACTTTTTCAAATCACTAGGTCCCTGTTTCATAGCATCAGGCGACTACAACGCTAAACATACGTTTTGGGGATCACGCCTAATAACTCCAAAAGGTCGTATTTTGTTTGATACAATTTCCAAAATGCGTCTGAATGTGATATCAAGTGGACAACCCACCTATTGGCCTACTGATCGACAAAAAATACCTGATGTTATTGATTTTGGCGTGACTAAAGGTATTTCGAGAGAAATGATTAAGGTTGAAGCGTCACTCGAATTATCCTCAGATCATTCACCCACTATTGTCTATATATGGAATCAGCAAAATATCGTGTCGCCAACAACTTGCACAAGCATTAATTGGTTGAAATATAGAAAGTATCTCAGTACTCATTGTTCGGAAAACATACCGCTAAGAACACCAGAAGATGTGGACCAGAGTCTAATTTATTTTGATCAAAACCTTAAATCAGCTGCCCAACATGCGACAGAAACCAGACAACCAGCTAGATACAATCAAATTTACTTTGTAGATGTCGAGCGGCTCTTGGCTGAAAAAAGAAAAATTAGAAGAGAGTGGCAAGCACACAGATCTCCTCAACTCAAATCTAGACTTAAAGATTGCACGAAACGACTAAGACAGCTGTTAGAATCTCGAAGAGTAGCATCTCTGAAAAATTACTTGGAAGACCTCGATGCAACTGCTCAATCAGATTATTCATTATGGCGTGCATGTAGGAACCTTAAAAGACCGGTCGTACGTAAGCCTCCCTTGCGAACTTCTTGTGGAGACTGGGCAAGGAATGATACCGAAAAAGGCAATTTGTTTGTTGGACATTTGAAGAAGGTTTTCACCCCAAATGTATGTACTGATATAGCTGAGTTACCATCAGTAGAGACTAGTGCCGTAGTACCACTAAGATTTGAATTTCGCGATATTGAAAGGGCAATAGCAGATTTAAACACCAAAAAAGCCCCTGGCGTTGATAAAACAAGTAACAAGATGTTAGTTGAGTTGCCCCGTATAGGTCGCAGAATTATTCTGTTTGTTTTTAATGCCATCTTACGTCTTGAGTACTTTCCCACAGAGTGGAAGGTCTCTTTGATAACTATGATTCCTAAACCAGGAAAAGACCACACAAAAGTAGAATCATACAGACCTATAAGCCTTTTATCAAACGTGTCAAAGTTATTTGAGAGAATATTAATAACTAAGCTGAATCCAATTCTTAGCGCGAAAGGATGCATTCCGAACCATCAATTCGGCTTCAGAAAACAACATAGTACGATCCAACAAACACACAGATTAATAAATGTAATTAAAAAGCCCTTTGAAGAAAAAAAATACTGTTCTGCGCTCTTTATCGACGTTTCTCAAGCATTCGATAAGGTTTGGCACGAAGGCCTAATATTTAAGCTAAAGCTGAACTTGCCCGAAAACTTGTATAAGCTCTTAAAAGATTATTTAACGAATCGCAAGTTTTTATTAAAAAAAGAAGGTGACTTTTTAAGCTCGCCACAGCTCATTGAAGCCGGAGTTCCCCAAGGTAGTATTTTGGGACCAATTTTATATTTACTGTACACATCGGATATGCCAATTAGCACCCTAGTCCACACATCAACTTTTGCAGATGACACAGCTTTTTTAAGTATTCATGAAAGTGCCCAAGAAGCATCACAACTTTTACAAGACCACATACTCAATTTGGAAAAATGGCTAGAAAAATGGAGAATAAAAGTGAATGAACAAAAATGCACTCACATAACTTTCACACTGCGCAGGGACTCGTGCCCTCCTATTCGCATAAATAACCAAATGATACCACAGCTTTCAGACGTTAAATACCTGGGTATACATCTTGACCGTCGCCTTACTTGGAAAAGCCACATTGACTTCAAGTTAACACAAATGAAACTAAAAGCAGTACAACTAAATTGGCTTATTGGCAGAAACTCCACCCTGAGCTTAGATTGTAAACTTCTACTGTACAAGTCGGTCCTCAAACCAATTTGGTGTTATGGGATTCAGTTATGGGGTACTGCCTCAGCTAGCAATGTAGAAAAAATTCAAAGGCGCCAAAATAAGATTTTACGTATTCTTACATCTGCTCCCTGGTATATAAAAAATTCGAACATCCACAAAGACCTAAACATGCCATCAGTTAAATCAGAAATAGCGGAACATGCAGTCACATATCTGAAGAGGCTTGAATCTCATCCAAACCCTTTGGCGCGTAACATGCTGAATGAACCTGGTTACATTCGACTAAAAAGAAGAGATACTGCTTTTCTTGGCCGTACATTAGAGGAATGACCCGCAAATGATTTCGAAATCCGTGAAACAAACATTATTTTTGTCTAGCACTGGCTGGACTTAAAAAGAATATTTTATTTTAGACTTAAGATACGAGTAATTATTGTTAGTTCAAAAATTATTGAAGATACAATAAATAAATTATGAAAAAAAAAAATATTTTTCCTTGGCGAGTCTTATTTGCGAATTTGTATTTCTTCTGCAGGCCTTGAAATAGTTATGTAACTCCGTAGTTTTAAATCTTTTCCAGCTATCGTATGCTCTATCTCTTTCATCAATTAAAAGTTTGATTTCATTCGAAAACCACGGATTATCATTTTTTATAAGTTTTGTCTTTATACAAACATATTTTTCATATAAACATGTAATATTGTTGTAGGAAATCCACTTGATCATCTACTATGGGCATGAAAAATATTTTATTCCACTCAATTGCGGGTAATTCTGTTAGTAGGGAAAGTAAATCAATATTTTTGAAATCTCTAAATGTTATTGTGTTGTGTGTTATGTGTGGTTATGAATTCATAGGACATGAAAATCATATCATGTTTAGAAAAAACAGGAGCAGACAACTGATCAAACAAAAGCATTCGAGATAGATTATCTACGAAAAAGAGGTCAAGTAGAGTACTGGAGGTAGATGCAAAGTATGTTGGCAAGGTTTTATTTATTAGTGTCATACCAATGGCACTCATTTCATCCATTAGGCTTCTATCGGCTAAGATATTGGAATTAAAGTCACCAGTTAATATGATGTCAGTATATCCAAGAGTTAGAGAGGATAACATGTCCATTAACGGCATGGTGTTAATCCTACTATTTGGCCTATATATTACACCCAATAAAAGCTTTTGACGATTATTTAAAACTTCAAAGAACAAGTATTCTAATTTTTGGCAATTGGAAGTCTGTTCATAGTTGTTATTTAAAACTGTAATACCTTCATCATTTGATTCTTTTTCATCCGAAGTTTGGCATTTAATATTACAAGATATTGACGATTTTACATAAATGGCAACTCCTCCAGCATTTGACTGTCTATCACTTCGAAAAAGATGATATCCTTTAAGCCTGTAATTATAGTCATGTATATCTATACGAAACCAAGTTTCGGAGACACAAATTATATCCATATTCGATTCCTCAAAAATAAACCGAAATTCATCCATTTTTTTATTTAGGCTCTGGGCGTTAATGTGGCATATATTTAGTCCTGATGATCTTTTACAAAGTATTCTTACCATTGTGTAGAGATTGTCTCTGGAATTGACACTTCTATCAAATTGTGGAACCATAATTAAGCAGAAATAAATAATAAGCAATGCATGCACAAGCAAGGGTATTATAGAATCTATTATAAATATTGCTGAAGAAAAAGCAAAAAATAGTCTTAAAAGTAAAAAACTGATTTGAGGTATGATAATACTTTAAAAAAACTAATAATTCAATAAAAAGGGTTTTAAAAGCGTTATGTTGAATTAATAGATCCACGAAAATTGGTGATTTGAAGTGTTGACGTGCTTCCATCGTTGGTATCTGGTGGACGAAACATTTGAAGCGTAACGGGTCATCTGGTTGGGCTTTTTTTATGTAAACAATGCCCCTATTTGTAAAGACGCTTGATATGGTTTTGTCTTTTTTTAAGCGGTAAGCTTGAAGAAAAATTCGATGATTCTCTGGAGTGAGGTTTTCATTGACATAAAAGGGGGTGGTGCTATCATATCCAATTTGATTTAAGCGTAAAGCATCCTTATTAGATTTAATATACGATGTAACTGATTTTAAGACAAAGTTTCTTTCAAATGGACTTTCAAATTTAATAATTATTGCAGGATCATCATTATTTGGTCGCGTATTATTAGGGTTGCATACACAAAGTGTAAAAACGAAACCCTATTGTTTTCGCTACAATGTCTGTCCGTCTGTCCGTCTGTCAGCGCCTTTTATCTCTGGAACCGTAATAGGTAGACTCTTGAAATTTTCACAGATGATGTATAGCTGTTGCTGCTATAGCAACAAACACTAAAACTTATAGGGTGTTCCAATAGAGAGGTGTTATTTACGAAAAAGTGTTTATTTCTTGAACTGTAGGAGGGATACACTTGAAATTTACAAACAGTTATTAAAACTTAGTTCACTATATAAACAAGTATAAAAAAATAAAACTAAAAATTAAAGGGTGTTCCGATAGTGGTGTGAAATTCATGTATAAGGCCTAAGTTTTGAACCATAATAGGTAGACACTTGAAATTTTCACAGAAGTGGTATAACTGTGGCGGCTATAGCAACAAGTATTAAAACTTATAGGGTGTTCCGATAGAGAGTTGTTATTTACGAATAAGTGTTTATTTCTTGAACTGTAGGAGGCAGAAACTAAAAATTTAGAAACAGTATATAACTTAGTTCGCTTTATAAACAACTATAAAAAAATAAACCTAAAAATTAAAGAGGGTTCCGATAGTGGTGTGATTTGCATGTATAAGACCTAAGTTTTGAACCATAATAGGTAGACTCTTGAAGTTTTTACAAGAGGTTTATTACTATGGAAATTATTAAAAATAATAAAAATTAAAGAGTGATCCATCAGTGACATGTTTTTGACGTTAATTACCTTATTTTTTGAACCGCAATAGGTAGGCCTGATATTTTTATAGAAAGTTTATTACCATGGCCGTTATAACAACAATTCCTAAAATTTAAAGGGTGTTCCAATAGCTATGCAATTTTCGCGAATATGACTTTGATTTTAAAAAGAAATGGGTGCCCCATAAGACATGAAAAAATTAAAAACTTGAGTTTTTAAAGGCGTACTTGACATAGTACGGAACGATACGTGTGTGAGACTAACTCGCACTTGACTGATTTATTGTTTTTGTTTTTAGGGAAAGAATTGTTTAAGTTCACACGAAAGGCATCTTTAATATTAGGATTAGTTATGTGCACAGCTTGACACAGATAGCTGTATAAATTAAATAGATTTTCATTCTTACTGAACGGCACACCTGTAATACGAAGATCACTAGCCACAACAGAATTTTCTTGTTTTTTCACATGGTTTTTTAATATAGAAATTTCTTTTTTTAGTTTATCTGTTTCATTTTGCAGTTCTATAATTTTTTTCTTAGCTGTAGTATTTATATCTTGCACAGCTGATTCAATTATTGACACTCTTTCTATTACATTATTTAACACAATGTTTGTAATATTTAACCTCTTGTCAATTTCATTTAAGTGGCGATCTTCACATTCACGGAACATTGTTTGTACCAAGGCATATTTAACCAGGTGACTGCACAAGGCGGAGCTAATATTAAAGAAAAATTTTTTCAATTTTTTTTATATGGAGTTTGACATTAATCAGGTTTTTTAAGAGAGAATAATATCAATTTAACTGTAAAAGTCCATATAAAAAAAATTCAAAAAATTTTTTGCTCAAATTTCCTCTCCCTTACACTATCACCTTGTTTAATATGCCTTGGTTTTTATCATTGATTGTAGTTTATCTGTTAATATGTCAGTTAATTTGTCAAATCTCTTTTTGGAGTATTTTCACCCAAAGAGTTTTGTGTAAGTTCTCTTAATCTCTTTGGCGCATTGGAGGACATGATTGCTTGTTGTTCTTGTTGTTTGTTATTATTTTCTTTTTCGCACACGATATTTTTATTTTGGCTTCTTAGATTATACATGTATTTGTTATTGTATCTTGGTTTGTTTAGGTTTTATTTTCTTGCATTGTTGTTTGTGTTTATTTGATTGTTACTGATCGTGTTTCAAAGTGTAAAAACGTAACCCTATTGTTTTCGCTACAATGTATGTCCGTATGTCAGCGCCTTTTATCTCTGTTGCCGCTATAGCAACAAATACTAAAACTAATAGGGTGTTCCAATAGAGAGGTATTATTCACGAAAATGTGTTTATTTATTGAACTGTAGGAGGAATACACTTGAAATTTACAAACAGTAATTAAAACTTAGTTCACTATATAAACAAGTATAAAAAAACTAAAAACTAAAAATTAAAGGGTGTTCCGATAGTGGTGTGATTTGCATGTATAAGGCATAAGTTTTGAACTATAACAAGTCTAAAAAATAAACCTGAAAATTAAAGGGTGTTCCGATAGTGGTGTTATTTTCATTTATAAGGCCTAAGTTTTGAACCATAATAGGTAGAATAATGAAATTTTCACAGAAGGTATATAATTTGTACAGAAGATGTGTTGCCACGGCCGATATAACAATTACTAAAAATTAAAGAGTGTTCCGACAGTGACATGTTTTTCACTTATAGTGACTTATTTTTTAATCGCAATAAGTAGACTCTTAATATATTTATAGAAAGGAAGTTGCCATGGCCACTATAATGAATAATAAAATTAAAGGGTGTATCGACAGTGACATGATTTTATAAACCGTAAAAGATACCCTCTTGAAATGTTTACAGTAGATGTGTTACTTCGGCCGATAAAACAAATACTTGAAGTGTGTCCATTAGTGGCGTGTTTTTCACGAATATTACCTTATTTTTAGGTAGGCTCCTGATATTTTAATAGAAAGTGTATTACCATGGTCGCTATAAAATCAATTACATATTAAAATTTAAAGGGTGTTCCAATTATGATGCAATTTTCGCGAATATTACTTTAATTTTAAAATTAAAGGGTGTCCCATAAGACATAAAGAAATAAACAACTGGAACTTTTAAATTATACTGAACATAGTACGGAACCCTACGTATGTGTGACTAATTTATTTGTATTTTCATATTCATATTACTCTTTCCCCAGTCATCTAATTTCATGTATTTTGTCGACTATTTCGTAACGACCTCTTCTGAGCCGATCTAATCGTCGCATCACTTGCACAGGTTGGATCACAAAGTATCTCAGAGAAAAACCTTGAGTATCCATGGTAATTATCAGGACTTCCTTAAGATTCGGTGATGATTTTTTAACGCAAAATACACTTTCTTCGTTTTTTTTAAACTAACGAGGTTGTCTGCTAGCTTTCATAGGCAAACTAAAAGACGCACCTTGAACAAAATTCGACATTAAATCATTAATAGATAACAGTTCACGGGAGCTGTAATGCATTAAAAATTGCCGCGCTGAAAATACAAAGTCACCGAATTAGCAAGCTGCCCTTGTATTTTAAATCACTATGTGGTAAAAGGCATATAATATTCGGTGGATAAAAGATTCGAATATTGCACTGGAACTTGTAATTTGTTCTATAGTTTAAAATGTAATTTTAAAAATTAAAACTAAATAATCTTTTTATTTTCGACACAATGAGGTTTTCTTTAATACAAATTAATTTGTCTTTGTTAAGACTTTGAATACATGTCCATGAAAGCATGTTTTTGTTTGCGGGTAACAACATTTTGTGTGTAAATGATATTGAGAAACTCTACAGTCTACAGTTAAAGTTAATTTAAGACATTTTCTCAAGATCACTGGTAGTTGCAGTTTTTGTTCAGTTTAGTTAAAAAACGCAGTCAGCATTGAATTCTTTTCATTAGGTTTTCACCTTGCCAGCAGTCACTTTACCATAAAACCTTTAACTCAGATAATATTCTGAAACAAAAAACAAAAGATTAGGAAACACTTTAATTTAAAATCATGAACACTTCCACAAAAAATGTAAATTAATTAAGATGGCTGTCAGTCATACTAGCATATTAATCGAAATTAATCATTTATAAGATATTTTTTAAAACCCGATTGGCTGAGACATTTCTTCATGAAAGCAGAAATACCTAACAAATCAAATTTTGCAACTGATCCTCCGTTTAAGATTATTACGGGGCCACGTTCAAACATCATATCAATATGAAAACTACGCCTTATTCTACTTAGCGTCGTCAAAACCAGACGACGTTGGTTTTGATCGTTTCTTGTAAATCGGTTTTATAGTTGTCAATATTGCCACTTATCGATGACTGGCAATATGTGTTTGGTATTTTGTAAGTAAATGTGACGTTGATGTTACCGTAAATTGACTTTGATATTGTCGTCAGTAATTTTGGTGTCGTGTAGAAACAAAACTTTGAAATATTACATACATACATATTTTGTTAGTTGTAATGAAAAAAATGGAATGTTTTATTTTAGTTTAAAATTTTTTTGTTTTATTTGAACTATTTATTAGAAATGAAAAATATCCTTTAAGGGCAGTTTAGACAGTAAGACTTTACGTACGTAAAATGTAAGAGAAAATAAAATGAAAATCAATCCGTATGAAAAAAAAGATTAAAAATCGTATGGTTTTTTTTTACGTTTACACCATTGGTGTTGAATAAAATGAAGTAAAATTGAAACAGCTGTTGTTAAAACAATAAAAAAAGTGAAAACAAATAAATAGTGCGCGTACTTGTGAAATATATGCCAAATTTAAAAAAAGTAACAAGGAAAAGGTTCTTGGTGTTGTACTAGCCATTGCCATAATAAAAAAACTGGAAACCAACAACTAAAACAAAATTAAAAAATTTTCACGTTCTTTTGCCAAAAGTTTTTTATCGTTTACAAACTTATTTGTAATGCCAACTGGATCTATTTTGCACTATATTCAGCGGTTTTCTGCTATTTTGACAAGTTTTGCCTATGAAAAGTTAGCATTTATAAGAAAAACGCAACACTGATCTAATGAAGTAGAATAGTTTTTGAAAAATTTCAAAACATAGAGAGAGCGGTAAGACTGTCAAATTTCCATCCGTATTTTCTCTCAATGTCGGAAAGTTTCATTACATATTATGTTTAGACGACACTACTTGTACTCTTCTACACAAAAATTTTACATATCGTATTACTTGTAGTATAATGTAAACCGCCCTTTACCGATACTGGTATTGTTTTTGGGGCTAAAACAAGTCGAACTTCATACATAGTGGACCAACTTTCCTTTTTATAGCAGAGTTGTAGACGAAATCTTTCACACGACTAGTTCTAGGTTAAAAAATAGTAATGATGCTGTTTGATGGTGTTTGGAATGAACTATTTATAAACCCTCTTCTCAAATTATTAACCGAAAATAGGTTTCAAATTTAAAAAGAGTGGCAAAAGTACTTGACTTTGGATTTAACACTAGTTTTTCAAATATGCTCTAGAAGTCTACTTTCCAGTATTAAATTGTATTTCATTCTTCCAATCAAAATCGCTCTTTTATTTTATACTCGTTTATTATATCCACAAACCTTTTTTTACCGAAAACATTAACCAAAATTAAAAACTTTGCTCAAATATTAGATATGTATGTTGTACCTTATTAACATTATCGATATCGATAAACAGTCAACATCATCATAAGTTTGTCAGAGACGTTGTTAAAAGCGGTACCGATATATCGGTGTTAATTTAATTATAAATTATCCCATATCTGTAAAACTGTAATAGTAAGAGTCTTTAAATTTGGTGTGGGGGACTTTCGAAACAATAGGGGAACAAAAATCCGGTTGATTGCAGATGTCCAATAAACCGGGTATAGTTAGTATAAAATAAATTAAGATATCGCTTGTCTCTAACTCGTTTGAACTGTATCTTTCTTTAATATTATTTTCAAAGTGGAGAAAAGCAGTGAAAGTATGCTGATTTTTTTCGATTTAAAGGCAGGATATTTTAAACACGGTTAAGCGCTGTTTTAAAATATTGATAAAATGAATTAAAAGCGGTTGTTGCAAAATCGTGTTTAATCACGATTTTGCAACAGATGTCGCTGTTTTAAAATAATGACAAAATATGAATTTCTTACTGTCAAATAGCTAATTGAATAAAATTTGTATTTGACTTGTATTGATCCTTTGTGTATTTTACAGAGCCTTACAATAACTTTTAGAATTTTATATAAATGTTAGAACTTTATCTAGGGATGGGTACCTTTTTATAAAGAAAATAAGTGAGTCTTAGAATTTGGTATGGATGAATTTCAAACAAAATCGATTAAATATTGTCAGGACCCTCACAACGTGTGTGGCCACAGCTAGTTTAAAAATATACAAAATAAAAATGTCGACTATTTGTCAACTGTACTTCCAGGGAAAAACATTCGAGTCTAAAATAATCGTCATATAAGTATCGTCATATAAGTATCCTATGTCGAAGACCTTCCCAAGTAAATCTTTACAAAGAGCTTAAAAAAGTTGGAGAAATGCTGGATAAAATTTATTGATCATAAAGAAGCCAATGTTAAAAGATCGAATGAATCAAATTAAAAATGTGTTATTTTACCGTATTTGCACAGATTTTTAGGCTTTTCCTCATAAAATGTTTTTTTTGTTTGTTTTTGTTTCAAAATTTGTTTCTATATAAACTAAAATATCAAGCTGAACAATATTTTAAATAATTATTTTTTATAAATTAATAAAATCGAGTTATAAAAGTTTTTTTATAATATTCTTGTTTGTTTTTATTTATATTTATATTTTTTGGAATGACTAAAAAGTGAAATAAATATCTTCTATTTGGTCTAAAATGAGTTCGTGTTTGATATTTCATTTTATTGAAAAGTATTGATTGCTTCCTTCAAATCTATTGGGTTTAATTGTGAAATTAAGTTTCTTACTGCTTTTTATATGTCAACGCATCCTGGAAAAGTAAATAATTTCAAATCAACATTAACAAGTTTTCATTTGCATAGAAATCTGTGAGAAAATGATCATGTCTACGTTGAGACACACCATGAGTCGTGTTGCATTATGAACCGCAGCAGCATTTGGTAGCAGCAAAATGTGCATGAATAATATTCCTGTTTGTTTATTTGAAAAAAAAAAACACTACCGTAGCTTCGACATATTTCCTAGAGGAGGATATGTACTTAACGTAACTTCTTATTATTTCCAGTAAATCTGGAAAGGTTAAATAAGTGCATTTGTTAAAAGCAATAGACAAAAATTATTAAGTTTTTATAAAGGCATAAAAATAAAAAATTTTTGAGAGTGTTGTTTTTTCTCTTTCAACATAGCCTCCTACTTTGAGCCTCAAATCTTTTTCCCCCTAAGCTTTTCTTAAAATTTGGAAACAGCCGAGCACGAGGGTTCACGGGGCACTGTTTTATGTTGGCTAAAAGTGGTTTTAGAGACAAACATATGATATTACATATGGGTACCAAACTGACAAGTCATATGACAAATACACGTCGTGTAAAACCACTTTAAATAAGACCTTTTTTT
The DNA here is from genome assembly GCA_949628195.1 of Phasia obesa. Taxonomy (NCBI): domain Eukaryota; kingdom Metazoa; phylum Arthropoda; class Insecta; order Diptera; family Tachinidae; genus Phasia; species Phasia obesa. The sequence goes on from OX451216.1 coordinate 82,685,063, forward strand.
TCTTTGTTTCTGTACTTCACCGTCATCATACTGATTACACTGTTCTGCGGAGAAATCCTCCTTGGAAAAAATTATTTAACTTGCTTAAGAAGACATTGCTTTCTGTTTTATTTCTATCAAGAAGAAGTCAAGAAGTTTTTTGAAGAGTCGTGGCAAATTTTAGTCCCTTAATCAAGCGTTCACATTGGTACTTCTACATATGTTTTATCATAACTCCAGATCTGTTTATTTTATTTTCTTAATTATTAGTTTTAAATTAATAAAACGGCGAATTACTTCTTTAACTAGCAGCATTTCCCCGCATTTATGTTTTTGGGTACCATTATCGCCCCTTTTGCCTAAACAAACATTTTTGTTATTAAGTTTGTATTGATATTAAAATATTTATATTCTATACCCATATGCAGAGTTACTATTTTCATCTCTTTAATGTTTAAACATTCCAAAAGTGTCAAAGTATAATTAAATTTTTTTAATAAGAGAAGAATTAGACAAATGTACAAATAACAAAAATATACAAATCACCTACTTACGTATTTTTTTGTTTATATGTGACTTTTTTGCAAATGAAATTCCCGATTATGACCAAAAAAGTTAAAGTGAGTTCTTGTGAGGTTCCGTGAGAATGCGTAGGGTTAACCTACCCTTACGTACCTTCACAAATTATTTAAATAAAAAGGAATTAATATTATGTGGCAAGCTAAACAAGTACATTATTCGTTTCTTTTACTTTAATTTTAAACATACATATATAAAGGTTAATTTAAAAATGATTAATAATAATATAAATGCATCAGCGTCTTCTCCTATGTATTGATATTGATCAAAAAAATTGACAGTTGCTCTGCCGACGTTATATTACAAGTATAATGAAAATTCATCATGTGTAGACGTCGAGTTAGGGTTAGGCGATGATAAAGACATTTGTTAGTCACTCAATGGAATGCACCTGTGGTTCAGTAGGTACTAAACCGTTGCATGAGCAACCTCATCTAATGAGTGTGCTCATGAGCGAGTGGTCATACTCGAACTAAAACTAGCTTACCGAAAACATGCATACTCATAACATATTATGTATTAGTGAGCAAACCTCTGTTCGTATTATAAACGCAATGTGCTGACCGAGTAAAACGAACTTTAAGAGTGAGCGCCATGTTTACTCCTCTCTTATTCGAAACTCTCAGTGTCTTATTTTGTTTAGTAGTTGTGTAGAGCTTTTGGTTAAGGCTTATTGCGCTCAGTGCAAACAAAAAAAGTGGTTTTTGTTGTTTTTATTTTTATTTTTTAAGAAATAAAGAACCTAAAATGAAAGTATATAAGTATTGTTTGGTAAAAAATTAAATTGGAATATTTGTTTTAATACATATTTTAAATCAATTTTATTGTAAATTATATTTGAGTTTGTTTTATTATATTTTAAAAAGTATTTGCATTTTTTTTTAAATTTTGGTTTTATTAAACGTTATCTTTATAAAAAATAAAAAGTCTTTTCTGTGTTTTTGTTTGTTACACTCAAACTGTGTTTGGACTGTAAACTAAGTTCACTCAATACATAAAACTGTTTGAACTCGCCAAACTTCATTGTTATTATAATAACGTATATGTTCAACATTTACTCATACTTATGTAAACTCTGCAAGCTCATAGCATTTAGTTCGTTGGTCTTCGGAATTTATTATTGTTAACACATTGTTACCCGTGTGAAATGAACAGAAATGAAATATTGTAATGAGCATCATATGAGCCTCCTTTTTTTGCTAATGCAGTGCTTTAGTAGGTATTTTCAAATCCCACAAAGTATTTTGTCTGGGCTGTTTAACTACAACGTTGGCAGAAAGGCCAAAAAGATACTTGATATAATCGAGGTACCTTAATCTAGTTAACTGAGGTACTGGAAAATTTAAGTTTCGTCTGTCAAAGATGAAAATCGAAGAACACGATACTCTCAGACTGTGCCTAGTTAAAACTGAGACATTGGGTGTGAATGTCCAGCACACTGCCTAGTATTAGGCTTGGCTCGACGGCCATACACATTTAAAAATGTAAGTGCTATGGGGACACAAAAAATACAAATTAGTTATAGTCAGTCAACAACGTACCTTTTTTAAAAAACAAAGATTACCGCACGGCGCATCGCAAAATATTTGGCGATCATCAAGTAATTGCTATTTAATTACTTCAAGTAGAATCAGGTTAGAAAAATATTTTTTTTTTTTTGTAATTCAGGTTTAGTTCAAGGAGAGAGAATTAATTGTTTTGTTATGTTATAAAAAAACAAATATAGCACGTGGAAATAAATAAAAATGTTGGGTGATTTAACATTTCTTTTTAATCACTGGCGTGTAATAAAATTAAAGCGTCAACTGAACAGTTTGCAATGTAAATCATTTTAAAAAGGCAACTCCAAATCGACTGTGTTTACAAAACAAACATAAATAATAAATATTTACGTTTTTTTTTGTTTAATCAGAAATGTTTTAAAATACATCTTCGAGTTCATAAAGTACGCAACATTAAAATAAAAAAATATTTATTGTAAATACATAAATTAAATAAAAATGATTATTTCATGACACAAACTTTCAATAAAAATAATTTAAAAAAAGTGTCACTAAAAATATTTAACGACCCTTTTTTATTGCAGATGATGTCATCAAATATATCGTAAAAGCCTGTTTTTCTTTAATATTCAGTAGCAGTGTAACCTCCCATTAATATGCCTCCAAACGTCAAAAACATGCTTTTACAACGTTTTCACACTGAATCATCATTGCTAGTCGCGTGTAGGATGTTGATATCCTACCGAATTTTTCAAACTTATGAAGTGCTTCCTCTTTAATCAATTTTCTATTAATAACAACCCTTTAAATTATGAAAATAAATATTATCCAGGGGATACAAGTTTAAATGCAAACAAATATTTTTATTTTGTTAATTTTTACAATCTTTTAACAATTAGATTAATTGTTCTACTTACTGTCAGTGGACTTCTCAATGTTCTTTCGATACAAGAATTTTTTTTTATCTTCAACTAAAAAAAATAAAAGAAAAAAAAAACACAAACACATTTTAAACCCCCCCTGAGATGAATGGAGCCGCGTTCATTTCAGGTTAAATAAAAGTGCCCGCAGGCACACACACACACATACATATGTACATATTCCCACTCGTTTAAAAATAAACCATAATCTGATTTAAAAGTGTGTGGAAAAAAATAGATGTATTTCTATTTTTTATTTATTTGACAAGATAAAGGTTGTTCCAAAACTTAGGCATGCTTTGAATATGGTGTCATGTGTATTGAAGATCTTTCGCCACCCTTGAAAACAATTTTACACAAAGTTATCTTCACGTATGTAGGTATATCACAAAAAAAAGTATATAAGACCATCTTCTTGCATAATTTGTTCAGATATATCGATTTGTTTAATACTGAGTTTTTTTTTATTTTATGGTTTCTGAGATATCATAAAGCAGTTACATTCTACATACATATATATATGTATGTATATCCACTTTTGATACAAAATTTACCCTTTAAACCTTTATTGTACATTTATACATTATTGAAATTTTCGATTGAAAAAAGCTTGGGCTATCTGCTTTCGTGGCTAGATCTCCATTCATATACACGGCAGAGCTCCATCCATATACACATGACTTTTTAACTGTATGAGTCATATGTAATTATGTATGTCTGTAAAAATTGTTATTTTACAGAAGTCTTTTAATATTTGGTGACACACGTACATGTAAAATTACGCCTGACATAACACTTAACATAACTGTTCTGCGTACAAATTTAAATCTGCCTTTTTCACTATACAGATATCAAAGCCCTTCGATTGCAAAATGTCTTCTTGCCAACCTAAAGTATTTTTGTGTGCGCTACAGAATTACATTTTTAAGTTTTTTTCTCTAAATGTAAAGAAGTTATGTTCTATTATATCCTGTAATTCCTACACTTCCACAAGAAGTTAAGTTTGCATTAAATGATGATACACGATTTATATGTATAATAGTTGTCAAGTAGACAAAACTAGTTAAAAGCATATTCAGATAAGAAATTTTGCCTGTCAGATGTAAAAAACCTGATGTGTATATGTGACATAAGAAAAAAAATAATCTGATGTATTTTTCCATAGGAATATTGCTACATTATTATTTTTTCTTGGTTATACATACCGGCGCACAGAGGGGTATTTTGCCAATCTAGCCGGACATTAGGCCAAAAATTAATTTTGAGAAATGTAAAAATGTAAGTACGCAGTTTAATAGATAACAAAGTTCTGCATCTGTTCTGCAGTTAGTGAATTTTCAAGGCTTTTCCTTTAGATTTGTCGTTTTGGGACACTGTTAAAATCAGGAAAGTTGAGTAAATCGCATATGTTTTTATTGACTTTAAAGGATTTTGAGAGGTTTGCAATATATTTTTTGGTGGTTAAACGAATAAAGATTTTGTATTGATTTTTTTCTGTGAAAGGCTTTATTAGCAGCTACTTATGTTAGTTTTTAGAATTTTTTTTAATTTTTAACCATAAAAAATTTCGTTCGAAATTAAAAAAAGGTTTTTTTTTTTGGAAACTTTTATGTAAAAAAAAAGTGAACAGGTTTTTAAGAGTGTTCTCCATCGCAATTCTAAAAATGTTATATATCACTATAAAATTTACGATCTCTACTTTTATACTGTAAGAAAAAATGGCAACGTTGCGATTTTGAATTTTTTTTAAAAATAGGCATTGTTGCCTATTGGGCTGTTATCAGAAGAAGCGGCTGAGGCACGATACAAACATTTCCGGCTTTACAGGCAGAATTTTGCTAGAAAGTTTTCAAGTGTTCAGTATAATTAATAGGCTTTTGCTAAGTTCTGACCCACTAATTACTAGTATAAGACCCATTCCAAAAAAAAAGGTCATTACCTTTTACGAAAGAAGCAATTTCTTTCATGCTTCCACCTGTACTTAACGCTGAAGAGGATTCATATTCGGAAGAGGTCTTTGAAGAATCAAACGAAAAAGAACCATGGAACCATGGCACTCATCATCTTAGTGCAAAGGAGAAGTTGTCTTAAATAAATTAATTGTTATAATTTTAAATAAAATTTATCGTTACAATCATACATAAGTTATTACTATGAATAAATTACATAATAAAGTAACAAATTACAAAAATATCTTTTTAATAATATTCTTCGGAGGCGGGGATTGGTTAGGCATTGGAAAGCTTAAAAATTAATATTTTTAGGAAATTGGCAAAAAAAAAAATTTTAAAAAATTTTTTTTCACAGGGACGTTTTGGAGGTGGGATTGGGAGAATACCTCCCCCTGCCCATAAAAATTAATTTTTATGTTTTTAAGAAGTATGTAATCCATTTCTTTTAATAAGTACATTTTTTTTCAAATAACTTTTTTTTCACCGCACACAAAAGGGGCGGGGCTAAAAATGGCATTTAAGAATCTTTTGAGTCCAACTTTAAGTTTTTGAACCTTTTTTGACCTTAAAAGTTGTAATTGCTAAACAAAATGACGGGAAAATTAAAAAAAAACTTGCATTTTTCAGAGGTAGGATTAGTTCTTCCAAGGGGAACTTTTTCCTCCTTAATCCGTTTTTTCCTTTTTTATAGCTTTGACAGCCTATGACCATAACAGATTTGTCTGCAAAGTTTCATTAACCTAGGGGTAGGCACTCAGTACATTTTTAGAGCCAATATAAGCTAAAAAAAAAGTAATGTCCGGCTAGATTGGCAAAATACCCCTATGTGCGGCGTGCAAAAAATGAAATAAACGCGTGGAAGTAAAAATATTACCAAGCTTAAACTAGAAAACGAACGTTTTTTCAAGAGAAGCAAATGGCAAATTTAGAGAGTGTCATTATTGCAGTTATCTAAATATAGGATAATTACTTTGTACGGAGGGTTCTTTATATGGAGCTTTAACTTGAAAAACACGTTATTCTCAGAGTAGAAAATTTTAACGTTTGTAGTTCCCCAGGTTCATGACAATAATTTTTGACTTTGTATGTATTACATGTATTCCCACCCAGCCATTTTTTTCGACTATGCTCAATAATCCGGGAGTTCCCAAGTTACATAATGATAAATATTTACTTTATATGGGAATTACCACACCTACATACCTATTCTCCTATTACAGTTATCTACGTTCACGAAGTAAGTTTTTACTTTGTACGACAGGTACCACACCCACTCTTCTAATCCAGTCTCTTTTTAGCTATACTACGCGTATTAATATGGAGGTTTCTGGTGCAAAATTAAAAACTCCAGTTCCTCAGGCACACTGTAATATTTTTTAACTTTATGTGGGAGGTAGTACTATTTATATCCAACCTGTTGTATAGTTAAAAAATACACGAAATTTAAAGATTCTACTTTGTATGGAAAGTGCTGCACCCACTTGAAATATCAAAAAAATGTATACCCTATTTTACCCAACGTATATCTGGGGTAGCAAACTGCACATTCCAGGATGATCGGTGCGCTGGTGTAGGCCAGTCCAACTCCATGGGCTCGACTTCAACTCCTTGGTCTGAATTCCTTGACTTCTACTTGTTTTTTTAAATTTTTTTAGACATTTAAAAAAAAAAAATTTAGTTAACTTAGGCCCAATTGCCCAGTCTAGCAATGCACCGGCTATGTAAACATCAATTTTAATTAAAGCAGTGACGTTGATGAGAGTGAAGAAAGTGATCGGATTGGTAGCAAAAGTTGACCAAAATGTTCTCACATCCAAAAGGTTAAGATGTCGTTTCTGTATCTTAACTTGAATTATTTTGGAGCAGTCAGTTTAAAAATTGCAAACCTAACAATTATGATGGTTTCAGTCAGTCTATCGGTGATATGCCAGCGCAAATTAATACGTTCGTATGGGTTAACGATTCTCGTCGATGTACGAGCATTATTGCTGATTCCCTGGTTGTCTTGCAGTTTGACTGGCTGACAGACATGGATGCTGATGGCTTTTTTATTGCTCAAATTTAAAAATAGGCACAAGAACAGCAAATTGTTTTTGTAACGTGTGAAAGAATCCGATAATAATAAAACGAATTCTAGGCAAACATATAATATTCTTCAAATACAATAAAGCAGTTGTGTCATTATATTTAGAAAATTTGTTTATTGTATTATTCGACCTTTTAGTATATAAAATTATTTATTTTTATTTGGGCTCGAGGTCCAATTTAAATAAAACTCTATTTTGTTTTATTAAATTTTATTTTTTATTCGATATTTCGAACTCCTTTGGTGTTCTTCATCAGGAAAAAATTGAGTAAAGCAGCCCGCTTTCAAAAAGAGTGCAATGAAAATTGTTTAAACATAACGTAAGCCGTTTCAAATTAACATTAGGTCATTTAAATATTTACAATGAAAAAATACATGTACATATTCCTTTGAACCGCTTTAACAATAAATTAAATTTGTTTAATTTCAAGCGAATAAAAAATAGAATAAACTGAAAATTGATGGGCTGCAATTTGACAACTGAAAAAAAAAATATATCGATATATGTATTGCCAGTTTCAATAATTATCTGGTTAAAAATATACATATTTTTATCAAGCATGATACATATGTTTGTATGTAGTTGCCACATAAAATATAACTTTAATCTATGTGTATCTGTATATGTACATATGTATGAATCTAAACTGTAACTTTCTGCCTGTGTGTCTGTGTTCACATCACTTAAAAACTACTGGATGGATTTTAATAAAATTTCATATATATATGATACTTTTTATCGTAAATACATCTGATTTTCAATTGAAAATAGAGAAAAAGTAGTTAAAGTACGCAATTTTACCGGTTCAATGGTACCGCAAACTTAGCAGCACGATTCATTTTTGTCAGAGGGAAATCTTAAGCACTATTTACAGAACTCTACAATAATTGTTGAAATTTATATAAATATTTTTCCCGGATATTTACCCAGGGATGGGAATCAATATAAAAAGTAAATGTATAAACTAAAGCACTTTAACGGTAAGGGTCTTAAAATTTTAATTACTTTCAAAGCAAAATCAAAGCAAAAACGGACAGAAGTGGCAGGCACAGCTAGTATTCAAATAAAATTTTTTTTTTATTGATTGATGTTCTAACTAAAGCTGACATAGCAGCTATCACAATTTTCAAAACAATTTCTTAAAACAGTTTTTCTTAGATACTGATATAAGTAATGCCGTCTGTTGAATACGCTCGCCTTTCATTCATTCGGCATCTATTTTTTGGATACTCACAGAAGTACTGTTGAAGCAAGTTTTTTGGGAGCCACCGAAAAAGCCTGGAAATTAATGTCAGGTCAGTGTACAATTTATTATTTCTGTTTTGGAAGTGTGTCCGTCTGGAGTGTTTTTTCTCTCTTTGGATATTTCAGTAGTGTTACTGGTCTGAGGTTGTGTTTACCTTTTCGTTAATAATGTTCGTGTTTTGTAGATTTCCACATTTTCAAGAATGTGTAGTCATACATTCATCTATTTCCCCAGTTGTGCTCCCCTGAGTATCAAGAAGTAATGCAGAGTTGGATATTTTAGAGTTTATCGTCAACTTATTTTATGAAAGTTTATATTTGTTGTTGGTAATTTGCTTTGAAAAATTGATTATAAATATACAATTTCTTTTCATATGTTTTGAAAATATTGTATCGAGACCATACCTGGGACTAAGTTGTTTGTTTGAATAAATTATGAAAATCTTCGTAATATGTCATCAACGGTGTCTTTATTTTATTTTATTTTATTTTACTTTATATTTAATGTTTTATAGTTATAGTGCTTTCACATCGCAAATTTCAATCTATATTAAAATTACATATTGAGCAAAAATTATTTTGTAACATATTTGTAATTACTACTTCCCATGCATGATTCAAGTTCATTTTATGAACAACGTTGCCGTTGCTAAAGGTTTTTATTCTACCATTTTTTTTTGTAAATCTACCATAATTCCTTGAAAAAAACAAAATTGTTAAAGATAAAATTTTGAAACCAGACACATGTAATTAATATATGTTTTTATCTATATTTATATGGATACTGTACAGTAGTGCAGACAGTATCGAAATGGAATGCAAAGCAGTAATTTTTATGTATGTCTGTCTGTCTGTGTTTGCATCACGTAAAAACTACTGAATTATATTCAAATTATAATCAAATTTTTTAAAAAGATATCTTAGTATCATGGTTCAAAAATTGGATACATTTTTTTCGCAAAAATATCTCATTTCCAAGAGAAAAAGTAGTGAAAACACAAATTTTACCGATTTAAAGATACTACGAATTTGACAGCATCTTTTATTTTAGTCAGCAGGATATTTTAAACACTATTTACAGAACTCTACAATAATTAGAATTTTTTATAAATTTTAGAATTTTCTCCAGAGATGGGTACGTCTATATAAAGAAAATACATAAACCATAACTGAAGCACTACCAAAGTAAGAGTCTTAAAATTCGGTCGGGTTCATTTTCAAAGCAAAATCGAACAAAATATTGTCAGCATGCCAACAAACTGGATGGAACACCTAGTTATAAATATCTTGGGCCCAAAATTGTAAAGGTTGCAAAATGTTTAAACTAGAAACAATATAGTCAAACTTTCCAAACATACTAGACAGGCGTAATAATTTAGTATATTTGATTTAAAAATTTCTTTCAAATTAAGATTTTTATTCATGTACATGTTACATATTTGTTTGTCGTGCGCTATTGTATTATCTTCATGTTGTTTAAAAAGTAGTTTTTACCATAAAAACTGTTTCAAAAGTAATACATTTTCTCAGACTTACCAAAATTATTTATAGCTACCATCCTAATAATATTCAATATTTTTACCAAATATGGCAACGTTGCTTATGAAAATATTTATTTTATGATGACAGCAAACCAAACAATTATACAATTGTAAAATTTAAAAGCCTGTTCACAAGCTATTTGTTAAAAAGTTTATTTCAATAAACTTTAAACGATACAAGGGAGCTTGTGAATTGAGCAATATTATTCGAAATGGATTATTATGGGGAATTGATATCCAGATAGCAATTTGGCTAGTGCTTTAATTTCACGCAACTGACAAAAAAACAATATAATTAGTATAAAATCTTTAATTTGGCAACAGTGTTCGGTTCCACTGTACCACCCTACAAACTACAATTATGTCTATTTGCGAGTAAAAATACTACCCACGTGTAAGTACGGACACTCATACTCATACATTAACTTTTACACGCACGAGTACTTTATTTATTAAAGTTTGCATTTTTTATTGACAAATTCAAATACATACATCCACGTGCTTACGACCGCATTTAAAAAAATGTGGGTTAATCATTTTCATCCAAAGTTGTGTAAATATATTTCATATCAACGGACGTGAACACAAATATCAATATTTTTGTGTCATTTTAAGTTTTATAGTTTTATTTTATTGCAATTCCGAAAAAAGCATTAGAATTAGTTTGACCAATGATATGTATGAAAAAGCAAAATGCATATTTTGCGCTAAGTTAGCGCAAGCTGAAAACCATTCATTCCGTTCTAAATATCTTTCAGTAGACAATTATTTAAAAAGTAATTAGGATTATATAGTTTTAAAACTCTGTTTTTTAATTTACTAATATCTCAGCATCATTTTTAAAAAAACAACTAGATTTTTTAAAAATTCGAACAAAAAGTCCATATTGTTTATAATACGATTAATGGCATATAAATTGAATTTATATGCACGCTTTGTCATAAAAGGTCATTTGTATTTGGATTATATTGAAAATTATTAAATCAGATAAGTCAAATTAATTATTAATGGGAAACAAATCTTTGTAAAGAATATAAAACAGGGACCGTAACAGTTATGACCAGGGCAAGTTTAAATATGCAAAAATAAAACTATTGAAAAAGGAAAGTGAATAAGCAAGAAATACTGAAATACATAAATATGTATGTATATGCACATTGTAGTTTATAAATTTGATTTTTTTGTTTATAACGGAGTATAATTATGTACATATGTATGTATCAAGTTTTCAAACTAATTGATCTTCGATCGTCGCATATGTATGTTTCAAGTTTTCAAACTGACTGATCTTCGATCGTCGCACAAAACTGTATAATATATTCATAGTTTTTTTAACTTTAGCATTACGTGTGGATTCTGCTTCTGTATCATCAGAAAGTTTATTTACAACTAGCTGTGACCGCTACGTCGCACGGAGGGGCCATAGCGAAAAATAAATTAAATTTTCGAAAACGCTGTTTCGATTATCTTGTTTGAGATTCTTATACTATGTGCCCCACTGTGCGTCGTGGGCGTCCTGACAATGTTTTGTATTTTTTGGCGAATCTTAGATCCTTAAGCGAACTTTTTAATTAGTAGTTGTTATTAGTTTTTTTTTTGTGGTAAAATTTCTACTTTTTGGTAATATTAGGGGGAATGTGATTTTTTTGATGAAACTTACATTTTAAGAGAATTTTTTAATTATTATTAAATTTTACTTTTTTTTTGTGAATTTTCGGTTTTTAATCAAATTTTAACTTTAATCGGCATAATTTTTTTTTTTTTTTAATTTCAACTTTTAGGTGAAAATTTTATATCTTAGTGAAATGTTATATTTTGTTTGGTGAAATTCTGATTTTATGGTAATCTAGTTTTTTTCTGAAATTTATGTTTTCAAAAAACAATAACAAAGTACAGAAAAGAAAAGAACTAAAGTATTTGAGAAACATAAAGAAAATACGAGGCGCTCGCCTTTTGCTAAACATAGCGCTATCATTTATGTCCTAATGGGGCTGAATTGCAATAGCAATATTTTGGACAGTATGCCTGACAAATTAGTGTGCTTAAATTTTTTGTACCTTTTCTGATGCCTTGGCGAAATCCATTTCAACCCGAACACGGACAGAAAATACACATGGAATGACAAATTTATACTTTTGTATTGCTAGACATATGGTTTATACATTTTCTTTGTATATCAAAGTATCTAAATCAAGACTTCGATACGATTCAAAAACGGATCTATACGGGGGTTCTTTTGAATTCGAATTGATGTGAGGAAATTCGAATTAAAATAAAGTTTAAACAATCAAATACATTTACAATTTCGATAAATTGCTAATGCTTGTTGCAAGTTTAGAGAAGCTTGGTTCCACAGACGGATAGTTAATATCTCTGATGCTTATAAAAGCAATGAGACCCACGCAAACCCCTCTGTATTCTGTGTGCACAAACACAATCTCAACGAGACTCTCACAAAGAGAACAAAACATATAAAATTTTTAATCAGTAGCATGACACTTTTCAGCAAAGCAGGTTTATGTCGCATGTGTAATAAAATAAGTACACTGAATATATTCAACCATAACCAAAAATTTTATCAGCTTAAAATAATAATTATTATTTAAATATAAAAATATTTTTTATTAGTTTTTGTATCAGATTAATATAAATCACGCTTTCATTAAACAATTTTAAAGCAATAAACGTTACATTTATTTGTTTTATTTTCACAAAATATGATATACGGGTACGAATGCATGAATAGTTTATTTGCATATTATTAAATTCGAAAATACGAAATTAGTTTTAATAGTTCAGAATGAAAAATAAATTAACATAATTATGGTTGAAAAATAAAAAACAGTAATGGTATTGCGTGATTTCTCTACCTAATACCGCTTGTACGTAATTTTCACAACATACACATACATATGTTACAATTCATGACTTTCTTAATTCTAAGAATCATTAGAAAACTGATTTAATTATACATTTTCTTAATATTGTACAAAAACCTTTTGTATGGAATTTTCACAACCATACAATATGCTACCATTTTTTGCTACGTTTTAACTCTATCTTAACAAAAAACTTAAATTAAAATTTTGTTAACTCATTCAAAATTAAACGTTTTTGTATTTACTAATGTTAAACAATGTTATTTTTTTCAGTGCAAAACACCAATACATTCTCATTTTAACTGGCTTCTCTTAACAGCTTTCTCTGGTTGGGGGCCTTTGATAAATGCGAGAAACTCTAGAAAATTCTTCTCGCTCGCTGTAGCCTGAAGCATACTCGAGTGGATTAAATAGTCTGCCCAAATAATAGTAGTACTTTTGAATACCAGATAAATGTTAAATTGTAAGCGATTTTTACAAATTATTATACATTTTCATTTTTTGGGCTTTTTAGGGTCCAGCGGATTACCTCTTATGATCATTAGAGTGTAGGAAATAAATTAATTGTTTTAAACGTATTGCCATCATGTTGACATCAATCTCACAGCAGTTTTAGAAAAGTTAAAAGTAGTTTAAAGTGGAATATAGTGCAATGTACCGTGTCAAAGGTCTTCAAATGTTCAAGAAGGACCAATAATTATATTTTCACATCCAATTATATCGGTTAGAGATGTAAAGGTTAATGCAGTCTACATTTTCTTTAAGTAAGAGACGTTCAAAAACTTTGTAGAGGTAAGGGAGATATGATATTGGGCGAAATGTATTGCCTGTGTTTGGTGCTGGAACAATTTTGGGTTATTTGCAAAACTGTGCTAAACATGTGTATTATAAGACATATCGTTCAGGAAAGTATTAATTTTATAAACCTGGGATTATTGTCATCAGCAGCTACAATTTGTTTATCTTTGTACACTTGGGGTGCTAAGTGTCAAACTCCATATAAATAAATTGTTAAAAATGTCATTCTCAAATATTGCAATTCCCTGATAACGAAAAACACAATGTTGTAGTTACAATAACATTTATCCACCCTAAGTTGATTTTGCCAAAAAATAAGTTAAAAAACTAAATTGGTTTTTGTATGGCAAATCTAGACGAAATCTTTATTAACTAGATTCACATCAAAATCTTTTAAACTAGGTTTAAAGGGCGGTGTAAATGGCATTTAAGTTTAATATTTGTTAAGCTTATCAAAATCATTTGCAAAGCCTAGCAACTTTTACTGGCGACCTTCCTTGTTTGTTTTTGAACAATGATACAATGCCCAATAAAGTAGAAAATTTGGCAAATTTGGTTTATTTTTAAACCGGACTAGGAGACTGTAAATTTCATTTAGTAATTAATTCCACATGCAATTATGCACTTAAAGGTAGCTGTATTGGAACTGCTTAAGGGTTTTAGCGCTGCGATATGTACTTACTCGTATATAAAATAAAAGATATATTTATCAACAACATCAACTGGAGGCGAATTATTAATTTTTTTTCTACAATTTATTACCTGCAGTCTTAAGTCAAGAATATTGAAAACCTCTAACCCAATTTTATTTATAATTCAGGAAAAAACGTCTGTAGAAACAAATTCTCACACATGCGAGTACATATTTATGTATGTATGTATGTATGTATGTATGTATGTATGTATGTATGTATGTATGTATGTATGTATGTATGTATGTATCGGAGAGTGTGTTTTTATATTTGAAAGTTTTGAGAAACGTCCGCGGTAAAAAAATTAATAAAGAAGCCTTCTGCAAGGCCTTATTTAGCAGACAAGGACTACTACTCATATCACGTACTCATACGCGAGTTAATCTTCCTACTTTTGGATGCAAATTTCAGCAGGCCTATTTTAGGTCTACATTGACAGGCTTATTTAAGGTTTGCAGTAGCGAAATTTTTTCAAGGCTTGTAGTAATATACATTATTAACTTCCTACTTCAGCAGCCTTAAAGACCTTCTACAACAGCCCAAAGGTAATCACTTCCGAAAAAGGTATTTTTAATAAGACACAAAAAGAGCTTAAGAAATATTATTTTTATATTTATTTTTTGTTCTTATATTACAATTATTTTTAGAGAGATTTTTATGACAGATCATACAGAACAATTCATTATCTAAAATTAGGGAAACAAAATTCATTTCGTTTATTTGCTTAAAAAGGTTCTTGAACATACACTGTGGGTGACAATTCAATGGAAAGTTTTTTGAAAACTCTATTTCAAAATTTTAGTTTTTGGTTATTAAAAAAAGTAATTGATATTAAAAACCATAAAGTACATACGAGAAGAGACCCAACTCTCGGTATGACAAAAAAGTTTTGACACATACAAAAGTTTTGAAAAATTTGTAAATTAGGCGATATGAAATATAAATATGAACACAATTTTAAATCTTTCCACTAAAAATTTATTTCCAATGAAATTTATTTTATAATTTTTACACTAGAATAAAATTTTATTATGTTGTCATTCGTTAAGACTAGTACTCTGTTCAATTTTTCACGCGGAATGCTGTCAAGCTACATACATAAAAAATTTGTATGTAATTAATGAAAAAATATTGCAGAAGTACTCGGTTTTTACTATGGAAAAACATTGAAATGTTTCTGGCAACATTTTATCAAAGCTGTGAAATAAAGCAAATGGGCATTATTTCATGTGGAAGATTTTGTAAAAGCAAATAAAAAAATTTAAATTCTTTCAAATCGGGAGAGAGACACCACATTTTAAATGTTAAACAGAGTACTAGGCTTCAGGTGTAATTCATTTCTTCACAGTATTGTGTTTTTGTCTCTTAGGGTCTGAAAATAATAAATACAAAATAAAAATATTTAAAATTATTAATCAAACTTATGTTGTTTGCACATAAATAGATTAGCAAAATAACAAAACAGTTAAAACGCAGCTGTTAAGTTAAATTATTTTTGTTAAATATTCTTTCTTTTCTCTCGCTCTGGAATTTGACCTGCTTTTGTAACTGGATTTAGTATTTAATCATTTGTTGCTACAAACACAAAATGTCAAAGCAAGCTCGGAGAAGGGAGATAAGTATGTATATCCGTTCTTTAAAAAGGGAGTTTCAAGGGACTCTGGAAAGCGTTATAGGTCTTAGCAGGCCTCAATAAGGCCTGCTTAGTGCCTCGTAGATTTTGCATATGTGCACACGCACACACACATCTACTTCAGCAAATTGTATTGTCGTTTCCATATCTCGTTTTTAGACTTTTAGTATCTTAAAAATATTTGTAAAGAGACAAGAATTGAGATTAAAACAATAAACGACGAAGAGTAGAAGTGTTTAACAGCAAATGAAATAATTTGTATTCGCATATGCTTATGCATATGCAAGCATAGAAAAGCATATGTATGTATGGACGGATGAATGTTTTAGCAGACACAGAAACGAACAAATGCCCACGAATGAATGCTGGCTGCAATGCTGCTGTCTAAATGTGTCGCAACATCTTAAAACTAAATTACATCATATGAAAATTATATTACTAGTTTTGCATTTGGAATAATTTCTGAAAATTCTAAATAACTTTATTTACAGATGACGACAAAAACTAAACTTGTTTTTGTAATAGATTTTACTAAATGGACAAATAGGTATAAATTAACACAAATTTTCGAAAAATAAACTTTGTTCAAAAAATGCAGCGAGATTAAAAACAGTATAAATGAATACAGGACACATCAGTGGCTGGAACAAAAATATCTTCTTTCGATTAATCAATCATTTTGCTTTTTATATTTTGTTATTTACAATTTTTTATTTCTGCTGCTCTATATTTAAATGTGTCCCCTACATTTATCAAATTACAATTAGTTCATGTTGAACCTGCATACCAATGAACATGGGGCAATTAAAAACTTAAAAGAGTCCGGACTGTGGCATCATGTAAATGCGTGGTGACTTACAAGACATCCCAAGGGATAAAACAAAAAATGAACTGATGTTTATAATTGAGATGAATAGTCCTAAAACATGCTTGTCCTTTATACTTGTCAATCCATGAATTTAAGTGGCTAGAACAAGACTTGTTCTAAAGAATATATCGTTAGCTGAACTTTGCTTTCTCCTGTAAAAAAGTAAATATCTCAGTTATGTGGTTTTGCATTTCAGCTAACGATATGTTAAATGTTCAGTTTTAAAAACTGTTGATGTAATCATTTTTAAATATTATTCTTTTATAAATTTATAATATTAAATTTTAAAGACATTTGGTAATTTAACAAAGCTTTTTATTAAAAATTAAAGTTTAATTTAACTTTATAGCTAGGGATGTATCCGATACCGGCAGCTTTATTTCGGCTGTAGTTCAGTTTTCGATATATCGGTTGCATCGATATTTTTATTGTTGTTACAACGATACATTACAAATACCGTAATACGGCGTTTGCTACAATAACGATTTGCGCTCAAGTTTGTCTGCAAAATAGAACATACATACAACTGTGCACAGTGGTGTAACGGATAATGGAAAAAATTTTCTTCGAAGAGGCTACGAAGTCACAGCCTACTACTAGCACAGCCAATGCCAGGTTATGCGAAGGAGGCCAAGCCATTCTAATAAATATATCGGGATTTTAAAAATTAGCGACTCACATTGTACTAGCCCTTAATTAAAGATTTGATGCTTGATTTTCGATGCATATCACGAATATTTTAATAAGAGTTACTACTATTTATATAGAAAAAGCGTGTTATTCAGCTATTTGACCTTAATATCGCTCTACCCCTACTCCTTGCCCTAGTACATTCAAAGCTTTATTTCTCCTAAAGAAGAAGTCGAGATATACCTGAAGCGTCCTCGTATATTTAGAGATTCCAATTCGCTTTTTTTCTGCAGCAGTACCTTAGTTTCCCTGTGAGTCCTGCGTGCAAAAGTATTTTCTACTGCAATTCGCGTTTAAACCGACTTGCAAAATTGGGTTTCTCTGCAATGTATGAGACTACTTCATCGTTTAATACTGGTATTGATATCGCATCAGCAGAAAGACGTATCGATGCGTCACTGTTTATAACGCAATTATTTTACAAGATTGAATAACAATATTTTGACCTCGATCCCGACTACGAGTATTGATGCATTAAGTCTTTCAAAAGATTTCCCTTTTTTGACAAACCTCCAATTCTTGTAAAATGCGAATGGCGAAATGTTGGTCACCAAGTGTATAAACATAAATACAATACGACTATGAGTATCACACATGCAAAACTTTGAAACAAAGAAAGAAACCTGCAAAAAAACACAATAAAATATAATTTTGAAATGAAATAACTGAAAATTTTCCTTGGCCAAAAATTTAATTACATTTTAAAACAAAATCTATTTACGTTGAACGAACGAATGTACGCATTAATGTGGACATGTGTGTTTACATACATCCATACATATGTATATACATATATTTCACGTATCTACACATGCATGGCAGTGTGTAAATAAATACGTATATATGTATGTATATGTGTATGTTAGTTTCTTTAATCTTTAATTTAATTGTTTAAACAATTCAACATAATATAAATTAAATTTTAAAAATAAAATACAGAAAAGTATTTCATTTGCGTAAAAGGTTGTCCGACAACCTGCTTAAACGGGCGAAGCCGTTATGCTCCCTTTGAAAAGAAGAACAAGAAAACAAAAGCGAAAACAAAAGAACATACATATGTATATACATATATTTCACGTATCTACACATGCATGGCAGTGTGTAAATAAATACGTATATATGTATGTATATGTGTATGTTAGTTTCTTTAATCTTTAATTTAATTGTTTAAACAATTCAACATAATATAAATTAAATTTTAAAAATAAAATACAGAAAAGTATTTCATTTGCGTAAAAGGTTGTCTGACAACCTGCTTAAACGGGCGAAGCCGTTATGCTCCCTTTGAAAAGAAGAACAAGAAAACAAAAGCAAAAACAAAAGAAAAATAAAAAATTAAAGAAATTCAATTCCAAATTCCATATTTATAATTTTAATTAAAAACAAAATACGATTACCTCAAGTAGATTTTTTGAATGAAGTAAATTTTGTTTGCCAAAATCTGTATCTGTTTTCATTTGGTTTTAATTCTTCTTTTGATTTCTTATAAAATATCGGTGAATAACACTAATACAATACAAAACCGCATATGAACTGATTTAATTAATATTAGTGCTGACTTGTAAGTCAATTCATTAAAAACCACATGTGAATAAAGTAAATTACCGCATTAAACAAATATCGTTTTTATATATTTTCAGTACAATTTCAAAAGCGATTCTACATACATACATTTCACGTGATGTAATTGAATTTTTAAAACTTATATTTGACGGCTTAAGTGTTGCTCAGTTCCCTAACTGTCTTTAGCACTTTCTTTGCAGTACGTTTTTACTTAATTTCTGTCAAATTTCGAAATTCGACCAGTTGTTATTGTACGGTGTAAGATTTGGCCAAACTAACTGGACGAAATTTAATTTTTAAAAACTGATTATAATAAACGCCACTTCGAAGGTGTGTAAATTTTAATTTAATCGTCTTTTTAGTAATTTCTTGAGTGCAAAATTAGTGCCAGTTCTTGAACCTTTTCTATTAAAATTAAAAAAACGAAAAATTTCTTTGTGAAAAAATAAAAATCCGAAAAGAACTAGTGGAACTCACATAAGAGTACCGTACCACAACATTTAACTTTACATTAAAAGAACCGTAAATAAGTTTCTTATATTGTCCAAACATTCCTATTGATTAGCAACACTACCAACCAGTGTTGGGATCTGACAATATTTATTTTGTGCCGCCCCAATGATGAAATTGTACCAAATCAGCATCAATTTTTATACTAGGTATACTAGGGTATTTTAAAGTGATGATATTTGATTATTTATTACTTGATTTTCTGTTGTTTTGTTGCTAATTTACTAACAATTATTTTGCCAAAATACTTAACTATTTCATAAGCAAAAGACTACCTTATAAACTTGCTTCCAGAGAGTGCTTTAAAATCCACCAAGTAGCCGGATTTTAATCCGATGAGTATGAGAAGAGTCTAATTACTAAAAAATTGAAGAGTCTAATTACCTTACAATTTTTACTAGAAAAAATGGAGAAATGTATCAGCGGAATACTGCCGTAAAATAACAGGCTATGCAAAAACTTCCAAATGCTACAGTTCAGCAAAAGGGCTTTGCAAACTAAATTTGTAAGAAAAAGTACAAATAAATATTGATTAAATAAAAAAAATTATTAAATAATTTTATATGAAATTGAACCAGAAAAGCATAAAGAGTACCAGTGTACCACTGCTGTGTCGATTGTACCAAATTTGGTACAATTGTACCATAAATCCCAACACTGCTACCAACCCACATGAAGATGTCAAAGAGCAAACAATAATTCTAGGAGAAAATCGTCTTCAAAACAGATAGACGGGCAGATTGGCATTAAAAAAAAGATAAGCATTATTGTTTAATATTATGCCAATTTTCGTAATCTATACATATGTATAATAAAACAGTAACTTTTTTCCTGACATACAGTCTGTCTGTCTGTCTGTCTGTCTGTCTGTCTGTGTTTGCAACACGTAAATAGATTTTAATAAAAATTTGTGAGTTACCTTAGTATCTTGACTCAAATACAGGATACCTTTTTTCCGCAAAAATATCTTATTTCCAAGAGAAAGTGGAGAAAAAGCAGTGAAAGTAAGCAATTTTACCGATATGCATACTTTAAGGCGGGATAGAAGAATTCAATGTTATATAATTTTTAGAATTTTATCCAGGGATGGGTACCTTTATATAAAGAAAATATGTATACGTGAAGCACTAAAAAAGTAAGTCTTAAAATTTGGTGTGGATCACTTTCAAAGCAAATTCGAACAAAATATTGTCAGGACGCACACAACGTGTGTAGCCAGAACTAGTTCTGTAATAAAATGCAATATATGTATTTGTATGGTATTCTATAAGTAAAAAATTATAGAAAATTCTAGTTGCAGCAAGAAAACTTAAAACGTATTTTGTTTGTTAAAGCTTAATAGTAAAACAATGAAACATATTGTTTATTTACAATGCAAACATTTTAAGCTTTAAAATTGATAAGAAAAAGTCGTGAGATACTTAAAGGTCCCTAATAGATCTAGAAACTTAGACCTAGTGTTCTGGCGTCTAGTACCGAAACTAAAACCAAATTATACAACAACACTTTAGTATTCACATGAGTCCTGATTAGTGCTGGAAAAGTATTGAGTAGTGGGTACCGGGTATCGAGTATTTTATAATTTTTTTGAGTACTCAATACATAAAAGAAATTAATCGATAATTTTAGGTTAGTAATTTTATTAATAAACTATAGAGCACCCAATTGAAAAGTATCGAGTTATTAAAAGTAGTAGAAATTGCCAGCACTAGTTCTGAGTAACTATTCTTCAATGCAGGCCTAGTTCAAATAGACTTTCGAAATCGTCTTTCACCGCAAGATTTGAGAACATTTTCTTTTTTAAACAAAAATCTTCGAAGCATTGATCTTTAATATTAATACTCTCTAAGGCTGTAATTTTTTATAAAATAGCTTGTATCTTAAATTCTCAAAAAAGTTTAAGCTTTAACAGAAACACCAACAAACAATGCACAAGTA
This sequence comes from Phasia obesa, assembly GCA_949628195.1. Taxonomy (NCBI): domain Eukaryota; kingdom Metazoa; phylum Arthropoda; class Insecta; order Diptera; family Tachinidae; genus Phasia; species Phasia obesa. The sequence continues at coordinate 82,706,439 of OX451216.1, forward strand.
TCTAGAACAAATTCTCTAAAAACTAAGTATACGAATACGAGTTTGCAAATTGATTGCAGTAAAATTTAAGTTTAGGGACTTTTGAAAGCTACACAAAGCGTTTTCTTTTGAAATTCGCTAGTCGTCTTAACTTCTTCCAGAAACTCATTTTCTTTTAAATTTCAAGTGTTGGGAGCATGATTTTATATGAAAACAAACTTGTTTAATAAACCTTTTTTAAACCAAAAATATTTTTTACGTATATGTGCCTAATTATGTATAAAAAAATAAAGTCAAAAACAGTATACATATCGCACTTGATCAACAATAGGGTATTAAAACAAAATTTTAAAATTTTCAGTAGAGGTAAAAAACTGTTTGTGATTACATTTTAAGATATGTGATTGGAAAATCCGATTATAACATAGTAAGAAAATTCCGTTTGAAAAGATATTTACACTGGTTTTCTTTTAGTTTTTTTGCTATTATTGCGACATAAATCTATTTTTTGAGTTACTACCATTTTTCTGAAACTTCTCGATATATTTTTTTGACTTGTGACGCTTTAGTTGCAATTTTAACAAAGTTTCAAAAATGTCAGCTCAACATTTTTTATATCTTAAGTACATGTTCTTAATTTCAGATATACTACTAAGAGTAGTATTTTTTAATTGATTTGAAAATAATACCTTTTTGTTGATGTAAAGGTACTCAAAAAACTATAACGAAAATGGTCTCATATTTGGGTTTCGATATAAAAGAGTAATCAGAATACGCTGAAATTGTTACAGTAGATTTTACGTTGATTTCTTGCAAAAAGTGAAAATTTAAAAATTTTGAGTTAATACCCTCTTGTTGATCAAGTGCGATATTCATATATGTACATACATATGGATATGTATATGTATTTACATAATATGTATCATAGATGGGACTTTATTAGCATTATTTGAAATAAATGAAATGAACAAAACTCAATTACCATTAATGCTACTGATTTATTTTTAAAAACAATTGTTTTTACAAATGGTAATAAAAATTAATGAAATTGTATAAATAATGAAAAAATCAATGCTTTTATAAAACACAAAAAAATAAGTGAGATGACAACATATTGTATTAACTATGGAATGCAATACCATTTATTAATGTAAGAGTGAGAAAAAAACTCAAAATTTTATTTGTAGTATTTTTGTTTATATGTACATACATATTTTTTTCTGATTTGTTTGCTTTTATATGAAAATTGTACAAAAAGGAAAGAAGAGAATAAATGTAAAATTTTTAGCTTTTTTTTGCAACAAAGTTGTCCATAAATGCGGTCAATAATGATAATGCTTTAAAATAATTTAATCATTAATTGGCGCAGTGTTATAAGGCCCTATGCAATAAAGACATATGGCCTTATTTCTCAATAGAATGAGAAATAAAGTCATATGGCTTTATTGCCTGCACCCAAGTACAATATCACCATAATCGTTTTGTAACAAAAGTGGAAATAACGCCATAATATTGTAGTTGGTTACATGGTCACCATGGTTACAAATTTCCAAAAGAATGAGATGCCATTATCAATTAAAAACAAAAGATTGAGGAGGTGAGGGGGAACGCGGACGGAGAGCGATCGCGGCGTGTCCGGGGCGCGCGGCGGGCCCGCGACAAGCGCGGCAGGTGCGCTCTATATTACATTTTCGTGTATTATTTGTTGTGAAAGAGAAAGGCAAATAATGTTTGATCCATGCAAACATTTTAAACTTTGCCAACCATGTTACCAACAACTGAAAGAAAGTGCTAAGGAAAAAGGAACGAAAACATTGTGTCCAATTTGTCGTACCATTATCAAGGATGGCATATTTATATATTGTTAATTATTAAGAATTTATAAGCATTTCATTTGTGAACTAAACTTTTTCTTCATGTTTTCCATTTTTTTTTTATACATAAAAAAAATTAAATAATTTTGAATTATATAAAAAAATTAAATGAGCAATAACACCATAATGGCTTTATTTCATTCCTTATCTGGAATTAAAAGCATAATGCTTTATTTCCCACTCCTTTGAGAAATTATGCCATATGACTTTATAACCTATGGCTTTATAACACTGCGCCCATTAGTTAATGATAATGGTTTTGTTTTTGTTTTTTAAATAATTTTGAATGAAACTGTTTCATTAAAAATCAAAACAAAATGAAAAAATGGTAATGCCAAACTTCTTAGCATTATTTACAATTCAATGCTGATGATATGGCTAATTAATTATACAATTGAATTAATTATTCCCATGCGTGATATGTACGAGTATGATAAAAAATAACCGTTATTTTCGTGAGGTATGTATGTTCGATTTTCGCATTTTTTTAATGTTGGTACACTTGTCTGTTATTCATAGAGACCCACGCAAACCCCTCTGTATTCTGTGCACACACACACAATCTCAACAAGACTCTCACAAAGAAAACAAAACATATCAAAATTTCAATCAGTAGCATGCCAACTTTCAACAAAGCAGGTTTATATCGCATTGTGTAATAAAATAAGTACACTGAAAATATTCAACCATAACCAAAAATTTTGTCAGTTTGAAATAATATTTATTATTTAAATATAAAAAATATTTTTTATTAGTTTTTGTATTAGATTAATATAAATCACGCTTTCATTTAACAATTTTGAAGCAATAAACGTTACATTTATTTGTTTTATTTTCACAAAAAATGATATACGGGTTTATTTGCATATTATTAAATTGGAAAATACGAAATTAGTTTTAATAGTTCAGAATGAAAAATAAATTAACGAAATTATGGTTGAAAAAAAAACACTTCTAAAGAAGTGCTATTTTTTTATATTGTGTAATTTCTCTACCTGTTAACATTGTTAATGGATATGTTAGCTTTTTTTCATATGAACCGCTTGTACGGAATTTTCACAACATAGTCGTACACATACATATGTTACAATTCATGACTTTTTCTTAATTCTAAGAATCGTAAGAAAACTGATTTAATTATACATTTTCTTAATATTGTACAAAAACCTTTTGTATGGAATTTTCACAACCATACAATATTCACATGCTACCATTTTTTGCTACTTTTTAACTCTATCTTAACAAAAAACTTAAATTAAAATTTTGTTAACTCATTCAAAATTAAAGGCTTTTGTATTTACTAATGTTAAACAATGTTTTTTTTTTTTCAGTGCAAAACACCAATCAATACATTCTCATTTTAACTCGTTTTAACAGCTTTCTCTGGTTGGGTGTGCTTGCTGTTATTTATGTTGACAATATCAGCCATTTTGGATTGTCAGTTTGTTTTTGACAGATAAAAAGGTTAGTCGTGTTTTGGTGTACTCTTCGTTTTTTTACTATTTCAAAAATGGATCAAAGAAACTGTATTAAGTTTTGTGTAAAAAATGAAATTAAATGTGCAAGGACATTATGAACAGTTATGACCTTTTTAAGCAAATCTGGATCGTCGTTGACGATGTTCAACATCTCCTGACGTCGAACATACATAATGCGAAAATCGAACATAAGTACCTCACGAAAATTGAAAATACCGGTTATTTTTTGATCATACCTCGTATATTATAAAGGTAGGAATGTACGTATCGCTAAAACTCCAAAAGAACCCAGGTACAGTCAAGGGTAACGCTATATCTTTTACCATCCATTAGGGCTGCCCATCTGCCCAGAACGTCTCAGAGCATTGTAAGACATTACCTAACATCACTAAACATTCCGGGGTGTGGAGTGTAACTTTCTAGAATATCTTATAAAACAACGCATTTTTTGTATGGATGGTGTATGTATATAAAACGAGACTATCGTGCAGGGATGCTAACTTTTCAAGGACCAAACACGTCGACCCAGCGGTCAAAAAGAACTAAAAAGCTCTAATTTGAAAAAAGAACCGAAATTTTCTTTTTTCAGTCATTTTATCATTTTATTTTCATTTTTACATTTGCAAAAAGTTCACTTAGGTTTGAAGAAAATATACAACTATTATCCCCCTATTCTGCAACCTGAAGAGCCTATGCTAATATTGTTGACTCCAGTGGGTTTAAAATGAAAGCAATATAAGAATAGCGGTTTAAGACGTTATTTGCGGAGCCGTTGCAATTTTTATCTTTGGCAAGGGTAGATGTTCTTTTTAAACGACTAATCTGCTGACAGTTAAAAAGGAGCGGAAAAACATAAAAAAATTTAAAATATCAAATATTACTCCAAAAGAGGAGTCTTTAAAAATGTGCAATTTCCAATATAACACTTCAAACTGTTTATACAAGAAGTTTGTTATAAATTTAGCAGTATAGAATTCGCAAAAATAAGCTAGTGATATGATATGTGATTTCCGATTTAAAATCACGTGATTTCAAAAATATTTGTGTGTAGAACAACTCTTATGTGAGATTACAAATTACTTCTATAAATAGCGATTCTCATAACAGGCCTGCTATGTTAGCTCTTTTTTTTTTTGAAAAAGTGCTAAAAGAAAAAATTTCGCGTCAGAGGTAGTCAAAAATAGCTAAAAAATATCGCGTGGGCCCATCGTGGGCTCATACGTCAGTGAAGTGGCGTTAGTGAGCAAAACCAAACAGCGAAGTGTGAGTAATCACAGTAATACATTGAATGAATATAAATCAAAAATAAAGTGTACCTGAGCGAAGACGAGTACCAAAGCTAGAAACTTAACAAAATTTCTATAATAAATTTTTGTAAAATACTATTTCTAGTTGTAGTTGTTTTTTATTTCTCTGCAGTAAATTATTGTTTGTATTGTTGTTGTTTCTGTTTGCATCACATCATTGTAAATAATGAAGATGATGTGCTAACATTTCTAAACTTTAAAACAGCAAAATGTACTTTGTAAACGAGTGTACAAACGAGTCAAATTATAAAATCTGTAGCGGACAGACGACGATTCTTTGCTCGTACCTGCTTAAAGAGATATTTGTTTAACAAACTTTGTTGACACGCGTTATCCTGCAGCTTTTGCTGCCAGCTGGCCAGTTTTATTTATTTTTTTTTGGGTAGACGTGTGTGTTTAAACTTTTATGAGTCATTCGTTTTTTAGGTATTAAAATTTTACATACTCGAAAACACACACAGACAACAAGTACAATAAATTTTTAGCTTTGGGCTATCGCTGATATCCAGTAATACAGTCTGTCAAGAGAGATTATTTTTGTTACAAAACTATTTTCAAAGCTTAGAAACAAATTTCCTAAAACTTCGGAACGCTTTAATGATCTTTAAGTAAATAAAGCCCATTCGAATCGATTCTTCGGTTGAAACCAATTATAGTAAAATAAATAACTTTTAGAAAGTTACTCTAAATTTCAATGTGAAATACAGGGTGCTCTTAACAGCTAACATTTGATTTTTCTAAAAGCCTAAAACTAATATTATTTTGGGATAGGAAATTTGGCTCGCTGCTTTTAGTGAATGATTTTCCAGTACATTGAGTGAAAACCAAATTCTAGAAATGGAAAATTGTGTATACTTTTTTTTTAAAGGCAACAAAGGTAGCTTAAGATTTCTAATCTAATTTCTACTAGAATTGAATTTTAGTATCTAGAATTTTAACGAGGCGATTAACGCCAAAGTTTTTATTGCAAAGCATTAGAAAAACAAAAAACAAGGAGTGTAAAAGAGACTAAATTTAAATTTTTTACTTTTTTACATCAACTGATAGTTTCATAAACTGATAGTTTATGAAAAATAGTTTAGTTTATGGCGGCACTAAAAACGTAAGTGTCTTTGGTGTGGATGGCTTTTAAAGCAAAATCGAACAAAATATTGCAAGGACGCTGACGAAGTGGCGGGCACAGCTAGTATAAAATATAATCTGTGTAAATTTTAAGTGTCAGCCTGTTACTGTTCAAATATAAGGACTTTCTATGAAAATATCAGGAGCCTACCTATTTCGTTCAAAATATAAGGCAATATAAGTGAAAAAATTTTATTGCAGAACACTCTTTAATTGTTGTAGCGGCGATGGCAGCACATCTATTGTAAAAATTTTAAGAGTCTACCTTTACGGTTCAAAAAATAAGGACATATATCGTACGTCTAAATCATGTCACTGTCGAAAGACCCTTTAATTTTATTATTTGTTGTAGCGGCCATGGTAATTCCCTTTCTATGAATATATCAAGAGTCTACCTATTACGATTAAAAAATAAGGCAATATACATGAAAAACATGACACTGTCGAAATACCCTTTTATTTTTAGAAATTATCATGGCGGCCGTGGCAACATATCTTCTGTAGAAATTTTAAGAGTTCACCTATTACGGTTCACAAATAGGGCTATAGACGTGAAAATTAAGACATTGTCGGAATACCCTTTAATTTTTACTATTTTACTTTTTACTATTTAATATTTTATTTACTATTTTATTTAATACACCTCCCGTAAAAGTTTCAAGAGTCTACCTATTGTGCTTCAAAACTTAGGCCATATACATGCACATCACGTCACAAACGTAAGACCATTTATTTTTTAGGTTTAATTTCGTATACTTGTTTATAAAGCGAATATAGTTTTAATTACTGTTCGTAAATTTTAAGTGTATGCTTCTTACAGTTCAAGCATTAAACACGTACACGTGAATAACACGTCTCTGTCGGAACACCCTATAAGTTTTAGTATTTGTTGCTATAGCGGAACAAGTTATACATACATCTTCTGTAAAAATTTCAATTCTACCAATTACGGTTCCAAAGACAAAATGCGCTGACTGACGGACGGACAGAAAGACATTGTAGCGAAAACAATAGGGTTACGTTTTTACCCTTTGGGTACGGAACCCTTAAAAACAAGACGGTTTTGAAAATGATTTGAGATTGAAGCGCTATCAACTGAATGATCTTTTATAGAATAGTAAAACACAAAATTCCTATTTTAAAATATACTTTAAACTCGTCACACCTTTTTAAGCTGTTTTTAAAAGGGTTTGGTAAAATGATCTAAAAAATTGTCATATATTTATAAAATAATTTTCAATTATCTTCTGGAACGATCGCAGAGAGTCGTTATTGATGACAAAGTGAAAGGGAAATAATCTTCGGTGTTTCTCATTTTATTTCCTTGCACGATTCCTTAGTGTTGTGAAACATGCAAGGGTACATGTTTGTGTAGACGACTTCCGGTTGAAAATAACTAATTGTGTCGTACTTCTTGAAATATATAAAGTCAAAGTCACTTGTATTACCAGTAAGCAACTTGACTACTTCCTGTATGTCGGTATGTACCTTAACGAAACTCTACTTAAATACAAATGTTGACAGAGTGAAATATTTGAGCTTCTGTTTTTTAAGCTTTAGGTCTTTTTTATAAAAATAATAATGTTAATTCGAAATGTGTTCCTCACTCTCCACAATTAAAGATTATCATTTGCATTTGTTCTAACAGCAATTAAATAAAACTTTGCCCAGCTCATTTTACCATAGAATTGAGTCACAATCTCTACTTTAGCATGTCAAACATGATCCTAGAGAGTGATCTAGTGGATTATTTACGTATAGGGAACTTAATATTTTTACCTCGATTATCTATCATACAAGGAAATTCTATTAATTGCGTGAAAAGTAGGATGTAATGGAATATCAAGTCTTACGATAAATAACAAAAAACAGCAATTGAAAGCAAATTGGTGCCTCACAGAGAAATCTATATAGATTGCCTGTTAGTAAAAGATCGGCATAAAAATGTACCATTTCGATTACAGTAAAATGATAAAAAAAAAACAATGACGCTAAAAAGAGATATAAAATGCAACGAACTTGTGAAAAAACTTGAGGACAAAACACAGACCAAAAAGGATACTATGAATGTGAATCAATCTTAAAATGTGTTTGTCCGTTCTTTTTTTGAGTTTTGATTTAAATAGTCTGCAAATTGCAGCAAACAACTTTGTTTTTCTTGAGTTGTTCCAACAAATTGAAATTACACTTGTATCAAATTTGCGGCATTTTTTCTTTAGGCATTTACAACATTTTGTATGTAAAGGTGTTAGTAACTTGATTTTACCCCAGTGGCGAATGTCATTGTGATTCATCGTGACAAATGCTGACAATGTTAAATCATCAATAGCAGATGCTGATTTTTCTTTGATGTTATATATAAATTTCATATTTTACCGAACTTGATTTTGTCTCGAACTCGTCCGCGTATTAGCGAGTCCCATCAGACAATATCATTAAGATTAATTCCGTAAAAACACATAGACTCGTAGCGGATGATATCACTTTGATTCGTGAGTGACGTATACATGTAGCAAATCCTGCATCTTTCACTTTGTAATCGACATATAACTCACAGTGTCGTTTAGCTTTCTACTTTCCAAATAACGGTGAAACAATGACGTTGTCATGCATAATTCCCTTTGATTGTGTCATTGTCACGAGTATTCATCAATGATGTTTTCATTTTGGATAATTTCGTGCAAATAACTAATTAATTCTGATTCCGTCGCCTCTATCGCTCAAATTCGCCACCGGGATCGTACCCATAGTACTCACATCCATTTATACATACGTTACTAACATACGTATACATATACATATGTATATACATATTTGTATAGATGAGCAAATATGTAAGTGAGCGTGTGTTTTTGTGTTGTGACTTTTGTGATTCATAGAAACTGGTAAGATTTAACAGATTACGTGTTGGATTCTATTCTTGCGGTTCATTTTCACTTTATGGACATTATTTAACAGCACGAAATTAAAGTAAAATACATAAAGTATTTTTTATCACAAATGAGTTGACGGAGTCATTGTTTGTAGCTGCATTGCTTGATGCAGTTACGGTTGTTAAATCACATGTCATTATGACTTTTTATGTCTCTGAGTTGATTTTTCTAATGTTTTGTTTTATCCTATTAACACTTTATATTTCTTATTTTAATATGTTTGTGCGAGTGACGAGCAATAGGCTTACACACGTACGTATAGGCACTCATACGTTTTTTTATGTCTTCATTTACAAATGGCATTAACATGTATAGATGGATTTGCAACAAGGATACACTCAAAAATACACTGAAGAAATACGCTAGAATATTAATGTTGTTTTAGCAAACTTATTTACAAACGCTTAGCAATCATTCGAAGAACGTAAAGAGAAGTGTTAAGAAAACTGCTCGTCAGAATTACGGATTGAATTGTGCTACAAAATAATTATCGCGTTGGGAGTTTACAAAAGCATAACAGTACATATTCGGGTTCTTTGGCAACATCTTCATCAGAATTTCGTCCTCAATCACGATAACTGGTTGTAAAATTATTGTAACTATTGACATCATTTTCCAGCACTAAGTCCGCACAAAGCATTACATCCACATTCAGTAGGTGGCTACATGTGTACCTAAGACTAGAGCCAGCCTACTAGGCACAGTCAACAAAAGATTAATTAAAGTTGTAGCTGTATCATTTTACCTTTAGTGTAATTAGCTTAAGGTACTTAGAACGTGTCTAAGCACTATTTGCCTTCGTGTGTAATAGCTCATTGATGACAATTAAGAATTGCTGTCACTTGACACCTCTTCAGGTTTGTGGAGTTCAGCATTTCTCCCACTTTATGTTCACCCAATAATTGACTGGGTTCAGACTCTCAAAACACTACCATTTGGAACTTGTTCAAATCTCTGAAAGATATCTTTTATTGCTTATAAGACTCAATATTATGGGTGATAAAGAATCAGAAGCTCTCAATGGTGTTAAAGATATTTCACTATTTCTGATCTTCCCACTATTTATACCAACTATATCCGGATTAAAATGGAATACAAAAACCATGTATGGGCCGGTGCCCGAAAGTCTGTTGTAGGGCTACTCGACTTCGTGCAGGAGAGGGCAAAGCAGCTCTATTGACTCACAGGAACATCGACGGACGCAATGTTATATGTGTTTCGTCGTTTTATCCTTTCTACATTGGAATGAGCTCAAACGAGATCAGGGAACTTGCTCCCGATACCAGCACGGTTTTGCGTTAAGGACGCTTTTCATTAACAGCCCTTCCATTTGTAGTCTTCTTACTTGGTTCTACGATTCTGTAAACAAGTTCAATATTGTGGAGTACAGTTTAAGAGAATCTAAAACAGACTTGCTTTTAAGTAAACATCCAACAATGAAAATGTTGGCAGTGAGAAATTTTAAAAATCAAAAAGGTCGACTGTTTTTACAGCAAATTTAACTTGTGAAATATTTTTAAGTGTGTTTCTTCAAGCACTGAGTTTTTTACTCTCCCAGAATTATATTTCCGGGAATATGACTTGTATTTTAATAAACAAACGTGACAATTACACATGTTGTATTAATTTGGCATGAACGCCGTGGTGTGTTTGAGAGACTACAAAAGATAACTATTGTGCACGCTGCATGTTTGTTTATGTTTATAATCTTTAGTTTATATATGTATGTATATGTATCTATATACATACATATGTATGTATACAATAATAAATGTTGGATTGTTGTGTGAGAGCTATAGCAGTCTACACAGCTATAGCAGCCTGTACAGTTTCAGGTTACCATCTGAAAGGAGCAATAGGCTACCTTTTTTGTATTTCCTGTAGATAAAAAACTAGAATCTTTAAATTTTGAGAGAAATAACTAAATATGCTTCATTGGGACAGTCGACATGACAAAAATACAAAGTAGACAAAACAACCACATTTACATAAAAATTCGTAGTTAAAATCGATAAAAGATCTATAGAAAACTTGTAATTTGTAAATCAAAGATATTTTTACGAATATGGTCCTAACTTTTTGCTAAGGCGTGTAGTTAACCGAAACATTTCCGGTGGTAAGGCAATAGGAGTGGAACCTCCTATACAATGTAGGTAGTTATGTTTGTATATCTAGAGAAATGTTGTGGCTTTGGAATTTTGTGTAAGTAAGTGTAAGCGTATTTAAAACTACTAGATTAACACAGCGAATAAGTAGACATTTGACATGCATCGGGTATCTAGAGAATAATAAACTTAAACGTCACTTTTGCACATAGACAAGCGCTGTTGATTATTCTGAAAAACTGTTATAGGGCTATACTTCAAACTTTCTTTAAATAGTTTTGCTATCCATGTGCGATATAAACCCGTAAATAGGCTGAAGCGCTAAATATACCGTAGCATCTTCAATACATATAACTTATTTATAGATGTGCATTTGAGAACTACAATACCGAGATTATTTAAGTAACATTTTTTTGGTGACTTCGCCACTTCTATCGTAGAATAAAACAAACAAAACAGGCCCGTTTCACACATTAATACTAAGTATTGAGATCTGTAAAAGACTTAAATATTATGAGAAAGTATGATAGTGTGAAATCAATTTATTATCGAAATATAAAATAATACGGAAATAATACAAAACCATTTGTAAATTTTTTTCTAAACGATAAAATTGTTCATTTTATCAGGATTGTTTTTAAGCAAAGAATCAAGCTGACTGAGTCGCAGTCGATAGTACTATTTATTATTTTTTGGTTTTGTTTTCTATTTTTTTATTTACCGAAGAATTCGGCACCTCTGCTCCCACATGAAATTGCTAAGCAGCCGCTGTTTATTGTCTCGTCTCGGCTTGTTCCTTTATCATATTTTTCATTTTATTTGAAGTGTGATAGTGTGAAAACGAAATGTTATGTTACGTTATATTTCTTGACAATCACAACAATTCTCATTTGCTTTGCTTTTTACAAAATCAAATGAAAATCTTAATACTCAGCATTATAGTGTGAATCTGGCTTTATAATTATGTTGCTATACCGTGGCTTGATGTGGAATGATGTCTTCTGATAGCCTTCCTATCAGCATCCCCTTGTGATTAATTGTACAAGTTGTCTGCCTTACTCCTTACATTATACTTTAATTAACCCCTACAAAATTTAAAGACTGAGTTTTGTAGTTTTTTTTAAATATTAAATATATACTAATGTTTTTGTATGTGCGGTACCCTGTTTTTCTACCCTTGCTAAACAATAAATTATCCAATTAAAATTTCCCGATCTTCAGTATACTGTTCTAAAATTTCAAAACGATCGGTCTAGCCCTTTGGCTTTTTATAAAGTACAACCAGACTTGCAACTACATACTAGCAGATAGAATAATCAGAAAAAAATAATCTAGAAACTATGTAAGTACAATTTTTTTTTATTTCTTTTTTTTTTTTTGGAATAGGAGTAGAGAAGAACACCGGGTTTCAGCTGGTATGACATAATACGGGTACGATAGACAAACAACATAAATTCAAGCATTAAACGATAAAAACGCCAATTAAACGAAAGTTTCATTTCATTTCAAACGCCAAAAGCTTTTCATACGAGTGTATGTGTTCGTAGTGAATGGGAAGAGGTGGTAGTACGAATAGTAAATAAATTATTTTGTATGGTTATTTAATCTTTTTCCTTTCTTTTTTTTATTTTCTTCCTTTTGTTTAACCAACTTATTTTTCATATTTTAATTAGAGGCAACAACTGTAGTTAATGTTACCGCATTTTAAACATTTATATTTGCATATGTATGGGTGAGTAAAATGTGGAAATGAAAGAAAGTATGTGAATGTGGTATCGTAATCATAAATACCACTTGTCATTTACTACTCGTATGCTTACTACATACTTATAAATACCATGCAAGTACAGTACGATTCTTAGGCGAATATTCGTCTATGGAAGCGCTATCAAAAATATAAATATATTTACAAATTATTGTGTGCTGAAATATGTATCGAAAATATTTTCCAATTGAGAATCAGTTTAAAGTTGTAGGAGAATTTTTATATTTTAACATTCGTTGTGATTATTAAGTTATAGACAGGGTTCAGTGATAAAGTAGAATTTTTGCAAAGCCGGCCTTCGACCGCAAGATTTTTTATCAGTGGTATTTCGAACATCGGCTTTGCTTCGCTAGCGAAAGGTAGTTTGATTGGCCGGTCTTCGGCCGGGTGCAGAAATTTAATCTTCTGTGGGTTTATTAGGAAGTAGTTAACATGACAGGACCTTAATAATAAGGCGAGAGAATACATGAAAAAAGCTTTGGAAGTTTTTATTAAATATACCTCAGAAGATAAAATGCTTTAATGCCAGGTAAATAAAAATCCTTACGCCCTGCCAAAGCTTAAAAACGGAAAATAACGTTTTTTAACGGATTACCGTTAACCTATCCGAAGGCCTGTAATAGCGAACAAACGCCCAGAATTTTGGATGGAATAAAATCTTATGGTTTATTTCTCATAAGCAAAATATTTATCAATTCCCTATTCCTTTGCGGCCTTATAAAACTGCACTTACAGGTGCTACTCAAAATATGGGAGCTCGGATTGCTTACGTAATCTTGTGACTGCTAAATTAGCGAGTTACATCTTCAGTGCACGCTGGTGCAATTCGGCAGCATAAATACAAAATTTTAGGCCCCTATTACGGTTTAAAACTCAACTCTACTTCAGTTGAAATTTGGAATTTAGTATGTTTTTATGTTGAACTTATATAGTGTTACAACTTTGTTGTATCACTGTTTAGAACCCAGTGCTAGTGCGGCTTAAAAAAAGTATCAAAAAAATTACAACTCATCAGTAGAAGTTGTTTCAATTAAATTTTTTACGAAAAATTGAAAGCGGGTAAGTAAAGTTTTTTAATTTGTCTTCAAGTATTTTATTAATCAGGTTTCGAATAAATTTATAGAAAAAAGAAGTTACAACAAAACTACAGTTTGTAAAACTTGTAAGGGGTGTTTTTTATAGAGGTATAGAACTTTAAGTTGGCATTACTTTTCAAGATGACGACCGATTTAACAGCTGTCAAGTGATTTATTCTCAGTTTGGTTTGGCAATTCATCATGAATAGACTCAGGCCTGAACAACGGTTGCAAATAGTGCCCAAAACTAGATTACTGTTGTTCCCGATTTTTATAAGCGAATTTTGTTTAGCGATGAAGCGCACTTCTGGTTGAATGGCTACGTCAACAAACAAAACAGCCGCATTTGGAGTGAAGGTAATCCTCAAGTGTATGTCGAAACACCGTTTTATCCAGAAAAAAGCGCACCAGTCGCTTTATGGGTTGGTGGAATCATTGGTCCGTACTTTTTCAAAAACTATGGTGGCCAGAACGTTACAGTCAATGGTGATCGATATAGAGCCATGATTACTAACTTTTTCATTCCTGAAATGAATAACCATGATGTCCAGGAGATGTGGTTTCAACAAGACAGCGCAACATGTCACACAGCTCGTGCCACAATAGATTTATTGAAAGACACGTTTGGTGACCGCCTAATTTCACGCTTTGGACCTGTGAATTGGCCTCCAAGATCTTGTAATTTAACACCGCTAGACTACTTTCTGTGGGGCTATGTAAAGTCATTGGTCTATGCGGATAAGCCACAAACGCTTGACCATTTGGAAGACAACATTCGCCGTGTTATTGCCGATATACGGCCACAAATGTTAGAAAAAGTCATCGAAAATTGGACGTCCAGATTGGACTACATCCGTGCCAGCCGTGGCGGTCATATGCCAGAAATCATATTTAAAATGTAATGCCACAAGATTATCTTTCGGATAAATAAAATTCATGTCAATCGAATAATCCATTGTTGTTTTATTGCAACTTAAAGTTCTATACCTCTATAAAAAACACCCTTTAGAACTGGTGGAAAGGCATCCCGATACTGGACGGGGCAAACCTCAATTTGAATCCAGCAAATTTTTTCTTCATTGTAGATTGAGCTAGTCCTAGGTATATTGAAATCGTTACCACTGCATTTTTGGTAACTCCCATCAACAAAAAATCTAAGTACAGATTTAATCAAGGTTATCGTCAGCACCTAGCCGTGCTGGCTCTTATCTGACGGCGCTCTTACCACCGAGTGAAAAGTAAATGTAGAGTAGCACCCCCATTGTGTAGTACAGCACACAACACGATACGGTGCCGCGTGTAATAGCCCCTATGAATATCGCACTAAAATGTACCGCACAGTCACATCGAGTAGCAAATATCCATGCTATAATCTCTTGTTTAGGGGTTGGATACCATCCAAATCCTAATAAGTACAGCACGCAATTCAATATCGGTGGTATAGCAGCCACACGCACAGATTTATTTAAATGGTCTTTTATATAACCAGCAAATATCAGCACGCTTCTTTGCTCAGTTGAAAATAACTAATAAATCTGTAAAAATTAGTTTAATTTTGTATTTATTACTCATTTTTTAAACTCACTTATTTTTCTTACTTTTCACTGGGCAGTTCAAGGAGGTTGACTTATAAAGATTTCTTTTTTTAAGTAGAACATCTATGTACATATGTACATAAATAAACGTCTTCCGACTCTTCTTCATAAAATAAATCTATAGTTATATCCATTTTAAATTATTTTATTTACAATATAACACATAACACACTTTTCTCTTGTTGCAAATTTTCATATAAAGTTGTCTTTCTTCCGTCAAATTTGATACTTTAAGTTGGTAACGCCATAAAATTTCAACCAAACAGCAGTTGTATTATACAACACTTGTATAATACTAAAAAAAAGAGTTTGGTTGTGTGAAAGTTGAGTTGTCTCTCAGATGACGGTGTTCTTACTGTGACATGTTTATCACGAATATGTCCTTATTTTTTAACTGTAGTAGGTGCTCTCTTAACATATTTATAGAAAGTTTATTACCATGGCCGCTATAACAACAATTACTAAAATTTAAAGGGTATTCCGATAGTAAAGCGATTTTCGTAAATTTAATTTTTTAACGTACATTTTTATACAGTGTATAAAATTATGTTCGCAGAAAATATAAAAAATACAAACTAAACGGTTTTGCGAAGGTGAGACAAATTCACACATGTATGTAGCTTTTTTTTTAACCGGAATGAGACAATTTAAATTCACACAAAGTATGTCTATATTATACTCTATAAGTACAAAAAAAAAAACAAAAATTAAAGTGTGTTTCAATAGTCACACGATTTTGTTCTGATCTTATATTTGAACAGCAATAGGATGACACTTAAAATTTACACAGATTATATTTCACAATATCTACTGTAACAACAGGATACGAAAAAAAATAATAAAAATAAACCAGTGTACTATTCTAATAAAAACTACTATTCTAATAAAAAGAATAAAAAATTAAAGGGTACCCCAACAACTCGTACTTTTGAAGTTGTTCTGAACATAGTACGGAAGTACTATGTAGTACAATTCAATAAGTTTTTTTTTTTTTTTTGAAAAAGTAACTGTTTAAAATTTCTTTTATTTTATTTATTGTCTGTTATCAAATTTATTAATTATTTTACAACACTGATTCGTTTTTTAACGAGTAACATAATTTAAAAATTGTGCAATAATAAAATACAATATATTTAATATGACTTTACCTATCAATAATTAATAAAAAAATAAAAAAAAAACACATGAGTTGAGCTAAAAGAAGACCTTGGATGAATGTACTTTCAAACTATGGTTTTGCGGTAGCCTAGATTTTTGTATTGATATTTAGCTTACGTTTAAAAATTTTGATAAAAAACTTGCCAGCAGAAACAATAATTAATGGTAAAAAAAATATCAAGTGAAGCAATTAAAGGCACATGATACAGTTTATTAATTATTATTTACAGTGGGTTGAAAATATGTTAAAACGAAAAAAGGGCACGGAAGAGCTGGCATATTTTTGATACAAATTCTTGTTACTGAATCAGCACAGTGACGCAAATGACTACAGACCCATAAGTCTGGCGTCCTTACTACATAAAATCTACAAAGATTGATAGATGATCACATTAGAGTCAGGCTGCGCAATATGGTATTCTCACGTGATCAACATGCCTATACTAAAGGTAAATCAGTAGAGACAGCCCTCCATGACTTAACAACAAAAATAGAGCAATCTATAAATCATGGGAAATTTCCAGTTGCTTGTTTTCTATATTTTGAAGGTGATTTTAACAACATCAAATCCAGGGCAATTGAAAAGGCTCTCGAATGCTCTGGCAGCGACAAATTGAGGAATGAATGTATAATGAAAATGCTCTTACAAAGGCAAATTCATGCAGAGGTCGGAGGCGCACATGTTGCTGCTACTAGGGGTTCATCTCAAGGAGGAGTTACTTCACGTAACTTGTGGATTTTAGCATTGAATGAAATTCTGTTAAATAGTAAAAGTAGTGGTAAGAGGAAAATTTTCGAATACCTTGACTGAAATAATGGAACGGGCTCTAAAAACCTTAAGCCAGTGGGCTATAAATTGCGTAATTTTCACAAGAAGAACAGTATTTAGCTTCAGCCCCCCAAAACTAGGGGAAAAAACACTGCTGCGGTCAAAACAAACGAAATTTCTTGGGGTATTCTTTGACCAAAATCTTAAAGCGAAAATTAAACTTCATGGGAAAGTTAGAAAAGCATATGCCGCAATGTACTCCTGTCAAGCTCTAATTGGAAAAAGTCCCCACTTAATCCACGAATGATCTACTGGATATACATACACCGCGCTTGTTAGACCAGTATTGTGTCATGGAGAACTTGTTTGGTTGGTAATTATGGAAACACGCACTCATGTGTCGTTTATAGAAAAAGTAAATAGATTAGTAGCACTGAGTGTCACAGGAGCCAGGAAATCAACAGAAACTGACGCACTGTGTAGAATACTTGGAATCGACCCTTTAAACTTATATAAAAGAATATGCTTTAAGAACGCAATTAAGATTGAGACGGAATAAACAATTAAATATTAAAAGTTATGATCACCCTTCGCTGATAAGTAAATATCAAGTAGAGAACATAAAAACCGATTACTTGAAGCCTGAAATCCATTAGGACAAGAAGATTACTGCAATAATTTCACTGCAGAAATCGAGAATTATACAGATGGTTAAAAAAAGGATAATGGAACAGAAAGTGGAGTATACTGCGAGAAGTTAGGTATCAGACACAGTTCTAGACTGGATAACTTATACAACATTTTCCAAGCCAAAAATTTTTTTTGTGTCTAAGGTTACTTTCGATGAGGCCGATATTCTCAAGTGTTACCACTATTTACATAGACAGTCAGGCCGCTATAAAAGCACTCGGAAATAGGTGTATTAGATCGGAAGTAGTGAGCCGTTGTCGCAGAAAGCTACAAGTTCTCAATTAACAACACGCACTGAAACTGTGCTGGGTACCCGGTCATTACAACAGGAAACGAATCTGCAAACGAGTTGGCGCGAGCTGGAGCTGACCTCGACATAAGCGTCAGATGTGAGTACATATAATTCGTGGAGAAAAACACAGACAAAATCATTGCTGGAGATAAAAAGGTATTGGAGAAAGGGATAAGCTGTTTTCTATGAGTAAGTAAGAACTAAGAATTTATGTAGGTATAATAAAAGGACATAATGATCGTAGATATTACCTGAAAAAGATTCGACTTTGTGATGATGATAACTGCAGATGATGTGGCGAATTGTCAAAAACGAATCTCCAGGACTACTTAGAGGGAGTGGAGAATATCAGAGCAGTGGAGAATATCAGAGCAGTCACTATGGATCAATAATTAACCTAACCTAAATATGTGATACGCTCAATCACGATCTCGTAACAATATCTAATTGGGGCCGGGCAAATACAGTCGACTTTAACGCTCGTAAGACTCAATGTTGTATGCTAACGCACCGGCGTTCGGCCGATAATGGTGCTACATCTGTAATTATGGGTGGTATAAGTATTAAGGAATCAGAAGCTCTTGATGTTCTTGGCATGAAAATCCAGTGTGACGTTCGATGGACTAAGCACATTTTTAAAGTCTCAAAAGAAGCTTTCAAGTGTCTCGGTTTTCTCAAACGGTGTAAAACATATTTCACCTCATCCGATCTCCTTACTATTTATACCACTTACATCCGGCCAAAAATGGAATACAACTCTCATGTATGGACCGGTGCTCCAAAGTCTATTTTGGAACTACTTGACCGCGTGCAGGAGAGGGCGAAGAAGCTCATAGGTGACAGTAGGGTATCCAACTCATCGACGACGCAATGTGGGTTGTGTTTCGCTGTTTTATCGCTACTACAATGGAATGTGCTCTGATGAGATTAGGGAACTAGTTCCCGATATCCGCACGTTTTCGCACACAACACGCTTTTCATTAAGAGCTCATCCATTTGTGGTCGATTGGCCAGTGAATCGCACAATGCATTACAGAGAAAATTCATTTTTTAGCCGTACAGTTCGCTTGTGGAATCATCTTCCTACAGAGGTCTTTCCTGTCAACTACAATGTTGGAAAATTCAAATCGAATGTCCACAAACATTACTACCTCTATCCTCCTTCCCATAACCTAATTTCATAGTTCTGGCACAATGCTTTGCATAAGTAGGGGTCATCCCCTGAGTGCTGGTCCGAAATAAAAAAAAAAAAAAATATGTGACAACTATTTTAAACCTACATGTTTGGCGTATTAAGAAATAAGTATTCACATCCCTGAAAGCTTACAGTTAAAGTAAGTTGAGTGCTCCATAGACTGATTAGTAATGTGCTAAGCCTATCAGCCTAGGGATTACGGGTTCGATTTCTGTCAAAAAAAAAAAAACACATCCAGGTTCGTTTTTTGTTTTTGTTGTTGAACATAATCGTCCTAGACATTGTAGCACGTTCTCGCCTTGATGACTTTGTTAACAGTCTAAATTTGCACTTTTAATGTTAAGAGAACTCAGATGTGACTTTTGAAAAACCAAAAAATCCGCAAAGTTGAACTGTTTGGCAGTTTAAGCTGTGAATCTTTGTGTTAGTGATATTGCGATATGATAACAGAGCTCTTTCAGCCTAATTGGGATTATTTTGATATAAATGACATGAAGTTTTACTAAGAAATTTTTTGGCCATCTCGTTTCTGTGATCCTAAATAAGCTTAATGTTTCATAAATTTTGGTACACCCTTTTTTAAAAAGATATAATATCTTAACATAAAATAATTTTGATAGATTAAAAATATTAAATAAGTACAGGGCCTCAGTAAACTTTAGAAAATTATAGTATTTTTTATTTTATTTACACAAAACAAAGCTCTTAAATACAACACAATCAAAAATAATAATACTGACCGATGGACAACGTACCTATGATGTCCCTTCTACTGTATAAAAAACGTCCTTTAATAGACTTCTGTACCCAACAAACACAAAGTCAAGCATATAAAATGGTATTTGCATTTGATATCATTTTTAATTTTGGAATTGTAACTCTTCTTAAACGGCAAACATTTAAAAAATGATTTAAAAATGGACTTCCTCAAAAATGAGAAGTTTTCCAATAATTTCCTCTAACGTAAATATTGAAGTTCTTTATTTAACTTTTTCATTTTTGTTTTGGTTTTTTATCAATTAATATTTATTATCTTTCCAAATTGTTGATTTATTGTTTAAATTATAAAAAAAAAACTTAATACATACATATGTGGACTATGGCAAAAAGCTCAAGTGGTTTTATCAAATTATTGATATAAAACAAATTTGATAAAATAAATTTAAATAAATTTTATTTTAATTTGATGCAAATAAAACAAGTTATTTCATATTTTTCCTCAACGTTTCGTCGGCTTTTTCCGACGTCTTCCGGAGAATTTTAAAATAGCGATAAAAAAGCACACGTAAATGTATAATTAAAATAATAATCGCTTACAGAAAAATATCACAGCTAAACCTAGAAACTAATATCACAGAACTTAATTTATCAGTTTATTGCAATGGAGTATTGCAGTTTGGCTTAAACATTTGTAGATCAAATTATTTGTGATATACACACGAGTATATCGGAAAACTGTTTTTTGTCAATATATTTCCTAATTTGTTGAGGTTGTTGTTTCTAAATTGTCTGTCGCTAATATTGTGGACTTTGGTTATAAAATTCATAGCCGTATTTATTGTCATATTCATCGGTTGGGTTGAATGATATTTAATTAGTCTTCCAGATTGGTTCTTGACGAACCAATTAAATGAGCACAAAGCCGATGTAAATAAAAACAAGGAAAGTACGGCATTATCACAACATATATCAGAAACAAAACATACACCTGATTTCGACAATATAAAAATACTGGACAAAGTGACTAATGAAAGAAATAGATACACAATAGAAAGCTTGAGAATCCAGCAAAACATAAACAAATAAATGAACATCAAAGAGGACACAGATGGTTTAAGCGCCAGTTACAAACTTGCAATATTGTAAACAACAGCATGTGATATTAATTTTTAAGTTTGTGTGTGGAAAAAATTCATGTTTATTTGTTTGTTATTATTATTTGTAAAAGTATTGTTATTAATACTAATGTAAACCTAGTTCATATTGTAAGTATTCTTAATTTTCTTAAACAAAAAATTTTAAATTGTAACCGTGTTGAAATTTTCTTTTTTAATTAAATAGACGACTCCTTGAGAAAGTGAACATAAAATTCACGAAACGTTGGAGAAATATGTAATAAAACTCGTTTTTTATTTACATAAAAACACTTTAGGCCTTATTAGCTTGAAAATTATATACTCCTAAAGGAAAATTCTACATGGCCAAAGATAAATAAACACCTATAATTAGTTATTAATTTGTTATTTTTTTATAATATTTTTATCTAGGTATGGTATTTCATTGTCTTATTTAACCTCCACTGTAAATTGTAGCCTTTTGTGGTGGAAATTCAATGTTTTAAGAAAAATAATGCGTCCAATACAAAGTCTGCCATTGTCGGGGATAATGGATTGGCCTGCAATATATTTGACGATAATACTTCCCGTCGTAAGTAAAGTAGTTGTTATCCGTTAAACAGAATTTAAGAATTTTCAAAAATTGTTGTTTGCTGATTGAAGTGTGTTCCTTAAAGGTTCCCCATTTGTCAAGTATTATCTTGATACCTAAATGTGTAGGTATATTGTGAGCAAACATACCACGTCAAACGATACAACAATGTCATCTTAATCATCTAGACCGACCATAAATAGCCTACTTAAACACAATAACCATCATTATTGGTCATAACTAAACAATAATCCAAAAAAAAAAATATTTTTTTCTTAAAATTAAGTTAAAAGTTAAGTTAAAATACTAACAAGTAAATTTTCTTCAGTTATATTTAACAGACACTTTTTTGTTAAATGGTGCTAATTAAAAGTTATTAACTTAAAAAATTAAACTTAATCTGTGCTTAACCTTAACCTTCAACTTAATTTACAATATGGTAAATTAAAATTAAAATTGTGTATTTCTTTACAATAATAAAATAATACAAAAACGAAAAATAGATTTTTAACACTTTAAACTAATTATTTGTATTGAACGTTACCCGAGATTTCTAAACTAAAACTATCGAAAATGGATATATTAACATACTAAAACAAAACTAACAAAAATTATTTTTTACGATTATCCTATAATGAAAATCATATTAACAAAATAGTGTTAACTTTAACTTGTAGATTTTTTTGGTTTTACAATCTCATAGTTTTTAAAATAACAACTATTAAATTATAAAAAAAAAATTGTCTATTTTCATTTAATTGGAGATAGCGTCAAACATTAGCAACTATATCCAAAAGATTTCTTTTCTATCAAATAAATTTTGACAATGTTTGCATTTTTTGTCATATATACATATCGCACTTGATCTACAAGAGAGTATTAACTCAAAATGTTTAAATTTTCACTTTTTGCAAGAAATCAACCAATACTGTAAAAATTTTAACGTATTCTGATTACTCTTTCATCTCGAAACCCGCATATGAGACCATTTTCGTGATAGTGTCTTGAGTATCTATATATCAACAAAAAGGCATTATTTATATTTGGCAATAATTGCAAAAAATTTAAAAGAAAAACAACATAAGTATATTATTAAATGGAATTTGCTTATTATAATATGTTTGGAATTTTAAATTATCTTAAAATGTAATCACAAACAGTTTTTTACTCTACTGAAAATTTAACAATTTTGATTTAATACCCTCTTGTTGATCAAGTGCGATATGTAACTATCCTTTCTACATAGAAAATTTTCAGCTTTTCTCTACATCGTTCTGCTTTCCGCTGTCGTAGGCTCCCTTTTATGGTTCTAAAGTTCAATAAATAAATCAATTTTAAGAATTTTAATAAAGTAACGTTCAACACATTTGTATATGAATTTAACTTTTTTCCAAATACACTACAATTTGAAATAATAATAACTAAACTATATAATATCCGATGAATTTTCATAATTATGATGTTATGAATTTTCATAATTATTTTTCTCCATAATTACAAATACGAGTACATAGCTTTTAAAATAACTTTAAAATTTTTAGTTTGAAAAATTCGACAAACTTTTCTTTACAATAAAATTATTAACACCATTTTTCAAACACGTTTGATAAATTCAAACTTATTTTTATGTTTCAGAATGACTTGAAACTAAGATTTTATATTAAATGGAGAACAAATAATATTTCAATCGTTTTTTCTCTAATGAATATGAACTTGAGTTCAAGTATGAAGCTCAAAGCTCTTCCTATATTGAAAATTCGACATGAAAAAACTGTTTTATTTTAAACTTTCGACTTGTGCTTGCTGGGTGTTATGTTAACACACACATAACCACACACTACCGCACACATGTAAAGTCAAAATTTATTTGTCAATGTATAAGAGGGGAAACATAAATAACTAGGAGGCACTTACTTTTCTACTATTTTTCATTACATTTGCATTTTTGCTTTTCGCCTGTGAAAAACTTTGCCAAATACGAGTACAAAAGTTTTAACAAAAAAAACATCAACTTCAACAAAACAAAAACAAAAACCAGGAAAAATTACACATAGTTTCGACAAGTTTTTTGATATTCGATCCGTTTTCATTAATTTCTTTAACTGTCTGAACATTTTTGGTGGCATATTTTTTTTTTTTATGTTTAAATGGCAAAAGATTCAAGAATTTGTATAAAAGTTTTACCATTTAACGAAATTTTTGAAAACATTTTATGACTGTGAAACATTCATAACTTTGAAGAAACATTTTACATGCACTACTTAAGTACTCTGCACAAGTCTAACATAGACTGACCATTATAGAGTTACAAGCAAGTGCATTTGTATTGATTCTTTACACAAGCAAACATATGGGTACATATGTACGTACGGCGGTATTTTGGTCATAACTACAATTAGTTTTTGCAAATTAAATTGTCTAAGTTTTTAGAAACAACAAGGTGATTTAAATTTCCATTAAACTTTTTCTCAAACTGTTAAATTTGGAATTTTTTTTAACTAATTGTTAAGCAAACCATACACGATACGACCGTGGGTACAACACACCTAGTAATCAAGTTATATGATTGTTTCACAAACGATACAATTCCCGTTCCACACTTGCAATTTTGTTTCTGAAACACATGTTTTTGTTGTTGGGAGAGGAAAGAAAAATGGCAGCGGTACGATCGCGGCTGCCAGATTTGACGCTTTATCGTCATTTCGACGATTTTTCTTTAAAAAATTTCAAAATTCCGATTTAACGATTTTTTTCTTAAAAAGTGACGATTTTATAAATTGCCGAAAATATAAATGTTTACATAGATGATGCTTACAACTAAACACTACCCTAAGTAGATAGATACGGAGAGTGCTGATATAAATTTCATATGTATGTAATATAAATAGTTTGACTAATAAAATTTAAATTTTCAAAATTAAAAACATATCCATAGATTTAATCGTATCTTTTAAACTCAAGGTCAATTTTATAAATCTGGATTTGTGAAAAGGAAAAAACTATTAAAGTATAATAAAACCTTTAAACCTATATGTTAAAATAATGATCAACCCTTTGATATTAATTTTATTAAAGAATTTCTTAAGTTTGTCTACGAAAAAAATATTAAAATTGTAGATTCCGAATTTTAGAAGTTAAAATTTTTAGATTTCAAACCAATTCAAATTCAAAATACAACAACAATGCTCTAGTCGTCTGTTAGGCCAAACGATAGTTCGAAATTCATTAAACAATGAATGAATGACTCGATTTATGTCATATACATATATTAACAAGGAAAAACTTCTTAAACTTTGTTAATATGCATAACACATTAATTTGAATTTGTTATGTATAGGAATGTACATCGATATAAAGAAATATCCTTAATATCCGAATAGAAATAGAATAGAATATTCTTTACTACCACAGGAATAAATTAATTAAAACCAGCCAAAAGGTTTTAAACAGATATACATACTTCAAAAGCACAGAATAATACTTAATGAGTTTTTCCTAATTGAAACATTAAACCTGAACGAGGAAAAATAAACAAATTATATTATACATGCATTGTAAATGCCATTTTTTGTTATATTGTTATTATACCTATGTATGTACGTAGCTAGTAGGGACATAAATTCTGTTAAATCTTAAATCGCACTGGCCAATCATGAATAGCTGCACGCACCTCATTCAGTCGAAAATTGGCCACAGCACGAACTAATGCCGTCTCAATAGTATCAATGTTGGGTTATCTTTTGTGGTAAACCATGTCCTTTAAAACGGCTCTTGTCCTTTGCAGGCAAGAGGATTTACATCAGAGAATCCTGCTGAAGTCCACGGGTCGATTTTGAAAAGGATTGAGCGACTTCAGCACTGTTTCTTTTGACATCTTGTGTACAGATATGCAAGTCAGTGACTCCATCATATGGAACTCTCCACTAAACCATGCCCTGCAGCTGAAGGATGACTCTTTTCGGTCCTTAGGATGAGTTCAGATGCTTCCTTACATGACCGTGCATATCTTCTATTATTTTTTTGTTAAAGTTTTTCTGCACGGTAAGATTTTTTCACCCGTAAACAAGATTTTTCATGTGCAAGTTATCAGCGTACTTCACCAAGAGACGTTTGGAATATTCTATCCATTTTTTAAAGCTGCAGTCAACAAATGACGAAAGCCCCAAGCGTCAAGTCTCTTTTAATGATTCAAATCTTTGACTTATGCGTTTTATTTATCTCAGCGGACATGATTTTCTGCATACGGAGATGATTTCAACGAATGCTTGATGTGCCAGCTTTGATGACTTCCTGTGTTCCAACTGTAGGTAGGCAGCCCACCCGTGGGCAGTTTTTTATTGTTCCGCAAGCTATTTTATGCACCTATAAATGAGCATGCAACTAATCCTGATCAGGCGGAGCTTTTTGAAAACATCGGCTTTTTTCATTCCAGCCTTAAAAAACGCTATGAGAACGATAAGGTTCTCACTATCTGATCGCTCCATGTTGAAAACTGATACAATTTTGAATTTCCATTGCAGACTAAATCTAAATACGTTAGCTTTCATAATCCATATGATAACAAAAAAGTTTGGATATGTTCAATGTCGTAACAGATTTATGTACCTACTAAGTATATACGATTTTATTTAAGAAAATGTTTCGATTTTACGGGACTTAACAACCAAGTTCTCTCAAAATAAGATGGCGTTAAATATTCTACATCATTCAGTGTTAACTACAATGTGGCCACAGCAAATACTACATCAAATAGTACGCGACAGGTACCCAAACAAATATTGCGGCAGTATAGTACAACATGACAGATCCTTCGTACAACCGACACACAACTTAATACAACAAGCCCACAAACGTCAAGATTTACCAACCGTCGTATCGTCTATGGTTTGCTTTATTTCCTTTGCGACTAGTTGAGGTTTGTCATTGTCATTCCATTTGAATTTCTGCAGCATACATTTGAGACTACATTAAGTAAATATAATGTAAGATTGGGAGCCATTTTAACGTTGCCTATCCATCTGTGTTTAGATTAAAATAAAAAATAAAAATTTCATCACTAAAATAACGATTTTATCAATAAATCGCAATTAAATTAATCAAGATTTGATCGAAGATTGAAGATTCACAAAAACAAAACATTTTTACAAGAAATGAAGTGTCACAACGGTATTAAAAAATAGCAATATCTAAAAATTTAAAAATCCCAACAATTACAATGTCACCAAAAAAAAAAAATTTTCCCAAATAATTGAAATTTCAGCAAAAATGGAAATTCGATGAAAAATTAACTACAAATCCTAGCAATGCATCCGATTCCGGCGATATTTACATTGTCGATACAGCGTTGTTTTACTGATTTCAAAATAATTACAAACATACACATTGTAACGCTTCAGTCATTAAGTCGTTTGCTACAAAAACGAGTTCTGCTAAGTAGAACTTACAACCATAGAGTAGATAATGATGGATGGTGAATTCGGATTTAGTTATCTGAAGTCACTCCGCTAGAAAATTATTAAAAAAAACATGGTAAATACGAATTTAGCGTGTTAATTATATCGGAATCGTTAAAATTATCGACGGACTTAGTACTGACTCTTAATCACCAATATTTCAATTGACGTCTTTTACCAAAATAATTAAAACAGTCTCATTTAGTAATTTGACCCTAATTTCGTTCTGCGCAGAAATCTGAAGTACCGTTCATCCATCT
Organism: Phasia obesa; assembly: GCA_949628195.1. Taxonomy (NCBI): domain Eukaryota; kingdom Metazoa; phylum Arthropoda; class Insecta; order Diptera; family Tachinidae; genus Phasia; species Phasia obesa. The sequence continues at coordinate 82,733,917 of OX451216.1, forward strand.
ACTGGTTCTTGATCTGATTACGCAGTGGTGATCACACCTACAATGACCAAATCGAATCCACAAACCCAAAATTGATAGAGCAGCATACTACCTAGCAGCCTATAGGTGTACCCTTCAAACTAGAACACGATGTTCCTAATTGGCGAGGCAAATCAACATGATGTCTTAATAGTTGACGTGCTAACTACATGCACCCTCGAATATACATACATATATTTTTTAATTATTTATAATTTTACGAAAATAAAGGCCAATTAATCATTTTGGTTAAGAATATTTAAGATTCTAACTACTTGACCGAATGTATCTCTGTTACTTGTTTATACAAAGTTTAAAAAAATACTTCAATAATAACTTTAATAACTTGAATTAGTAACACACTATAGAACCATTTTATTCTTTTTAAAGACGAACAATAATGAAATACGAATAGTCTTGTTGGCATTGAGATTCCGTTTGTTCAATAAAGCTTTGTCTCTCTCAGGTATTTTAATTTTAATATAAGATCCTCGATAGACCGATGGATAACGCGCTAGCCTAGAGGTTGCGGGTTCGATTCCCGCCAGCAGACAAGCAAAAAGCTTCGCAGTTTAATTGATTGAAGCTATTTTTTGTTCTTAAAAATTATTGTTCTGACATTTAGGTTGGTTACTCTACGAGAAAATTAATTTGTAAAATCACTTTAATTTAATTTAATGTGGAACTTTTGTGTATTTCTGTGAAAAGAAGAAACTAAAAATGCGATATATTTTTCGGGTTAAGAGAATTATAGATAATATTTTTGAAAGTATATACACAATTCGGCAATAGCACTTTTAAACATCTGTAGATTAATTTTAGTTCTGCATTGCTAAAATAATAATGAATAAATGGCTATATACTAAAGACGATACTAAAGGCACGTCTTAAGCAACCAACATATGTCTCGAAGACTTTGATGGAAACATAGTTATTTCTTCAATTTATTCCCCTCCTCTGAATGTGATATCGAGTGGCCTACTAGATCGGCAAAAAATACCTGATGTTTTTGATTTTGGCGTGATTAAGGGAATTCCAAGAGAAATGATTAAAGTTGAAGCGTCACTTGAATTATACTCAGATCATTCACCCACTTTTGTCTATATATGGAACCAGCAAAATATCGTGTCGCCAACTAAGAACACCAGAGACGTGGATCAGAGTCTAATTGATGTTGCTCAAAACCTTAAACCAGCTGCCCAACATGCAACACTAACCCGACAACTAGCTAGAAACAATAAAATTTACTATGCAGAGTAGCAATCACACAGATCTTCTCAACTCAACTCTAGACTTAAAGATTGCACGAAACGGCTAAGACAGCTACAAGAATCTGGAAGAGAAGCATCCCTGAAAAATTACTTAGAAGACCTCGACGCAACTGCACAATAAGATTATTCATTATGGCGTGCATGTAGAAACCTTAAAAGACCGGTCGTCCGTAAGCCTCCCTTGCGAACTTCTTGTGGAGACTGGGCAAGAAATGATACCGAAAAAGGCAATTTATCTGTTGGACATTTGAAGAAGGTTTTCACTCCAAATATATGTGTTGATATAGCAGAGTTGCCAACAGTAGAGACTAGTGCCGAAGTACACCTAAGATTTGAATTTAGAGATATTGAAAGGGCAATAACGGATTTAACTTTCTTTAACTTTATCCAAAACAAACCTATCTCTATTTGTTAATTTCATTTTGTTTAAATGATTATCTATAATTGTGGTTAATTTTGTTCGGGCTATTTCTTGCTCTTCCTTTCTTTGAAGTGTCTGTATAAAATCTTCTCCGTCTGTAATCATCTTTAAAATCGGAAATTCTTCTTTTTTAGTGGGTAAAGCGTGTTTATGTCCTAATGAAAGAACCCATTTTACGTCTGTTGGAATATCAAAGTCAGTCTTATTAACAAACCATTTTTTGTTAAATTGAACTCTAAATTCCAAAAAAAAAAATGGTTTGTTAATAAGATGATTTGTTTTGTGTTATTTCCGAATCAGCAGTTAAAGATATGTTAAGAACATTAAATGTATTTAATAATTCCATAAAATTTACAATAGAGAAAGAATGCGATTCAAAACTTCCATATTTAGATACTTTAGTAATTAGAAAAGGTAACAAATTGGTAATGGATTGGTACCAAAAACCCACAGCTTCGGGTAGAATTATTAATTATTTTTCTAAACAAAATAAACATATAATTATAAATACAGCCAGAAATTTAATAGAAAAAGTACTAACCATTAGTGACAAGGAGTTTCACAAAAAGAATATAGATAAGATAAAAAATATATTAAGCGAAAATAATTTTCCAATTCAACTGATTAATAAATTAATAAATCAACATAAAAATAATAGAAAACCAAATAGAAAAAATGATACGGAACCAAAAATTTATAAATCAATTACTTATGTACCAGATTTATCAGAACGGTTAGAAAAATCAAAAATATTTGATACAGATAAATATAGGATGGCATACAAAACATATAATACATTAAATAGATTATTTAGCAAACCAAAAGATAAAATAAAAAAGTTAGATATGTCTAATTTAGTTTACAAAATACCTTGTAAAGGTAATGACAAAGAGAATTGTAATAAAGTTTATGTAGGTACTACAAAGAATAAATTGAAAGTCAGGATAGCTGGACATAAATCAGATCAGAGATACAGAGACAATATCAGTTTGCAAAAAACAGCATTATCTTCACACTGTTCGAAAAGTAAGCATTATCCTAACTTTGAAAATGTATCAATTTTAAACTTGGAAAATAATTATAAACGTCGTTATATGTTAGAAATGCTACAAATAATTAAAGTTCCAATTGAAAAAAGAATAAATTTTAAAGCAGATATAGAAAATGTTGCACAAAATTATAGGCATTTAGTGCATAAAAAATAACATGAATTTGAATCATATATTTATAATAAAAACATTAATTTTTTGTAACAATTTCGGTTAAATTTATGTATATGAATTAGAAAATTTATTGTGTTTTCTCTTAAAATGTTTGTATGTTTTTGAATATCAAAAATTTCTGTATATGTATGTAACGAGTGATTTTTTAAGAGCTTGAGAACTTTTTTTTTAAAAAAACGCATAAAATTTGCAAAATCTCATCGGTTCTTTATTTGAAACGTTAGATTGGTCCATGACATTTACTTTTTGAAGATAATTTCATTTAAATGTTGACCGCGGCTGCGTCTTAGGTGGTCCATTAGGAAAATCCAATTTTGGGCAACTTTTTCGAGCATTTCGGCCGGAATAGCCAGAATTTCTTCGGAAATGTTGTCTTCCAAAGCTGGAATAGTTGCTGGCTTATTTCTGTAGACTTTAGACTTGACGTAGCCCCACAAAAAATAGTCTAAAGGCGTCAAATCGCATGATCTTGGTGGCCAACTTACCGGTCCATTTCTTGAGATGAATTGTTCTCCGAAGTTTTCCCTCAAAATGGCCATAGAATCGCGAGCTGTGTGGCATGTAGCGCCATCTTGTTGAAACCACATGTCAACCAAGTTCAGTTGTTCCATTTTTGGCAACAAAAAGTTTGTTAGCATCGAACGATAGCGATCGCCATTCACCGTAACGTTGCGTCCAACAGCATCTTTGAAAAAATACGGTCCAATGATTCCACCAGCGTACAAATCACACCAAACAGTGCATTTTTCGGGATGCATGGGCAGTTCTTGAACGGCTTCTGGTTGCTCTTCACTCCAAATGCGGCAATTTTGCTTATTTACGTAGCCATTCAACCAGAAATGAGCCTCATCGCTGAACAAAATTTGTCACATTTGAACATTTCGAACCGAACACTGATTTTGGTAATAAAATTCAATGATTTGCAAGCGTTGCTCGTTAGTAAGTCTATTCATGATGAAATGTCAAAGCATACTGAGCATCTTTCTCTTTGGCACCATGTCTGAAATCTCACGTGATCTGTCAAATACTAATGCATGAAAATCCTAACCTCAAAAAAATCTTTATATGTTTAAAATATTTTTCTATTTTAATTTTTATTTGTTTCTTGAATGTATTGAAATGTTAACATTTTTTAAATTGATTGACAACAAATTTTTTCATTCATTTGAATTTTTTCAATCATTTAAAATTTTATAACTTTTATCATTTTTATTTCCTGAAGATGCTACCCAATGGTGTAGCGAAATATTGTAAATAAAAAATGTTTAAACATTTTTATATAAAAAAGACCTTGTGCTTGATAAAAATAGAATTTAAATATAAAAAAGGTCAAAAAATACAATAAGAATATTTTTTAAGTTCGCCACAGCTCATTGAAGCCGGAGTTCTCCAAGATAGTATTTTGGAACCCATTTTATATTTATTGTGCACATCAGATATGCCAATTAGCACCCGAGTCCATACATCAACATTTGCTGATGACACAGCTTTTTTAAATATTCATGAAAACGCCCAAGTTGCAGCAGAACATTTACAAGATCACATACTCAAATTGGAAAAATAGTTGAAGAAATGGAGAATAAAGGTGAATGAACAAAAATGCACTCATATAACTTTCACACTGCGTATGGACTCACGACCCCCTATTCGCATAAATAACCAAATGATACCTCAGCTTTCAGACGTCAAGTACCTCGGTATACATCTTGATCGACGCCTTAATTGGAAAATCCATATAGATTTCAAGTTAACACAAATGAAATTAAAAACAGTACAACTAAATTGGCTTATTGGCAGAAACTCCACCCTGAGCTTAGATTGTAAACTTCTTCTGTACAAGTCGATCCTCAAACCAATTTGGTGTTATGGGATTGAATTATAGGGCAATGCCTCAGCTAGCAATGTAGAAAAAATTCAACGGCGCCAAAATAAAATTCTACGTATGATTACAGTTGCTCTCTGGTATATAAACAAGTCGAACATCAGTAACATATCTAAAGAAGGTTGAATCTCATCCAACCCTTTTGGCGCGAAACATACTAAATGAACCGCAAATGATTGCAAAAACCGTGAAACAAACATTTTTGTCTAGCAATGACTGGACTAAAAAGTATATTTTTATTTTAGACTTCAGATATGAGTAATTATTGTTAGTTCAAAAATATTGAAGATACAATAAATATGTATAAATAGAAGTAAAAAAATAGTGACGCAAGTGAGCTCACAACGCTACACAGAGGGATTTTTTGTGCAATAAGTAGTTTTTTCGATACATAAAATTTAAAAACGTAATGATGCAGTTTTGTAGAAAATTGATTCAGTATGAAGAATCCACAAATTGTATGCCAAAAAAAACGTTCATTTGTCTTTGAAATAACGAAATAAAGTCACACGTATATTTTGGTGCAAAATATTAAAAACTATTTACGCACTTCTATAGTGTTTGTACGTAAGATAATTTTATTGCCTTATCCTTATCCTTTTCTGCGTATTTAAAAAAAATTATAAAGTTCGCTGATATGGTTTAAAAGATATGATAGAATAAAATTTGTTCTATAACGTGCCGTGATTGCAAACTTCCTTGGAAGAAAAAAAAAAGGTTGCTCGGTCGTGCTCGGTGCTCCCGCTATAATAAAATAAAAGGTAAGACTCCATACTATCAATGACAAAAAAAAAAGTTTAAAGAAATAATAATCTTTTATAAAATCATAAAATTTGTCTCCAAATACATGAAGCATGCATCGAGACATTAGTGCTTTCGTTGAACAGTTTTATGAGCTCTATGAGCAGCATGATGGAGGAAATGGTACGCATGCAATCAATGATGTTGCAGGTGGTACTGAAAAAACCATGAACTATTAAAAATATGTTTCTGGAACGCTAACGGCATACGCCAACATAAAAATGAACTAGAGTATTTTCTCCTAAATCAACAAATTGATATCATGCTGCTTTCGGAGACCCACTTAACAAAAAATATTTTTTTTAAATAAATGGCTACATATTTCTAGAGACCTCCTGGTAGAGCATGCGGAGGCTCGGCAATACTAATGAAGGCCCGTCTTAAGCACAATCTACTGTGTCATTTCAGTACAGACATGCAGGCAACCAACATCTGCCATGAAAACTTTGATCGAAGCATAGTTATTTCTTCAAATTATCCCCTCCTAGATTTTCGATATCGGAGAGTCAGTACCGGGACTTTTAAGGGTTCCGTACACAAAGTGTAAAAACGTAACCCTATTGTTTTCGCTATAATGTCTGTCCGTCTGTCAGCGCATTTTATCTCTGGAACCGTAATAGGTAGACTCTTGAAATTTTCATAGATGATGTATAGCTGTTGCCGCTATAGCAACAAATACTAAAACTTATAGGGTGTTCCAATAGAGAGGTGTTATTCACGAATATGTGCCTATTTCGTGAACTGTAGGTGGGATACACTTGAAATTTACAAACAGTAACTAAAACTTAGTTCACTATATAAACAACTACATAGCAAATAAAAAAATTAAAGGGTGTTCCGACAGAGACATGATTTGTACGTATATAGCCTTATTTTTTGAACTGTAATAGGTAGACTCTTTAAATGTTTACAGTAGATGTTGCACTTCGGCCCCTGTAACAATTACTAATATCTAAAGGGTGTTCCATCAGTGATATGTTTTTCACGTATATTACCTTATTTTTTGATAGTGTATTACCATGGCCGCTATAATAAAAATTTATAAAATTTAAAGGGTGTTCCAACAGTGATGCAATTATGACTTTAATTTTAAAGTTAAAGGGTGACTCATAAGACATGAAAAAATTAACAACTTGAATGTTTAAAGTTGTACTAAACATAGTACTGAACCCTACGTGTGTGAGTCTAACTCGCACTTGACTAATTTTTATTTTAAATTACTAGGACGCCATTTTATAGCAGCTGGCGATTACAATGCAAAACACACGTTCTGGAGGTCAAGACTAATCACTTCAGTGTTGCAAGAAAGTCACTAGTTATTTGTTAAATTTTTTTCGATCAGTTACTGACATTTTGGAATTTTTTACTCCATTTAAAGTAAAAACTAAAAGAATTAATAAAAAACGTTGACATCGAATAATCATTAAAATTTATTTATTTCAACCCAAAACACGCTAATAAATAATAATAAATGTGCTCGGCTCACACACTCCCAACAAACACAAAAAATTAAATTAGGTTTTCATTTGATATTAAGCGTAATTGTACAACATTTTTCAAAGGCAGACAAAGGTTTGAATTAAGTATTTTAACTCACATTGATGTTTATTTAAGAAAAAAAATATTTGTCTTGTTGTTTGACAAGATGAAAGTCGGTGGTACCTCGTTTTCACCACATACACTCACTGCTTTAGAGAGTATTACTGTTAGTATTTTAAAAATCAATCATTTTGGTATAAATCTTTATTATTTTCTCACTATTATTGTATTATTAGTGAATTATTACTACTAGATATCATTGGTGGGCTTGGCTACCCCCAGCATCAAAAAATGAAATAAACATTTGGAAACAAAAGTATGTAAGTATTTAAAAAAAAGCTTTTTCGTGAGAAGTTCACAAAAAGCTGTTAAAGCTGTTTATTCCGGATAGTTCGGGTTAATATTTCAAGTGTTCACTTTAAGGCAAATCAAAAACATTTTGCGCATTTTTGTGACTGATATACATTTTTTCACCTTTCCACTATGAACTCCACTTTTTCGCTAAAGGAAGTTTTTGAAGAATTGGTAAAAAAAATTGGTAAAAAGACTTCTTAATGACATTAATAATGGTTAGATATGGTCTTCAAGATATACCAGAAAAGTGTAAACAAATCTTAAGACACTGAGTTAATTTCTTAAGAAATTAATTTAGTACAGCTAGAAATTAGAGATTTGTCTCCAACTCTTAAAACAAATGGCCAACAAAGTTTTCTTGTTGAGTCAACTTTTATGCTTATTATGATAGACGGTAAAATTTGTACTGCACTATTATCTTTAACTTCTTTATATCAAACTTGTTTCATATAAACCTTCTGTGATTTTAAATAAAATTGTAGATAAGCGATCTTTAACCGCTATATTCATGAATCAGTTTTATGGAGTGAAGACTTCACAAGCTCGAGGACCGGAAAATAAAGCAAAAGTGGCTGAAGAAAAAAAAAACTTCAACAGAGATTTCGAAATTAGAAGGGGTTGCTTATAGACATGCCATGCCAACACAACAAGGAGTTAATACGAATGACGGTAATTTTTTTTTATAAAGACAACACTGCCACTGCGAAGCTTTTTGCTTGTTTGCAGAAAACACCCAAAATCTTTGGCGGGAATCGAACCCGCAACCTTCAGGCTGATAGACTAGCGCGCTACCAATCGATCTATAGAGGCAGCAGAAAAGTGTTTAGATATCACTGGTGTCAATAAAGAATTAATTGAACGGTTTCATATTATTTTGGAAAGCTTAGTCACCCTATTGATAAAATTGCTTTTGAAAGTGTGCTGTCACACGACAACAAAACCTTTTTCATGGAAAAGACATAATAAGATCTTACATTTTTTCTATAGGACAGCTGCCAGAAGAAGCTAAGAAAAACATGGAGAGCAGACACAAATACAGATCTTTTCAATCGACTCTTAATTTCTTAAGATCCTTTTATCGCAAGTTTGCGTTACACTCCCTTCTGAGTTCGAGGTTTGATAACAAAATAAGTTATTTCATTAGAGAGATATATACAAGACAGATATATACCATTTTCAAATAAAAGCAAATATATAAAGAGAATAAAAAGAAAGAAAAATGTTTGCTTGGTAGTATAATATAAAGAAATAGTGTTTACAAGTGTAAAACAATTTCAAAAAGCTCTACTCCTATGAAATATAATGTAAAATTAAAATTTCTCATATACTATTTCTTTGATAAGTTTGTTTAAATAGAAAATTAATAACAATTGACACTACCAGGTAGATAGATACGAAGAGTACTGATGACGGACGTAGCTGTCTAGAAAATGCATTCTGCTCTGCTGGTGTCTAATTTTTCTTTATCTCTTTATAATTAAGAACTTAAGCCTAAATAAATAATTTATTCAATAATTAATTCCCTTATGTTTTTCTAAAGAGTTTAGTTAAGAATTTCATACATAAAAATAATTTTAAAGCAAGTACTTTCTAATGTCACCCTTATGTTACGTCCATTGCAACCGATGTCTTTTAGCAAAAAATAATTTTAACTAATTTTCATCACTGCTTCTGCTTTCGGTATTCAGGCGTAAAGAAATTTAATGGAAAATGTATAACTATAAAATTCCAATTTAACTATTAAAAATTATAAAGTTATATGTAAATATTATAACACACTGTATACGCACACGCACATACAAACCAATTCGTATTTCTATGTTCCTTCATGTTCATGTTCAGTTTAGTAAATAATGAGTCTACAAGAATTGTTTTACCTTTTGCATTTTCATTGCGTATGCAACACGTTTTCAGAAGTGGTGGAATAAACAGTTCACAGAACAGATATTTGTATACAAATACTTGTTCACCTTTACGAATCCTAAGAAATATATATCGTTGTCTCAAATGCAAACCGCACTAAATAACACAAACTAATTGAAATGCATGACTACGCACGTACATAGGGTACGTAACTGAAGTTGTCGTATATAGTTGCTATATTGCGCCTCGATACACTATAGACGAGTTCAGGATGATAGTCGATAGTTTATCGTTTAATGCGGCGACACAGGAAAGGGTATTGAGCGCCGTTGATTTCAACGCTAAGGCCACCGACTGCGGGTGTTTAAGAACAAATACCCGAGGAAGAATACTTCTAGAAGCACTTTCAAATATACACTTTTAGTCGTAATGGATATGGCTCAGTGATAGATATTGCATTTGCCAGCAATATCTATACTCATAGTGACCACGAGGCTATAATCATAGATTATCTCGCTGCTCCTCCTAAGCCTAACAGTGCTGCTCGTAAAGAGGTATATGGGTGCAAATGTGATATCTTCGACCGCGACATGTTTCGAGAGTGTCTCGTAAATGAAGAAATAGTTGGTGTTCAGGAAGTAGCCGCAAAGGACTTTATTAGTAAAGTTTCTCACGCATGTGACATGTCAATGAAAAAAAGACGGCCAGGACAAAAGAAACATCCCGTTTACTGGTGGAACAAAAACATTTCTGAACTCAGAAGGGAATGCACTAGAGCTAGAAGAGAATTTACCAGATCTAGAGGTCGCCCTGGGAATCTTGAACTCCACGAAACTCTTAAGCTAAAACGGAAGGAGCTAAAAATATCCATTAAAAGAGCAAAAAAGAATGCTTTATGGGCATATGCGACGATCTTGACAAAAACGCGTTTGGTTTGGCGTATAAAATAGTTACGTAGAAGTTAAAAACCTGCAGTATTGCAAAACCTACCGAATCTACTGTACTTAGAGCGATTGTTACCCTCCTCTTTCCGCCACGGAATATAGTTACATGGAACAGAATTCCATTGGAAGAAGCTGAATACTTCGATCCTATATCCAGTGATGAACTTCAACAGTCCGCATCTTGATGGAATACTAAACCTTTTAGTAAAGGAAGTAGCTACGTCTTATCCAGAGTATCTACTAGCTCTGTTTAATAGCTGCCTTAAGTACTCAACCTTTCCATCGATATGGATAAGACAAATGTTTGTCCTGCTGCCGAAGAGTTAAAAACCGCCAGATGATCCGTCTTCCTTTAGACCAATATGCCTAATTGATACTTTTGGGAAGTTACTAGAGAGTATCGTCTGTAAGAGACTGCAGAAGAGCGTGAATGTAGAATACCAGTTTGGATTTAAAAAATCCAAATCAGCAATGACGCTATTAAACTTCTTGTGGAAATGGTAAGAGAAGCTACTCCAACGACTACTGCGTTGTAAAAAATGCGTTTAATTCTGCGAACTGGAAGGAAATTATAAAGGCCATGGAAAATCTAAGTATACCACAATACTTAAAATCAATATTGCAGGACCATTTTACAAACCGTTTGGTTATTTATAATACGGATGATGCTTACGGAATATGTCGTTACTGAAGGAGTTCCCCAGGATTCTGTACTTGGCCCGCTCTTATGGAATGTAATGTACAATGGAGTTGTAGAACTTAATTTACGGGTTGGAATTAAGACCACTGGTTTTGTAGACGACATTGCCCTATTATTTACAGCAGCAAATTTAGATAAAGCCAGATCAGTGACAAATGCCGGTATTAGAGTGGTAAAATCATGGCTCACTTCAATGAGCCTAACGCTATCTGAGCATAAAACGGAAGTTGTAGTCATATCCCGCCGAAGAGTTAGGGAATATGTAAATATAAATGTCGGAGACTGCGAAATCACATCGAAGGATTCTTTAAAGTATCTGGGCATGATGATAGACAGTAAATTATATTTTCACAGCCACATTAGCTACATCATAGCAAAGGCCAGATTATCTGCTGCATCACTTTGTAGAATAATGCCAAATTCGAGAGGCCCTAAATACCATAGAAGGAAGATTTTAGCAGGGGTTGTTAAAAGCATCAATACAAAGTATAAGTCATACTGTGGTAAACTAAACTCAGTATACAAACCCACAGAACTTAGAGTATACTGTGCTTACAGAACTGTATCTGATAAAGCTGCATTTGTCATATCAGGAATGATACCAGTGAAATTGCTTGCAAGAGAGGAGCACTCTCTTGCAAGCATATATATACACAAAAATGGAGTTGCTAAATACGAGGCTAGAACAAGGACAATGGCAATGTGGCAAAGAAGATGGTCTACTAGCACAAAAGGAAGATGGACAAATAAACTAATACCTGAATTAGGTAGTTGGATATTGACTATTACATTATCCAATTTCTGAGTGGACATGGTGCCTTTAAATATTACCTTTACCGATTTGGTCAGGTATAGACGCCCTTTTGTCCGAGATGTCACGATTTGATTGAAGATGTGGAACACATATTCTTCGTATGCCCGAGATTCACCTCCAAGAGGGAGTATCTCCAACGACAGTTGCGCACTGAAATAGCAGTCGACAACATTATGCAGCTGATGGCAAATTCATCCGAAAATTGGGGTCATATCGCAAATTATGTCAGGCAGGTTATTCGTGAATTGCGTAGAGTCCTAGAACATAGCGGAGGTTAATGAAACCTACCTATCCCGGCGAAGAAGTACATCACGGTTGTACCGCCAGAATAGTAAGTGATGATTGAGGTGTTTTAGTGTGTTAAATTCTCGCACAATGTCTTTCGATGATTTCACCTCGTTCAAAAAAAAACATACATACATACATACATACATACATACATACATACATACATACATACATACATACATACATACATACATACATACATACATACATACATACATTCATACATACATACATACACACATACGTACAAACGTACATACATATGCCTCAACTGGACGCCCTAAATCAGGTTTAATTATTAGTTGACGTACCGTCATATTTAAATTCAGTTATCCTATTAGGGGTAATCTTAACACTAGATTCTCCAAGCTCCCGTCTTCATTTGCTATCAACATTTCTTAACAAAAGTCATACTTCATATAAAAAATAACAGTATTAAAAATAATGTTTTTTTTCAAGTTTGACTTTTGTTAATGCATTAATGTCTAATGGCGATGGGGGTAAGGAAGTCATTTTGACTGCTTTTAAATTTCAATTACAAAAACAACTATGTATATGATACATAGTTGTTGAATAGAATAGAATTTCTTAGAATTTTTTTTTGCTTTTTGCACAAAGTATATAAATGCGTTTATTAATAATTGTAGTTACATCCCCCTACATCATGTTCAGTATATTTATATATGCTAATTTTGACTACTTAGTTTATTTTCAATAACCAGATTACTCTTATTATTAAATTGAGTAAGTTTATTATATTACAAGTTAGGCTCTGTATTGAAACAACAGTTTTGTTTTCAGTAAGCGTCGCAAGAGAATCACGAGATAAATTGTCGATTTGGGAATATACTTGTAAAGTTGCAGCAAGATTTTCATAACGAAGACATATTGACTGTATTTGGGCAATGTAGGTACATACTCAATTTCAGTCTTTCTAGTGTTAAATGCTGGTGCATTCGTTTTTCAAGCAAAAGTATTTGATGTCAGCACGAAATTTGTTATCTTAATTTCCCAAAAAAGATCAAAGTTATTGTTAACCAATCCATTTCCCAACATGACATTTTGAGTTAAATTCACGAGCTTAAAAGGAAGCAAAACAATTGTGAGGGGCGATTGCTTTTTGGGTGACGACATGTATTTTAGTATATGTATGTATGTATGTGTAAGTTGGTGAAATGCTTCATGAAATGTAATTTTTATATGTTTTATTAAATTCATATGAGTTTATCGTTTACACAATATATAAACTGGTTTTTTTGAAAGTGGTATAAGTCCATTTTTTCATATATTGAGATATTTAAGGGTTTGCGTTTGAATCAATTTAAAAATATTGGTCAACTTTAGTCAATTCGAGTGATGTTTTTTTACACTATACACCTTTGAAATTTTATTATGAAATAATAATAACTAAAATTATTTGGAAAATACACGTTTTTTGTAGCTCCACATGGGCTTATACCAATTGCAAAAGTAACATATTACAAGAAATAAAAACAGGAGCACATTTAAGACCATATTTTTTAATGTATTTTTATGTAAAAATATAATAATAATTAAAATTTTCAAAAGTAAAAATTAATAGTTAATATGAAGACATTTAAACACGAATAACCAAGTTTATAAGAGTTAATTTCAGTTATATTAAAAATGTAAAAATGAAAATTACTTCGTTAATTTTCTTTTACAGTTAACATATATAAAGTAATAAACTTATCATATCGTTATATTTCTCTCTTGTTATGCTCCTTGAAGTTTTATAAAATGACAACATATTAATTTTGCTGAGGTCTTTTGGTCTTCCTTTTTTCCAAGTAAAATAATAGATAAATAAAAAAAATAAATAAAATAAATTTTTAAAAATTCTTAAATGTTTCGACTCGGCTTGTTCCTTTGCTTGATTTTAAATTTTATTTAAAGTGTGAAAACGTGAAAACGTGAAAACGAAATGTTATGTTACGTTAGATTTTTTAACAATCACAACAATTCTTATTTGATTTTTTTATTAAAAAATCCAATGCAAATCTTAATACTCAGTATTATAGTGTGACACGGGCGTTATCTGCAGCAGCGTGCACTAAAGTATCAATAAAAAATTATAATTCCAATAAGAAAATTGTTTTAATTATAATTATTAGGAATGGACTTATTCCACTTTCAGAAGAAATATTTGTGCGATAGCATTGTACATCAAAACTGTTTTTGTTTATTTTATCTCAAAATAGAACTCTATTGAAATTGTGATTGCAATAATGCACTATAGGAAATTTTACCCATTTTTTGGCCAAATGTTAAAATCAAAATTTTTGCTAAGTGTATTTTTTATTTTTTTTTTTTTTGCTTTAATATAAAAAAACAATAACAAAGTAAACATCTCTGTTTGAATTTTTCGAAAGAATTGACTGACTGTTACTTTATCACATGTTTTGCTTGCGATTTGTAAATTAGTTATCAAAAAACGATTGAGTGCAGTGAATTTTGTGATAGTTTGTAGTAAAAGTTTTCATAATAATAATTTATAATTTGCAAAAACTAAATAATGCAAAATAATGTCGAAGGTGACTACTTTAATGATATATAGTGAACTGTTGGTAAACTCATCTATTAGATCGATTAAATTGGAAAAATTAAAGTTAAAAACCTAAACATGAACTTATAGAATTATGAATTGGAATTTTATTTAGACTTCCAAAAAAATGCTAGCACATGCTAGCCATAAAACCATAATATTTCTCTAGGACAATCAATTACCTTCCGGATTTAATAAATTTCAACTGCGGATATCTGCAAAATTTTTTAAAAAACGCATTTGTCCAGTTGACTACTGCGTGGCAAATTCAGAGTTATACAATGCATGGCGAGAGCAATACAACGAATACGATAAAAGAGCCGCTATTTGTGCCCATTTCTTTTCATACATTGGTGAGAGTGATTGTTCCCAAAACTATAAACAATATATAGTGGAGCGATCAAGAAAATTTTGTTCAAATATGAATATCAAATGGCATAAAAGTTGTAGGAGTTTAAAAAGTTTTTGAATAACAACATGCTGTTTGGCTTCAAGGTAATGCTTCGTTAAGAAAACCTGAAACGCAGTCTGCATCCACTAAATCGAAGCCTGGACGGCCGCAGTGCTACGCCAAAGGATTTTATGAGCACAACAGATTTCCAAAACCAAAAATTTAAACCTAAAGAAGAGAACTTAAAGTATGGGATAAGTCCACTGCATTGCTGGATCCGTTTTTAGGGTTCCGTACACAAAGTGTAAAAACGTTACCCTATTGTTTTCGCTACAATGTCTGTCCGTCTGTCCGTCTGTCAGCGCCTTTTATCTCTGGAACCATAATAGCTAGACTCTTGAAATTTTCACAGATGATGTATCGCTGTTGCCGCTATAGCAACAAATACTAAAACTTATAGGGTGTTCCGATAGAGAGGTGTTATTCACGAATTTGTGCCTATTTCGTGAACTGTAGGTGGGATACACTTGAAATTTACAAACAGTAATTAAAACTTAGTTCACTATATAAACAACTATAAAAAAATAAAACTAAAAGTTAAAGGGTGTTCCGATAGTGGCGTTATTTGCATGAATAAGGCCTAAGTTTTGAACGATAACACAGGGCAACAGCAAAAATATGCTCGAGTAACTACTATATACATTTGATGTATCATGGCTACCTTAGTACAAAAATGGTAAAATTTTTAATTTCTATGGATAGATTTTTTTTAAAAATTTTTTTTTTTAAAATTGCAATTTTTTTGAGACGTTTCTTCAAATAATTAATGATAACTCAAAAACTACTAGTCCGATATTATTAAAATAAATTCAGAAAAATTAAGATTTGCATAGCCTTTAATTCGTCTATATATCGCGTTTCAATCGGATCAATAGTATCGGAGTTATAATAAAAAACTTAAGAAAAAAATATATTTTTTACGTAAAAATGGCAAAAATTTTCGTTTTAAAAAAATCATAAAAAATCGAAAACGGCAAAAAACTTCCAGATTCATTTTTTTATCGCATAGCGACATATAATAGCAACAAAATGAGATATCGACCATAAAAATCGATTGATTTTTTTCGAATTTATTCACATTTTAGTGAATTCGCTCATTTTCACAAAATTTTAGTTTTTTGCTTGATATACGCATTATAGCGGGTTTTCAAATGTGTGAAAAACATAAATTTACCAATTTCAAGGGGTGCATGTCGGATTAATGTTAGATTTGATGAGAAACTTCCACCCACAAAATTTTAGTCGAATTCGACAACGTTAACACGTAGCGCATAGGCCCCAAATCTGAAAAAAAGCGTTTAAATCGAAAATAATTGACAAATTTTCAGTTTTTGCAAAATTAACGCAATTTATTTCCCTTTTGCAAAAAAGTGGATCCTGGTCCTTAGGGCAAACACAATGAGATTTACAATAAGCTACATGTCTTTAAGTTTTCGAGTTATTACAATTTTCACTGGCCATTATATGTCCTTGAGAACTTGCCGAAGACAATTTACAAAAACATTTTACTTTTAAAATTTTTTATTTTTCTCTTTTTTAACAATAAAATATAAAATTTCGCTAAAATTGACTGATATCTTCCTATTACACAACGCAACAAAATAAAAAATTAGATGCTTTTGAAACCACTATACAATATCCAGGTACTGCCAAAGTGTTTTGGATGAATGAGAAATGTATGGCAAAACAAGTACGCGAAATACTGTTTTGGGCAAAACACGTATTTCTGTGGGACACGTGTTACTGTGGAAATACAGTATTGAATGTAGAAAATTGTTTGGAACAGATCTTTATGGCATTTTTATGATTTTCAGAATTAAAAAAAGTAAGCAATAAAGGAAAAGTTTTTTAATTTTTACGATTTCAGTAGAAATCTGATAAACGATGAAATGCTCCTTTTCTGTTGGCTACCTGTCGCCCTTGCTTCATTTTGACAATTGCGGCGGCAAAGTAATAAACGTTCATAAATTTGCGTGCACGCCGAATTGGGTTTTTCCGCTGGCTACCTGTAAAGATTGATTTTTTGCATAGCATTCCTTAATGTTTTTTACGATTCTTGGGAATAGGTAAAAAATAGGACCACATTAAGGGTTGTTCGAAATTTTAGTATCATTATTTATAAGAGCTCCTTGAGCCATTTCTATTCATTCAACAAGTGTTTGCGGTAACAGAAGCATAATTTTCAATCAGCCATGAGCAAGAAAACTAGAACATTTTTATGTAAAAACAATCCGGACTCATTTTGTTATGTGTGCGGCCAATATATTAACGAAAAAAAACTGAAATGCTTGTCAGAACACTGGAAGAGAAAACAATGGCCTTATAGGGAAACACTGGACCCAGGTATGAGGAATGTTATAAATGTACCTCTGGTGTCCCGAGATCGCATCATATTACCCCCTCTTCACATTAAACTTGGTCTGATGAAACAATTTGTTAAAGCACTTAACAAAGATGGTGAATGTTTCCAGTATATTTCAAGGAAGTTTAAAAGTTTGAGTATGGAAAAGCTGAGAGCAGGAATATTTGACGGCCCACAAATTCGCAAATTGGTCAAAGATACCGATTTTCTCAGTTCAATGTCAGAAATTGAGAAAAATGCATGGGATTCGTTTGTATGGGTTATTCAACATTTCTTAGGAAATAACAAGGATGATGATTATGTTGCGCACGTTGAAGAGATGTTAACTCACTTCCAGAATCTTGGATGCAACATGAGCATCAAGTTACATTACCTTCACAGTCACTTAGATCGTTTTCCTGAAAATCTAGGAGACTTAAGTGAGGAACAGGGCGAACGATTTCACCAAGATATTCGGACAATGGAGGAAAGATACCAGGGTCGCTGGGATGCACACATGATGGCAGATTTTTGCTGGAGTATTCAGAGCAACACTTCGTTATTCAATAATAGAAAATGTCATAAAAGAAAATTCCAAAGTTTGTAGTTTATAATATTTATTTATTTATTTCCTTATTTTATATGTTGTAATAAATTTAAATAATAAAATATAAAATAAAAGAAAATACATGAATAAAACAATGAAATGCATTTTCGATCTATTCCATCGATTTGACTTAGTTACATTTTTTTGTCAATTGCCTTCGGCAAGTAACTTGAAAACTGTTTAACCGATTTAAAAGATATGTAGCTTATTGTAAATCTCATTGTGTTTGCCCTAAGGACCAGGATCCACTTTTTTGCAAAAGGGGAAATAAATAGCGTTAATTTTGCAAAAACTGAAAATTTGTCAATTATTTTCGATTTAAACGCTTTTTTTCAGATTTGGGGCCTATGCGCTACGTGTTAACGTTGTCGAATTCGACTAAAATTTTGTGGGTGGAAGTTTCTCATCAAATCTAACATTAATCCGACATGCACCCCTTGAAATTGGAAAATTTATGTTTTTCACACATTTGAAAACCCGCTATAATGCGTATATCAAGCAAAAAACTAAAATTTTGTGAAAATGAGCGAATTCACTAAAATGTGAATAAATTCGAAAAAAAATCAATCGATTTTTATGGTCGATATCTCATTTTGTTGCTATTATATGTCGCTATGCGATAAAAAAATGAATCTGGAAGTTTTTTGCCGTTTTCGATTTTTTATGATTTTTTTAAAACGAAAATTTTTGCCATTTTTACGTAAAAAATATATTTTTTTCTTAAGTTTTTTATTATAACTCCGATACTATTGATCCGATTGAAACGCGATATATAGACGAATTAAAGGCTATGCAAATCTTAATTTTTCTGAATTTATTTTAATAATATCGGACTAGTAGTTTTTGAGTTATCATTAATTATTTGAAGAAACGTCTCAAAAAAATTGCAATTTTAAAAAAAAAAATTTTTTAAAAAAAATCTATCCATAGAATTTAAAAATTTTACCATTTTTGTACAAAGGTAGTCATGATACATCAAAATTATATAGTGGTTTTAAGAGCACATGAAATTTTTTTTATTTTGTTGTGCTGTGTAATAGCTAGACTCTTAAAATTTTCACAGGAGGTGTATAACTGTGGCCGCTATAGCAACAAATATTAAAACTTATAGGGTGTTCCGATAAAGAGGTGTTATTCACGAATGTGTGTTTATTTCTTGAACTGTAGGAGGCATACACAGAACATTTACAAACAGTAATTAAAACCGAGTTCGCTTTATAAACTTAAAAATTAAAGGGTGTTAAGATAGTGGTGTGATTTTCATGTATAAGGCCTAAGTTTTGAACCATAATAGGTAGACTCTTGAAATTTTCGCAGAAGCTGTGTAACTGTAGCCACTAAAGCATCAAATCTAAAACTTATAGAGTATTCCTAAAGTGACGTGTTATTTGCCTTTATGTCTTTATTTTTTGAGTTATAGGAGGCAACCACTTAAAATTTGCAGACAGTAATTTAATCTATGTTCGCGTTATAAGCAAGTATACAATATTAAACCTAAAAATTAAAGGGTGTTCCGATAGTGACATGATTTGCATGTATGTATATGGGCTAAGTTTTGAACGATAATAGGTAGACTCTTGAAGTTTTTACAGGAGGTGTATTACTATGGGCACTATAATAAATAGTAAAAATTAAATGGTGTGCCGACAGTGACGTAATTTGCATAAACATTGACTAATTTTTTAACCATAATAGATAGACTCTTCACAAATGGTGTATTACTATGGCCCCTATAAAAACAATAAAAACTTAAAGGGTTTTCCGACAGTGACGTATTTTGCATGTATAATGACATATTTTTGAACCGTAATAAGTAAACTCTTCCAATTTGTATTGAAGATGTGTTGCCATGGCCGTTATGACAATTACTAGAAATTAAAGAGTGTTCTGACAGTGATATGTTTTTCATTTATAGTAAGTAATTTTTTTTTCATAGTAATAGGTAGACTCTTGATATATTCATAGAAAGAGAATTGGCAAGGCCGCTATAGCAAATAGCAAAATTAAAAGGTGTTCCGACAGAGACATGATTTGTACGTAAATAGCCTTATTTTTTTAACCGTAATAGATAGACTCTTTAAATTTCTTAATTTGCAAGAGTTGGCTATCTAAGTAATCTATGATTTTAACATCCAGCTCACAAGGAAATTGAAGAAAACTGTATTTCAATAAACCTTAAACGATACAAGGGAGCTTGTGAATTGAACTATTTTGATTTTATGTTTTTCAATTTTGTTTTTATAATTATAAGAAAGTAATGACTCAATAGGTGCGATCTTTTTCCTTTTGTACTTTTTGGGAAAAGTTCGGTAGAATGAGAGGAACCAAAAATAATCACATTAAAATCTGACAACGTTGTATACGAAATAAAATGCGATGGTAACGAGAGGGAAAGGTGCAATTTAGTATATATAGGTACAACTAAGAGAATGTTGGAAACAAGATTAAAAGAACATAAGGCAGACATTAAAAAAGGAAAAGAATCAACAGCATTGCCACAGCATGCAAAAGAGCATAATCACACAGTAAACTTTGAAAACGTTAAAATATTAGACAGAGAACCCAAAGAGAATAAACGTTACACTCTCGAAAGCCTAAGGATCCAACAAAAAATAAACACCACCATGAACACAAAAGAGGACAAAGATAAAACTAAACTACAATACTCCACCGCAATAATGTAGTTATTATAATTAGTTGAAGTTCTGTGATATTAGCTTTAAGATTGACTTCTGATTCTTTGTTGTGTTGTACAAGTTTTTTATTATTTTATTTATTTATTACTTAATTCTGTGTTGTGAAAGTCCAGTTTTTTAGATATTAAATAAATTAAATATAAAAATTCTTTTATAATGCTGACGAAAAAATCGTAAGTACATCTGCGATGTTACTTTACTTTAATTACTTTAATTAAATTAAATTAAACATGTAATAACTCTTTGCTAGATTTTATAATAAAATATTCCCCTGAAGAAGTTTGCAAAAAACAAACGAAACGTTGGGAAAAAATGGTAAAATGATCTGATTTTATTATTTATATTTGGAAACAAATAACTGACCATAACAGCCCGAAGAGAGAACTATAATTCTCTTAAAAAACAGTTTAAATACAGTATTGGTCATAAAAGAAAACAAAAATAATCTCTTTTAGAGACAAAAATGTCCAAAAGTACGGGAACACAAAAAAACAACTTTATATTAAAAAACATTATGTCAAGGTGTTTGTATGCATTCGTACATATGTATATAGTAAAACTTAAAAACACAAACATTTTAAATGTACTCGCATTTCCCACCATATTTTAGAAGTTTAATTTATTAATCTTTTATGATAAAACTTTTAAATAACAGTTTTTATGCACATACATTTTTTTTTAATTTTCTTTTGTTTACTTTCAAACAGCTGCTTGTTTTGCATTTACTCAACCAACCCGAAGAAACAGGTTCGGCTGTGTCGTTCCAGAAGAAGAAGTATACTTCCTCTCAAAATTACTCTCTTTTATCCAATCTTGTAGTACGGGAACAGTTTTCGGTATAATTGGGATCCCACGGGATCACAATTTCAGATTTTGTTTTTTTAATTTATTGATAAAATAATCATTTTTAGAAATCATTTTTTGTGAAATATCGTCTTTTTAGGGTTCGGTACACCAAGGGTAAAAACGTAACCCTATTGTTTTCTCTACAATGTCTGTCCGTCTGTCAGCGCCTTTTATCTCTGGAACCGTAATAGGTAGACTCTTGAAATATTAACAGATGATGTATAGCTGTTACCGCTATAGCTATAGCAACAAATACTAAAACTTATAGGGTGTTCCGATAGAGACGTGTTATTCACGAATATGTGTTTATTTCCTGAACTGTAGGAGGCATACACTAAAAATTTACAAACAGTAATTAAAACTTAGTTCGCTATATAAACAAGTCTAAAAAATATACCCAAAAATTGAAGGGTGTTCCGATAGTGGTGTGATTTGCATGTGTAAAGCTTACGTTTTAAACCATTGTAGGTACTCTTGAAATTTTCACAGATGGTGTATAACTGTGGCCACTATAGCAAAAAATACTAAAACTTATAGGGTGTTCCGAAAGTGACGTGTTATTTGCTTCTATGTCTTTATTTTTTGAGCTATAGGAGGCAACCACTTAAAATTTGCAGACAGTAATTTAAACTATGTTCGCGTTATAAGCAAGTATACAATATTAAACCTAAAAATTAAAGGCTGTTCCGACAATGACGTGATTTGCATGTATATGGTATAAGTTTTGAACGATAACTCTTGAAGTTTTTACAGGAGGTGTATTACTATGGCCACTATAACAAATGGTAAAAATTAAAGGGCATGCCGACAGTGACGTGATTTGCATGAACATTGACTAATTTTTTAACCATAATATAGACTCTTGAAATTTTCACAAATGGTTTATTAATATGACCCCTATAAAAACAATAAAAATTTAAAGGGTTTTCCGACAGTAACGTATTTTGCATGTATAACAATATATTTTTTGAATCGTAATAGGTAGACTCTTCCAATTTGTATAGGAGATGTGTTGCCATGGCCGTTATGACAATTACTAGAAATTAAAGAGTGTTCTGACAGTGATATGTTTTTCATGTATAGTAAGTAATTTTTTTTTCATAGTAATAGGTAGACTCTTGATATATTCATAGAAAGAGAATTGGCAAGGCCGCTATAGCAAATAGCAAAATTAAAAGGTGTTCCGACAGAGACATGATTTGTACGTAAATAGCCTTATTTTTTTAACCGTAATAGATAGACTCTTTAAATGTTTACAGTAGATGTTGTACTGCGGCCGCTGTAACAATTACTAATATCTAAAGGGTGTTCCATCACTGACATGTTTTTCACATATATTACCTTATTTTTTGAACCGCAATAGGTAGGCGCATGTGTATTTTTATAGATAGTGTATTACCATGGCCGCTGTAACAAAAATTGCTAAAATTTAAAGGGTGGTCCAACAGTGATGCAATTGTGACTTTAATTTTAAAATTAAAGGGTGACTCATAACCATGAAAAAATTTACAACTTGAATTTTTAAAGTTGTACTAAACAAAGTACGGAACCCTACGTGTGTGAGTCTAACTTGCACTTGACTAATTTATTTTGAATTTGTTGTGAATGCAGGTTACAAAAGTGAGATTAAAAAGTGGCAAAGAAGAAATGAAACTGACAAAGCGTTAGTTGCAAAAATAATGGCTAACATCCAACAGTTATTTTAGGATGAAATGGGTTTGCACGTTAATAAGCCTAAGACTGGTGGCTATGGAAGTACTCATGACGGCAACACGGCCCGGCGAGCGTTGAAAGAACATTTAAATTTTTCTGAAATTACAGGCATAGACAAAGAACTCATTTTTAATTTAAAGGTCATTTTAATATGTTTATCATGTCAGCTTCCCTTAGATTGGAGGAAGTTTGAAAACTTTTGTTTTCCACAATGTTCATGCAGAAGTATCCATGGTTACCAATGACAGCTACTGTACATAAGGTTTTCTTGTGCATTCGCGGCAAATTATTGAGTCGACTGTGTTTCCAGTTGGATGCTTTGGTGAGGATGCCTCTGAATCGCCCCACAAAATATATAAATCCATTAGATTGCTTCATGCACGGAAAAGTAGCCGTGTAAATAACTTGACAGACGTTCGAGCATTGGACACATCAGGTCCTTATATTTCCACCCTTTCGCTGAATAAACGCATCAAGCACCAGAAGAAATTAAAGCTTCCACCAGAAGTGATACAATTACTGAGATCAGAAGAGCAACATTTTGTGGAAAATTGTCAAACAGACGAAGAAAATTCCGAAAAGGAAGATAAAGAAATTGAGAGTTGTGAGCATTTTCAACCCACGTTTTTTAAATGTAGTTGCGGAATTGGAATTCGAAAATCAAATTTTTGAATAAATTCCTTTTAAATCATAACTTTGTTTGTTACTTCTTTAAATTGGTAAGCTAAATTTCTACTGCTATCTTTGAAAGTTAGAGTACACTCAAAAAAAAATTGAAAAAAAAAAACATTTTAGAACATCAGAGAATCTATCAAAGATGTAAAAAATCTTGGATACGGAAACCTATAACACTGTAAACCCCTTTGGAACTAATTCTTAGTTAATTTTTTAGTTAACTTTACTAAGGGTTTTTTTTTTTTGAGTGTATGCAAAACTTTAAAGATCCCTCCCTCCCTCTTAATAGTCTTCCAAAAATCTTGTAAAAAAAATTATTCAAATTGGTCCTGCCGTTTGGCTGTAATTAATTTTAGCCAAAAAATGGTGTAAAATTTCCTATAGTGCAATGGAGAGAATGTGTCTACAGCTCATTAAAATTACCGTTAACTCAGTTTTTTGAAAAAGTGGACTTCTACCACTTAAAAAAAAACAGCTTATATATTACTCATTTACATATGTATTTATGTATGTTTGTATGGAAGTATGTTTGTCTGCAAGTATAAAGGGTACTGAGATGCTTGCACAGTCTTAATAAATTGTGGTTAAGAAATTGGCCAAAAACATTTGTCCTAAGTGGTCAATTTCTGCATTGTCCACAACAGTAGAGATATTGAGGTAAATGATGCAAATGAAATTACATTTTAATAATTTTAAATAATCTTACTAATGCTGTCATATTTTTATAAGACTGTGATGTGACAAGTTTTTGGTTTAAATTTCTTTTAAGAGAAATTTAACACTTTGCAAAAAATGTTGTTTTCGTTTAAAAAACAGAGGTTGATTTATTTAAAAAAGTCTCAAAGGATTTTGTTATCCACTCTAAATTTTGTACATCATTCCATAGAGAAATGGTAAAAAATAACCTTATTAATATCGCTCTAATGTCTGTCTGTCTGCAAAAGGCTCTATCTCTTTAACTGTAATAGTTAGGCTCTTGAAATGTTCACAAAAGGTACATATATTTCTCGATATAGCAACAAATAATAAAAGGAAGCTAAAGGCTGTTTCCATACAAAACTTAATTTTAATTGGTAGAAAACCTGACTATTTGAATCCATTTTTGCAAGATTTATTTGTTTTCTTTTTAATTTTTTGCGGATAAGTGTTGTTAACTTATTAACGACCAATAGCAAAATTTGGGCATTTAAGCACCTTCTTTAAGGTAAATTTAATTTAGAGTTGAATACTGTTTGGTGCGAAACCCTTCGTGCGTGAGTCGGACTCGTACTTAGCCAATTTATTTCGACTTGTTTTAAAATTATAAGCAGTGTTGCCAGACGTTAAAAATGGCGAGCAAAAGCTAAATCACAAAAGCAAAAACTTTAAATTTAAGTTTTTCCCCTTTTAGAAAAAATATGTTCATAAAACTTGTAAAAGTAATAAATTAGGCAAAGTTACTTTAGCTAGCATAAATAAAATAATATTATTTGATCATACGACTAAAAATACAATTTTATAAACATAAAAATCAAATAAAACTTTTGAATTGAAATAAGTATTAGCAGGATATTTATATAGATATTTAGTATAAAATGTTTCCTATCATCAAAACTACTAACTGATACTACTCGTATTCGCATCCTAATCTTCTGTAAAAAGTAGAATCAGTGTAGATGTATGTATATAGCAAATTACTGAGCACAAAAGCGTAGGATGACTTGTTGCGTAGAATTCGAAAACTAGGAATCTGACTTAATTAAGCTGAGCGTAGAATAGTAATAATCTCTTTTATAAAAAAAGATACACTAATCTAACAACCATTTTTTATTTTCCCTAACAGTAGTGGATACTAAAAAGCGCAAGTGTACCTTAATAAGACTTTTCTCTAAAGTTATGTCATGGAACTTTTTTATTTTAAGAGCTCGAAATATGTATGTATATATTCGTATGTATATGGAAGTCTTTATAAATATAAAATCGTTTAAATTGTATTTTTTTCCTTATAATATTTATAAAACATTTGTTAATATTAGAAAATTATGTTTCTTATTGTATATGCCAATTTAATGTCTAGTTTTTAATTTAAAAGATATTATATCTTATTGAGCTAATAACAATTTTAATAAAACAAACATGCAAGCTTTGGAAAATGGAGAGATAAAAATTAATTCCATAATAAGGAAATCGTGTATAAGTCCGACTTGTACTTTGATTTATTAACAGGGCCTAATGGGGCCAATCTCAAAATACGAGTATATTAAAAAAAATATTGTCAAAACTGGCGGTTGCAAACTGGTAGTTTTAAACTTGAAACATCGGACAGCTGTCTACGGAGGTTTGCAGTAAAAGATTTGCCCATTTCTTAGTTCTGGCAGAAAAACATTCAAAATGTTGACATCAAAATGTTTTTACAATTCGGACATTGACAATTACATAAAACCTTCACATTCAAAAAGTTAAACATCATCAGAATCGAATTATACTTGTGAAAGTTACAAGGATCAATTAGCTTTTCAAACCTAAAGTGGAAGAAATTCGCCTACTGTATCTTAAACTGCACTTCTTCCCAGACAAAATTCCGATATTCTTAATCAACTTTTATTAACTTTCAAGATTAAACCGAATCCGAGTATTAAGAAGCTATCCGCTCCTTAAAACTTTTTGCGTCAGGTGTATGTTCCTGAGAATATTACTGCTGCGTCTGTTGCGGAATTACGAATCGTTATAACCCTACACACACATACTATTCATGTGTGTATGAGTGGCTATGTTACATTACACAAATATTAATGGTAATATTAATTGAAAAGTCATATTTTCAGGATTCGACCCGAACAGGGAAGAGAGGAAAACAAAAATTTTAAGAACCCAACAAACAATTTTATACAAAACTACAGTAGGATTAAAATCTTAAAACAAAATTATCAGAATAATTTTTAGGAACAATAAACAAAATCTATAATCTAGGAGTACAAGTAACTGCGATTATATAAATTAATAAAAATAAGTAACAGCGCTATAATCACGCGGTGGCGAAATATGATACACTGTTATGTTTTCCAATTTAAATTGTAGAATATAGAAAATCGGTAACTGTCAGTCAATCGCAAAATAAGTAAGGTTAGGTTGCATAGGTCGCCGTAGTGTGTTTATCTAAACTTCTTAAACTTATTTTCTTTTAATTTTTAGCAATTTTAGTTTGCGAAATATCGAATTTTGCTCAATAGCATTTTTCTTCAGTAACCTGGTTAATTTTTTAGTAAAATCATGATGTTCTAGAGAAGTTCTTGTTTTTTGTGAAATATCGATTTTGCTGTCGATTTTGTGTTGGAGCTTTGATTCTATCAAATGTTCGATTTAGATTTTTTAAAAATAAGATTACACTACCAGGTTGGTTATATTTTAATTTTCTCTGGAAATTTTGACAAAACGCAATTTTGGTGAATTTTTATTTATTTATTTTTTTTTGTTACTCGTGGTTTTTTTATAAATTAAATTTTATTTATAAATAAAATTTATAAAATTTAAATAAAATAAATTAAATTTTATTTATAAATAAAATTTATAAAATTTAATTTTTTGTCGAATTTAGATTTCTGGTGAATTATCGGTTTCCTCCTGTTATTTTTTTGTGAATTTCTGATTGTTGATATTTTTAAAATTTTTTAGTTGATTTTGATTTTTTGCTTCTATTTTTCCGAATTATCTGTTTTTAAAACTACAACGAAATAGGAAAAATGTGAAGGAAATAGTAGTACTTGTAGTTTTTACCCAAATCTAAGCCACATGTGATATCTAGAGCGATCAGGACAAAGCCCACGTTAGGCTCAAGTTCATATCGTCAATACTCCTTAATTGGGTGATAAATATTTTAAAGGGAACAGGACAATATTATTTTAGACACTAGCAGGATGTAATGCTTTTTATCGATCCTTCCACATCCTTCTTTAGCATTCATTCAGCGTAGTATCTTCTACCCAACTAACTTGATTTAAAGGAATACTACTCCGCTAGTGCCTAAAATAAAAAGATCCTTATTTTAAGTAGTAATTTGAGAATATTAAAAATTTTGTTATACCCATAGATCGCCGATATCAATGAAACAGTGTAAATTTTGTTTTATTTGATTCGTGATTAACATTATCAGTTCTAATGAAAAAAAAATAGTATGTTAATTGTTAAGCCCATGATCACTTTTTACATACGCGTGTACATTTGATGCGTTTTCAATATGTCAGAATGATTTTATTGTTACAAGAGTCAGATTAAATGACTATCAAAACTCATTTAAGCAGCAATTGGAATTTAACTTTGTTTTGATGGGTTCTGAGAACTTGAATGTGAAACAAATTTCCTCAACAAATCTGCAGATCATCTAGCATTGGGAAAATGATTTTAAATGGGGCCGTACATCAAGGCAGTTCGGAAATCATCGATAAAAAGAGTGTATAGTTAAAGTTCCCGAAATTCATGGTTCAGTGGTTGCGTGAACAGTTTAAAACATTGGGTGCTGCTTTTGCACAAGTTTGATTCATTAGTGAATTAAAGGCAATTGATTAAACATAGATTTACTACTACAAATGAAACTACATTTACAGCAATGGATTTTATTGGTAAATTTGCATCAAAGAAAGTAGACTGGCAAAATTGTAGTCAGGAGTTTTATTATGTGCGTGGAACCATCTTCATCAATTAATTGAAAAAAAAAAGAGAAATATGTAAAATATGGGTATCGAGTTCGACGACTATTTAAAAAATTAAAAAATATTAAACTCAAAAATGATTTTCTACGCTTTTGTAAAGATTTATTGACTTCCCCACATAAAATACTAAATAAAATTAATGAAAATACACGAAATTTATTTATTTTCAATCTCCAACACGCTCTAACCTATTTTTCTGTTCACATGTGTTTTATTTTTTTTACATGCGATTGATTGCATGTGTTACCGAGTTCACACACATTTCATTTTTTAGCACGTGCGATATGTACAATGTACATAGGCGAACAGTGGCGAACAAAGTGGCTACATAACATTTTCATTATTTGTTATTGTAGGGAAAGATATAAAATACATACTTTATTTTCTCTTGCTGCCTTCTAATCAACATTGATCAAGAAAATATAATACACATTTCGCTGGCCCGTTTTATAACTACCTTTACTTTCATTATTAATGCTGAATTATACAGTTGGATCAATAACAAAATAAATTGTTCTAACCTACTGGCCAGATTGGTTTGAAAAGTCGAACATGTAGTTTTAGAAGCCGTCTGGCGGTGGGACATGAAAGAGAATTTTTACTGGACATATATATGTATGTCACCCATTTAAAAGCAAGAATTTGTTTTTTCTTCTTTTTTTCAACATAAATGTCACTATTAATTTTTCTAGGAATAACACTTAAATAATCGAAAGATGTAAAATGGAACAAACCGAGATAGGAACGTTATGTGAAGATTTTGATCTTTAGTCCGCATAATTTCTATCGAAAGATAGATGTTGATCAGTATAAAAATTTGACAGAATATATTCTACTGTTGACATTTCATCCTGAAGAGAAGCAACTCATTCTTTAGTCTTTTTAAACTTATATTTTTAATATTTGTTATGGATGGCTGGAAATCGGATTTACAGACATTGGAACGATAATAAAATGGTAATGGTTTTACAATTGGATTACGAAATTTAAATCCGATTTTACTTGCGACTCTTGTACAATATAGAGAAAACTTCATAAACTTTTTGACCATACTTTAATCGTGTCTATAAAACACAAACGTAGATTGAATTTAAAAAATTTCTCTGTTAAGGGCCAGTACGCAGCTCACCTTAATTTCACGTTTGAAATGTTGGCCTTTATTTCTACAAAAATAAAATTCATCAAGTACTCGTTTGTAGAAATATGTTTGTTTCAGTTGAAGTAATAAATATACACTATTTGTTTTAACATCCCTGTAATAGTCTAAAATTCCGTGTACTTTTATTTGTAGCTGTGTACTACCAAACGGAAAGTTGCCTGAAAAAATTTAAAAATTACAGCAAACTGAAATTCAGTCGGGTAGATATTATGCAAAAACTAAAATTTCTGAAAACAAAAATTGTCAAAAGTTATATAAAGTCCTCAAAAAATCTATTTCCAGGGTATCGCAGACAGATTGACAGCATTAAATCGACTTCCCACCTACAGGGATCCAAGTTATATGTAATTTATGGCGTTGCAAACAAACAAGTCATACAAATTCATACAATTTATTAATATCCTACAATGTTAACTGTAGATCTGCACAACCGTACAGAAATTTGGAAAATTGATTACTAATCTGATCTATATCTATCATTGATAGTTAGGAGGCAAATGTCCATACAGGGCGTCATTTTAAACTCTCCTTGTATTTTGAATTGTAAAGCAATCATCATTTTTCGATTTTGATAGTTTCTACATTTATCCACAATTAAGGGTTGTGAACAATCTATTCACAATAGATACCATGACCGGTACCATGAAAGGAACTGCAATTGCCATGGAATTACTGGTTTTTCAGAAATTAAAAGACACTACAAGTGTGCAGCATCTTTAAGCTTCAGTGCCAATTAAAAATGTATTTTCTAATAAAAGCGTGGCAGATAAATTCAAGAACAAATTAGGTGCAGTTGGTTGTTGACAATTACATAGCTAAGCACAATTTGACCTTTAACTTGGCTCCCGATCAATTTGCTGTAAAGTGAACTTTCAGCAGGAACTATTGGGGGCTATGCAATCCAGATGGTTTCACGAGTTCAACTACACGATCTAAAGGTTCATATGGCCAGAGTATGATTGCAAGAAAACTCCAAGTCTGCTGAGAACCCCTCGAGGTCAAATAGGGTGACGTTCCTTGGCAGTCCGACGCTGCAAGACCTGTCGACCTGCAGACGAATCGACCGGAAAAATTCATTTCTCCGGATTTCGGGATGGTCTTGCACTAGACCAAGTATGGATCTGCAGGAATCTTAAGGATATCCTACACATTCCTCTTTCAGGCAACACAAAGTGACAATAAGGACCCAACTGAGCCGGCTTTGAATACACAACCGGCGACCTGTTAAACCTAACCTTAATCGATTGAAACATTAAAAATATATCATTTCAAGATATAAAGACACGATTGTTGTGAAAAACATAGAGAAAAACGAAATTAAATTGAACATTTGCACGAGCACTTTTTTCACTGAACAGACGAGATAAGCGCACTGTCTCACAATAACAACAGAGTTATAGTTTTCATTTATTTATTCCCTTTGTCATCATCTTGTAATGGTTTTTATTTTTTATTTATTATTTTACTTATAATACTCTAGTTCAAAATAAAATATATATTTGAATGCATGAATTCACCTATATTCGGCACTGTACATAAAACGAAACGTGTGTTCAAGTGACTAAGGAGTTTTTCGAAAAACAATTTTAATTGAAAGTGAATTATTGAATGAATTAAACGTACAACAGACCAATAATAAAGTAATAACATATACATAAATAAAATTTATTTCTTTACAAAAAATAAAAACAAATTAAAAATATGAATGCGAGGAGGGAAATGATTAAGTCTTCTCAAACGCATCATAATTTCGAATATAATCAATAAATATTAACAAAATATATTATAATTATTTTCGAAATTTATAAAACACCTACGACAACCACATTTTTCATTGTCTAATATTTATTTATTTTTTAACCAATATTTTCGTATTTGTTGCTAAATTGGATTACATTTTGGTAGTTAATAAATAAATACGCGCTGAAAAAATCTCTGGTAAATTTGAATAAACAAATATTTGTTTGTTTGTTTGTTTATTTATTTATTAATTCATTTAAACTAAACAACTAGGTTGCACTCACGCATACATATGCATCTGTAATGCTTAAATAAATGCAACTTTGTTTAATAAGCGAAGGATACTAGTATTTTGCATTTTTAATTGTTGCTAATTTGATTATCAACAAGCGACCACATTCTGGTACAAAATGCTCTTCGATTTTATCAATACGCCAAAGAAGATGCAGTTGAGAAGTATTGCATAAATGTTTGTTTACAATTATTTAACGGTTACCAAATAAACGATACGATATCGTACCGTATGTAAATAAGTAGAAACATGTATTAGGATGGATTGATGTCCAAAAAAGTATTGAATGTCATTCCTTAGTTACAAACTATACTGTCGTATTTATTTCTTAAGTTAGAAGAAATACAATCACGTGTAACCAAGCGCAACAATTTCAAAACATTTCGTTTGAGTAACGACAGAAATCTCGTTACGAAAAAAAGCTATCGAACAAATATTATTAAATAAACACTAACTAACTTGGAACACTTTGATTATATGTGTTAAAATTATTTTTATTATTATTTTAATTTTGTTATTATTATTTTTTTATTTTTTTTTTTTGTTATTTAAACACTATTTTTGAATTAATTGTTTTATGTTAATTTTCATACAAGTTCATTTAACAGATTTTTGTTACAACAAAAAATTTATATTTTATTAAAATAAAATTATTTACTTGTTTTAAACATTTTTATTTAACAGACACTACCCACAGGTACAAAACAACACGACACAAAACAATACCTGACGAAAAACACATCCGAACATAAGGAACAATGTTTGTTAACTAAACTTTAAATATCCCGCACAGCGCCAACCACAGAATAAAAAGCACACAAAGCCAAACACAACAAATTACAAATAGAAAAATAGACAAAACAATGCAAAAGAAATCTAAATGAAACAATAATTCAACAAATACAACAATACAACCAACCTTAAAGTAGACACTCACTCAATCACTCGTCTATCGTTAACTACTCGTATGCAAAGTTGCCACATAATATTGTTGAAATTTGATAAAAAATCGACAAAGTCGAAAGAAAAAACGAAAAATATTCTGGAAAATGTATGCTACACCATGGAGGAAACGCTATTTAATTGGACATTTTAATCTCAAACACGCTTAAAATTGTGTAAAAGGGTGGTTGGTAAGAAACAATACGAATTTATTAAAGGGGTCAGCACAACCAACTGATCTCAATTCCTTACAAAAAAATATTTAACATCGTCTTCATGTGGCCTCTTTTAGGCCCAACTGTAATAAGCATGACTTAGCTTAAGCCAACTTTTTCTTACGATTTCCCACCAAATTTGTACTTAAAAGCGCCAGACACCACTACATTTTTTATTTAGCGGTAATTAACGGAAAAAAAGCTAAAAATATAAAAATTAAATTTAAATTCCAGTATATTTAAATTAATTTAATTTTTAAAGCCATTTCTGTTCACTAGGGTGCGCCATTTAATTATGGAAAATTTAATAAAATTTAAAGGAAAGGATTATTCAGTCAATCGAAAGTTTGTCGCATTCTAGGCAAATTTTAAAGAATTTTTATTCGATATATGGACGATTTATTCGATAAGTCCAATCGACAAAACCCTGCTTAGTTCATTTTTATTACAGTTCTATTTTCAACGTTTATTAATAAAGCCCATTCTAAATGGTTTTGTGAAAATAGTCACATAGTTTTTAAGAACGTATTGCCCTCAGACTCTTTTGTTACAACACAGTTACAATTAAATTAAAAATTGTAACTTAATTTTACACGCGTAGTAACCTGCAACCCGCAAACTAAAAGACAAGAACACTACTTACTTGCCTACCGGAGCACTTCCATATAAAATTGTTGCTTTGTTTACATCTCATTCTGGTGGAGTAATTCGTCCCAAATAATTTTGAAAAAAATAAGATTATTTTTGTATTGTTACTTACGGTATTCGATGAAATTGTAAATGTTTTAATAAATACCATGCCACCTACCAGATAGTCACCGTAACAATAGATTTATTTTTAACCCAGAGCTAGTTATTTATCACTTATATCTTATTTTAACTTAAAAAAACGGAACTTAACGTCCTCGCATGAAAGATGTGAGAACCACAAAGTCATTAAAATAATTTTCAACTGACACTCTGTACAAAACAAAAGTTTTTGCTCCCCCCAGCAAATTTACTTTGTTCAAATGCATTGGATATTTGACAAAAATTGTATCTCTTAAAATCAATTTAGAATCGCTAGATTTCCCGCTAACCGCTAACCGTTAAGCGACCACGATTGCCATTGCAATAACGCTAGATTTAGCTGCAAAATCTGCAAATTGGCAACAGTGGTGGCAAACTATAATGTACTTAACCAAACTTTTCGTCGTCAAATTTGATTTGCTAAGCAAAGTACGAAACCGATCGCACATTCCGTACTGATAAAGCTGTTTGTGCTGTGTGTTACACATATGAGTGTACATTCATAAAAAATTGCAATGAAGAACGAAAGTGACAAATTATTTCTAAATTTAATATAAAATAATTAAAAAAAAGAAGTTTCTATAAGAAAAAAGGGAAGGCGTTGTATTATAATCGAAATTAAAAAAAATGTTTAATTTTTCTTTCGAACTTTTCGTAAAAGTAATAAAAATAATTATTAATTTATATATACATAAATAGTACTGTTTAAATTAAATTAAAAATGGTACTAGTTATATAAAATATGTTTATTTAACTCATTTTTGTTAACAAATTTCATTTATTGAGAAAAAAATATTATTTTGCAAAAGTACGAATAAAACAAATGTGCAACTGTGGCATAATAGTTTCATGTAAGTACATTGTAGCCACCTAAAAGTCATCAATAAGTTGCTTAAGCATTTGACAGACCAGCCGGCTTATGCACATTATAGTTGGGCCTTTATTTGAATTTTTAATTAAACAGTTTATGTTTGAACGCCTACTAATAAAGATCAAAAATGCAGCAAGTAAAATTATATAAATAAAAACTTATTATATTACTTGGAAATATAAATGTTTTTTTTTTTTTCTTAATTTTAATATTGAAATTACTTAGGTTTTAATAAGAAATAAAATATGTAAAGAAAAACGTGTATATAAATAATATAAATGTATACATTATTTTATGCTAGAGATATTGAATTGTGAGACACATTGAAATAATGCTTTACTTTCCTAGGACATGGTCCGTGTTAAGAGCAATGGATACTGGAAGCAGAATATTATTCATTCTTTGTATTACTTACTCATTTCTTATCGATTACCTTTTCCAGATGTAAAGTATTGCTCTGATTGCTAGCTATCTTTTAGCTGGCGCTAAGATTTAATTAATATTTATTAGAAATAAGTATAATACTTCTTGTATAGTTCTTGTGGCTTAAGGCCACAACACAAAATCTGATTTACTCTTTCTGCAGTTAGAACAATATGATTTTCTATGAAATTAGAGTGTAATATTCAATTACGAAAATCACAATTTTTCAAAAAGGCGCATAATTTTTTTCTTATTATATTAATAGACGCTATGTTCTAACTTTTTGTAAACGTACAGGCAGGCCTGCCTTCTCCAACCTTGTTTTTAATCACTTCTAAAATTTTTAAAAACACTCAAAAACCTTTTTAAGAAAGACACTTGTTTAAGTCAACGGAATATCGAAAATAAAAATTAGAATAAACTATAATGGGCTTTTGTTTTCTTATAATATCCCATTTCTTTAAAACTACACTAAATTTATGGAAGGTTTCATTTTAAATTATTGTCGCATTTCACCTGAAAATATGGACTTTCTACATGGAAACTTTCATATTTCAATTTTCGTCACTTTGAGAGCACCCTGTGTCAAAGTTAGAAGGGATTAAAAAAAATTATTTTGTATAGTACTTATTTAAACTATTTATTTCCAAAATTCAAACAAGCTATGTGAATCGCGACATTTATTTTTTTTCCTGACAATACGGTGTTCTGTCCGAGTTTGCTTTAAAAGTAAACTCCACCAAATTTTAACACTCTTACTTTTATAGTGCTTCTGTTATTGTTTATATATTCACTTTATGTAGAGGTACCAACAAAGGCTTTATATAAAATTCTAAAATATCAATAAATTAAATTGTTAAAGTTGGACTTAAGTTATTTTATTCTCTCTGACTTACTAATAGTAGATGAAGAATATTTTTATACAAGTTAGACAATAGCAGAATTGAATGCGTTATATGGAGAGCTACATCCGTCTTCGACATTCTTCGCATCTATCTACTTTGGGTAGTGTTTAATTTTAAACACCATATATTTAACCTACCAAGCTCAGACAAAGGAATACGAGAAAACAATATTCATT
Organism: Phasia obesa; assembly: GCA_949628195.1. NCBI lineage: Eukaryota > Metazoa > Arthropoda > Insecta > Diptera > Tachinidae > Phasia > Phasia obesa. Next base: position 82,770,127 of record OX451216.1, read on the forward strand.
CTTCTTTCGCCAGTTGGTGAGAAGTAAGTCCACCACTACCTAAAGCCTCCCCCTTGTTCGATATTTTTATGGTTAGTCCCGTTCCACACTTGCAATTTTTGTTACTGAAACATTTTTTAAATTCTCTTTGGAAATTTTTGTTTCTGACGACTGTATACTTTTATACAGTAATTCTCATGTCGAATAGAGCAAACAACAACTACAATAGAAAGTCGCAGCAGAGTTTCAATTACATGAAACATCGTACCGCTGCCATTTCATTTATTAAGCTTTTGTTTATTTGTTTTGCCAATATTATTCTTTAGTTGATAATAATCTGGCTTCAACCAAACTTTGTTTGGTTTGCTGTCAAGTTTGCAGTACCTTGGAATGAGATATTCTTGCGGATAAAAAGTATCCTATACAGCGTTGCCGTTTTGGTTACTTTTAACCAAAAATGGTTATTTTTATTTCTGATGTGTAGATGTGTACTTTTTTTTGATTTTGGTTATTATCTAACCTAAATTTTTAATGTATATATGTATATACTAAACGTGAGCGCAAGATGTTAAAAAGTGTACAGTATTGCATATTTTTGAAGCGCAAATATTGATTGTATGTGTAGTGGAATATTACTAAACAGTAAATACAGAGAACAAGAGAGAACAAGTGCAAAAATCAGTGCACCTCATTTGAGCGGACAGTTTTATCAAGTGTACAATAAATATGCTGAGCATTTCATGTTGTTCACTAGTTCATTTTACTTAAATTTTTTTGAAAGTAAAATCTCTAATTTTTAAGGAAAAAAATTAAATTAGATTTTTTTATTCTTCAATAAAAGTTAAAAAAATTCAAGCTACTGCAGTTTCTGGAATGAGAACAAATGAAACAAAAACTTATGAGTAATAAAAAAAAGTATTAGGTTTGTTCGAATGCCTGATATTTTTACTATTATTGAAATTTTTATAATTTTTTTAATTGAAAGTCGTTCGAATATTCAAAAAAAATCAAAAGTAGTAAGAAATTCAAGAGAATTTATTTGAAAAAATTTTTCTCTTTTGCTAGTTTTTGCTTTTAAAATTTCTTCGAGCAAAAATAGTAAAATGAAAAATTGTTTGTGTTTTTAATTTTTGTTTTTGTAATTCAATTTTTTCCAATGCAATTTTTTGAATTGTATGAAAGGAAGTGTATTTTCACTATTTGCCGTTTTTGTGAATTTTTCATGAAAGTTTTTACTTTGAGAATATTTTTTAAATTTCTAGTTTTTATATCCATAATGAAATAAACATATGCATATTCACTACTGAAATTTTATTGCATTGGTTGGAAGAAGAGCAAGTGCTATGGTATGTTTTTTATTTAAGAGCACAGCAAAATTTATGTATACAAGAAATCAAGTGGAAGAAAAAAGAGACCAATTCATTATTGAACATTAAGAAGATAGTCTAACAAGACGTTTTATGCTCACGTTTAGTATATACACTATTTATTTTATACGGTAATTTTTCAAATCGCGCTTTATGTTTAACATTGTAATGTTAAACAAAACTAAGTGTAATAAGTAATCAGCTGGCTAGTACAAGATTTTTTGTATTAAAATGGGAAATAAAAAAAAACAAATTTAAATTAAAAAATAATTTTTTGTGTTGCTTATTTTTATTTCTTATTTTGTTATATTTTTAAGAAAATTTGGTTGTAAATTTTTTTTGGTCGTAGCAACACTGATCCTATATTTAAGCCGAGACACTAAGGCATCTCCTCACAAAATTTTATTGAAATTCATCCAGTAGCTTTGACGTAATGCAAACACAGTCTCATCTATGTTATGTTTATTACTTTTATTAAGTTATTAAACAAGCGCAGTGGAGAATCATATTAATACTTTTTGAACAAATATTATGTGATAAACTCAATGACTTCTATAAATTCTTTTAAAATCTCAATTTTACTTGCTTTACTTTTGGTAAATATTATACTTATTTCATACAAAATATGTACACTACAGCTGATCAAAACAAAAAAACTAGCCGCATAAAAAGCATTGCATGTAACTTGAATTTTTAAAAGTATAGAACCCGTAAAAACTATGAAAAGCAAACAAGAGGTGAACGCGTAGAAGGGGTGGTGTGAAATTCCTGCTTTACGTATATGCTCCAGTACCCATACGCCCTTTTAAATTCTCGTCAAAAAATTATCTACATGAAAAACTTTGTGTAGGGTATTTGGTAAAGATTGTGAAGATGTACTTATCCTTTGAAATTCATATTCAAACTCGCCTTTTTAGTCCGAGCAAGTTAACATAATTTTTTTTTAAAATTTTTGGCGGCGAATAAATGTAGACTGATGTAAAACATGATTTAAAGACCAGGAGTTAAAATTAACCCACTTCATTCTCTATTTTCTTTATTTCTTTCAACATTATCGAATTGGTTTAATCTCTCTCTTCTTATTGAAAAACAAAAATTTTGTATTTTTAGATATCAGACAACAAGCGCACAGCAGTTATATTACTAGTATGTCACGTACAGATAATAATTAATTGGACAAGAAAAGAACAAAAAACGTTAGCTAAAGGCCGTTTCACACTATAATAAAAGCATTAATACTTTGGAGAGAAATGAAAACCAGACATGATGAGTTATTCTTCTTTGAAAAATTTCGAACAGCGATAAGTCAGAGTTGCATTTTATTCAAAAGTATTAATATCACTCAGTTAATGCAACATGTCATATCTAAAAAGAAATCAAACTAACAAACTAATTAAAAATGCTATTGTATTTCTTAAAATTTAAGCTTTACGGTCTGAGAGGAAAAAAAAGTTTTGTGTATAAATGCCGTTATAGATTGTGATTTAATTCTCATTTTCTTGACTAAAAAAGTGGTATATAGAAACTATTTGTTAAATATGTTTTAAATATTGGTTTTCTTAGATATGACATTGTTGCGGCTTTTATAATGCACACAACTACAAAAAAAATGTTGTAACAGTTTATAAAATAAAAATAAATAAAGTTCTTTATTGCTTTTGTTATTAATTTGTAATGCTCTTCTCTTTATGTCATCTGACATAAAGAATATTCTATAAGGTCCTATTCACCAGTGATTCTCAAACAGGGTCAAACAAGTCTGGTCGCTACCCCCTATTACTAAATATTAATGGAAAAATGCAGTCGCGAAATCACTGCACATTATTTTTGTGTTCGATTGTCATGGATTTTGAGAAGCGCTGCTAGACACTACAGTGTATGACACCAAATATTGTAAATGTCGTGAAATTTGTTTTTTCATATTTTATTTATTGTATCTTCAATATGTTTGACTAACAATATGTTCTCATATATTAGGTCTAAAAAACATCAAATATACTTGTTAATTGCAACTAGTGTTAGCTAAAAATATTTTATGATTTAAGGTTGCTGCTATTATTTGCGGTTCATCCCTCTAAAATTCGGAGAATTGAGTATGTTATGGACGAACGGAATTGGATGCGTTTCATTCAATCCATCTTAAGTCTTAATTATATCTATAACAGATCTTGTTATATGTTACACATCCAGCTGTAGTTAAACATTACATTTTGTTAATTATCAAAAATTTTATATTAAATATATTATATAGGGAAATGAACCACTAAGAAATTGTTCGATTCGAGACAAATAATTAAAAATTGTCAAATGTTATTTTTTAACTAAGAAAATCGTCTAATGTACGAAAAATTGTCAAATGTGGCAGTATTGTTTATTTAGTATGGAACCAAACACATTATTAACTGCACTTGTTCAGCTGGACGGATTTGTTAGATGGCTACAGCTGGCATGCTAGATGAATATACATCAGGGATGGTAAATGAAATTTTCAAATTGTACCAACCGGTTTTTAAATTGTACTTTTTGCACTGAAATTGTACTACACAAATTTTGGTTGTGAATTTAAATTTTAATTTATACTTTTATCGGTTGTCGAGTCATTCGACAATCACACTCATTTGTGTGCATAGATACGGAAACAGTACCGGGAGCTACTTAACTGATATAATTAGTCTTAGCATGCAAGTGTTAAACTTAAGTTAGCACCAGCATTCTGAAGTATTCTGAGATATTACTGAAATTAAAACAAAAAAGAAAAGATCTTTCATTTGCCAATCTTTTTCTGGATATTGCTCCTCTAGTAGTAACTGTCCATTTTTGTATGAAATGTATTTTTCCCTTTTTCTTATTTTTTAGTCCTTGATAATGATATCCGATGGATATCGAAATATTGGAAGAAAAAAATAAAAATATTTGTTTTTATAAATAATATACTGGCCTCAAGCTTGACCATTTTCATTTTAATTTAAACAATATTAATAAGGCTGAACAAAAATACTAAATATTATGTCCATAGATATGTTGGATAATTAAAAATATTTTCTGCGTTTGATCACAATAAATTTAATTATAACTGGTTTTAGAAAGGGTTTTTTGGATAAAATACATTTTAAGGTTTTGCACGCTTACCTATATGTACGTATCTAAGATAGATTCGTTATTATTTTCATTTCTTTCATTTTATTAACTATGTATTCCGATACGTTTTAAGGCCGGTACGCAGCTCGACGGAATTTCAGTTTGCCATAAGAATTGTATGTAAAAAAAAAACAGCCTTAAATTCAGGTTTGAAAATTTTCGGGCGACTTTCAGTTTGGTAGTACGCAGCTAAAAAGAAAACTAAACGGAATTTTTGAGTATTGCAGGGATGTTAAAACAAAAAGTGTAGACTTTTTTCCTTCAACTGAAACAAAAATTAATGTTTAGGCAATTGTTTGGTAACGGAATTTATGACATTTCATGTTTTTTACACTTTTTTTATTAATTTTTTTTTTCATTTCAGTATTTATATAATGTTATTGTGTACAATATACAATAAAATTTTAAAAACACGACTACATGATTTTTATTTCTACAAACGACCACACGATGAATTGTAGTTTTGTAGAAATAAAGGCAAAGAAATCAAACCTGAAATTCCGTAGAGCTGCGTACTGGGCTTTAAGGAGAATTTTCTCTACAGGCATAGAGAACAGGCATAGGACTTATATGGAATCCCGACCTTAGTTTAAGAATTTGAAGTAATTATTTGAAAGTTGAAGGATTTGTGTAATAACAAATGCGACAAAGCTTTTTAAACTTGACATTCCAACCCGTCTAAAACATAACGATTTTACATTGTACCAAATAAGCCATTGGTGTACCAATGTACTCTTCAGGTCCAAAATGTACAAAAAAAAATACAATTGTACCAACTTTACCAACCCTGATATACATAGTTGGTCGGCGGCAGCTTGATGTGTTGGATGTCTAGCAATTTGGCTTGAATCTGTCCGGCTGGGGCTCATTTGTATTAACTACGTACACATTTGCGATGGTTAGTCGGTTAGCTAAAAATTTGTTGCATGTTCGTGCACAACATGTTTGATTGTGGTATGTATTTATGTGTGTTACGACAAAACCTGGTTGACCAAAACGTCAAACAGTTAAAATATTCGACTCTTTCTTAGTTTAATGATTTGTTTTTGCTTTGATCAGGATATAACGGATTAGCTGATTTGAAAGAAATTATAAACATAAATATATCCTTATCTAAATTTGAAATGGGTCAATTGACTATCATCGAACGAGGCTAATAAACGCAAAATTAAGGAACTTATCTTATAACGTAAAAATTATTTGCTTTTAAATTCTAGACCGAACCTGGGACTAAGTTTTTTGTTTAAATAAATATTGAAAATCTGCGTAACATGTAGTCACCGCTATCTTTATTTGCTTTTATACTGATAATTTATAAAATTTAAATTAAAGTCATAAATTATTTACAAATTGTTTTCTACTGTTTGCAATTATAACTTCCCATGCATGATTCTATTTCATATTAAGAGTATGTTGTGAATACCTATTTTTGTTACATTTTGACAGTTGCAATACATACAATACATAAATACAAGTCTAGATTTTAACCATAAATGTCAAAAACCTTTTTTTGTCAAAAAACCTAAGGACCATATTATAAGTTGCCAATAGCTAAGGTTAGGATTTCGTCGAAGCGATAACTTCGTTATAATAAGAGGATAAGGCTCGTTACTATAACTTTCCTTTAAAGTACTTGACAGTTAAATGTTATTTTTAGCATACGTAAAAAAACGAAAACCTACTTATCGCTCCGACAAAATCCTAACTTTAGCTATTGGCAAGTTATAATAATTGGCCTAAGTCTAAGAATGTATTGGTAGACAAATTTGTACAAATTTGTATACGTGTTGGTTTTTAAAAATATGTCCCCACAGCAACTAAAGTGCTCATAGTTGTATAAAATGTTCTGCCTAAAAATAAATTTGTCTGCAACCAATTTTAGATGTTAACATTAAATATTTTTTGTTTTTAAATAAGAAAATTAATTTTGTATTGTTGCTGATATATTTATGGGCGAAAAACGTTGGATTGAATACTTATTTTAATTATTTACTATTCTGTATTGAAAATTTTCATTCCCTAAAACACAAAGAATTACAATACTGTGAGGAAATAAATTTTACCTACAAAAGTCACCAAAACGAAATTTATTTTATTTTTAACTTGGAAATACATTAAATTGTGAATAATTTTTGAATTAAAAAATTTTCAACCCAATTATTCCCATGAAAAAACTCCCAAATTTGTTATCGTGGATGATTTCTACCGTGAAATATAAATAAATTGTTATTTTAATCATTCACGATAGAAAAATTTGGGAGTTTTTTCATGGGAATAATTATTCGCGATTGGGGTGTTAAATTATTTACATATTTGAAAAGTGCAACGATATATCGCGTAATAGAGTATAAGTAAAAATTTTACTGCCCTATGTGCGTTGAATTCACACCGTACCCGTAAGTATGGAGACGTTTATAGCCACTTTTCTTAATTTGCAAGAGTTGGCTATCTAAGTAATCTATGATTTTAACATCCAGCTCACAAGGAAATTGAAGAAAACTGTATTTCAATAAACCTTAAACGATACAAGGGAGCTTGTGAATTGAACTATTTTGATTTTATGTTTTTCAATTTTGTTTTTATAATTATAAGAAAGTAATGACTCAATAGGTGCGATCTTTTTCCTTTTGTACTTTTTGGGAAAAGTTCGGTAGAATGAGAGGAACCAAAAATAATCACATTAAAATCTGACAACGTTGTATACGAAATAAAATGCGATGGTAACGAGAGGGAAAGGTGCAATTTAGTATATATAGGTACAACTAAGAGAATGTTGGAAACAAGATTAAAAGAACATAAGGCAGACATTAAAAAAGGAAAAGAATCAACAGCATTGCCACAGCATGCAAAAGAGCATAATCACACAGTAAACTTTGAAAACGTTAAAATATTAGACAGAGAACCCAAAGAGAATAAACGTTACACTCTCGAAAGCCTAAGGATCCAACAAAAAATAAACACCACCATGAACACAAAAGAGGACAAAGATAAAACTAAACTACAATACTCCACCGCAATAATGTAGTTATTATAATTAGTTGAAGTTCTGTGATATTAGCTTTAAGATTGACTTCTGATTCTTTGTTGTGTTGTACAAGTTTTTTATTATTTTATTTATTTATTACTTAATTCTGTGTTGTGAAAGTCCAGTTTTTTAGATATTAAATAAATTAAATATAAAAATTCTTTTATAATGCTGACGAAAAAATCGTAAGTACATCTGCGATGTTACTTTACTTTAATTACTTTAATTAAATTAAATTAAACATGTAATAATTCTTTGCTAGATTTTATAATAAAATATTCCCCTGAAGAAGTTTGCAAAAAACAAACGAAACGTTGGGAAAAAATGGTAAAATGATCTGATTTTATTATTTATATTTGGAAACAAATTACTGACCATAACAGCCCGAAGAGAGAACTATAATTCTCTTAAAAAACAGTTTAAATACAGTATTGGTCATAAAAGAAAACAAAAATAATCTCTTTTAGAGACAAAAATGTCCAAAAGTACGGGAACACAAAAAAACAACTTTATATTCCAAAACATTATGTCAAGGTGTTTGTATGCATTCGTACATATGTATATAGTAAAACTTAAAAACACAAACATTTTAAATGTACTCGCATTTCCCACCATATTTTAGAAGTTTAATTTATTAATCTTTTATGATAAAACTTTTAAATAACAGTTTTTATGCACATACATTTTTTTTAATTTTCTTTTGTTTACTTTCAAACAGCTGCTTGTTTTGCATTTACACAACCAACCCGAAGAAACAGGTTCGGCTGTGTCGTTCCAGAAGAAGAAGTATACTTCCTCTCAAAATTACTCTCTTTTATCCAATCTTGTAGTACGGGAACAGTTTTCGGTATAATTGGGATCCCACGGGATCACAATTTCAGATTTTGTTTTTTTAATTTATTGATAAAATAATCATTTTTAGAAATCATTTTTTGTGAAATATCGTCTTTTTAGGGTTCGGTACACCAAGGGTAAAAACGTAACCCTATTGTTTTCTCTACAATGTCTGTCCGTCTGTCAGCGCCTTTTATCTCTGGAACCGTAATAGGTAGACTCTTGAAATATTAACAGATGATGTATAGCTGTTACCGCTATAGCTATAGCAACAAATACTAAAACTTATAGGGTGTTCCGATAGAGACGTGTTATTCACGAATATGTGTTTATTTCCTGAACTGTAGGAGGCATACACTAAAAATTTACAAACAGTAATTAAAACTTAGTTCGCTATATAAACAAGTCTAAAAAATATACCCAAAAATTGAAGGGTGTTCCGATAGTGGTGTGATTTGCATGTGTAAAGCTTACGTTTTAAACCATTGTAGGTAGACTCTTGAAATTTCCACAGATGGTGTATAACTGTGGCCACTATAGCAAAAAATACTAAAACTTATAGGGTGTTCCGAAAGTGACGTGTTATTTGCTTCTATGTCTTTATTTTTTGAGCTATAGGAGGCAACCACTTAAAATTTGCAGACAGTAATTTAAACTATGTTCGCGTTATAAGCAAGTATACAATATTAAACCTAAAAATTAAAGGCTGTTCCGACAATGACGTGATTTGCATGTATATGGTATAAGTTTTGAACGATAACTCTTGAAGTTTTTGCAGGAGGTGTATTACTATGGCCACTATAACAAATGGTAAAAATTAAAGGGCATGCCGACAGTGACGTGATTTGCATGAACATTGACTAATTTTTTAACCATAATATAGACTCTTGAAATTTTCACAAATGGTTTATTAATATGACCCCTATAAAAACAATAAAAATTTAAAGGGTTTTCCGACAGTAACGTGTTTTGCATGTATAACAATATATTTTTTGAATCGTAATAGGTAGACTCTTCCAATTTGTATAGGAGATGTGTTGGCCGTTATGACAATTACTAGAAATTAAAGAGTGTTCTGACAGTGATATGTTTTTCATGTATAGTAAGTAATTTTTTTTCATAGTAATAGGTAGACTCTTTATATATTCATAGAAAGAGAATTGCCATGGCCGCTATAACAAATAACAAAATCAAAGGGTGTTCCGACAAAGACATGATTTGTACGTAAATAGCTTTATTTTTGTACCGTAATAGGTAGACTCTTTAAATGTTTACAGTAGATGTTGTACTTCGGCCGCTGTAAAAATTACTAATATCTAAAGGGTGTTCCATCAGTGACATGTTTTTCACGTATATTACCTTATTTTTTGAACCGCAATTGGTAGGCGCATGTATATTTTTATAGAAAGTGTATTACCGCTGCAACAACAATTACTAAAATTTAAAAGGTGTTCCAACAGTGATGCAATTTTCGCGATTATAACTTTAATTTTAAAATTAAAGGGTGACTCATAAGACATGAAAAATTAACAACTTGAATTTTTAGAGTTGTACTAAACATAGTACGGAACCCTACGTGTGCGAGTCTCACTCGCACTTGACTGATTTATTTAAACTTTTCATATGTAAATTTAATAAAAATTAGCGTTAATAGTAACATAGGACATAGGATATATCCCGGTAGGTTGGAGGGAAACAAATGTGGTTTTTCTTCCCAAACCGGGTAAAGGGGACTATACAGAAGCTAAGTCCTTCAGGCCAGTAAGCCTTACATCTTTTCTGTTAAAGACAATGGAGAAGGTGTTGGCTGACTTTCTGGAGAACCACACGCTGACGGATAGGCCCTTGAGTAGATACCAACATGCAATCAGGTCAGGTAAGTCTACTGACACCGCTCTGCATGACCTTGTCAGGGTGGCGGAAAGAGAAATTTTTAATGGCGACGCTGCTTTGTCCGTTTTTATGGATATTGAAGGTGCCTTTGATAAAATCTCTTTCGCTAAGTTGAGAGGTGGTTTAGCCCATTATTGTAAAATGGATCAACATTATGCTAAGGTCTAGAATCTCAAAAATGGGTCTGTGAATCTCAAAAATGGGAATTCTAGAATCCGGGGAAGGGTAGTCAGGGGTTGCCTACAGGGAGGAGTTTTATCACCTCTTTTGTGGAACATTACTGTTGATGGTCTTCTTTGGAAACTGGACTCAATGGGCGTCCATACAGTTGCGTATGCCGACGATCTGGCACTTATGGTTGGTGGAAAGTTCATCGAAACCATCCAAGGATGTATGAGACAGGCTCTTATAACAACTGAGGCATGGTGTAGAGAACAAGGGCTAACCATAAATGCCAGCAAATCAGATGCTATGCTCTTCACTCGCAAGAGGAAGGGCTGGATAACTCCGTTAGTGACAGGTCATGGAAACTTCAAGTATCAGCTAGCCAAGATGAAAATCGAAGAAGATGATACTTGCAGACTATGGACATGAACATTGTGTGTGAATGTCCAGCACTGGCTAGCGTAATACTTAGGAGCACGGGCAGAAGCTTGTTAAATGTGGATGCAATGGGGGAACTAAGCCTTAGACAAATGCTAGCAATCACTAAAGACACCGTGATGAGAAAGAATGCCGATAATTCCCAGTCGACACTCTGAAATCACAAGGGTCTAGATTAAAGGCTGGTTGTAGCACGAGACTCAATGATAGTAAGATTGCTGCAAGTTATGTCGGTTGTCTATAGTTATTGAGGACGGAAGGGGGTCGAAAAGGGACCCATTTAGTAGTGGTCTGCTTCGTGATTCCCCCTATATTAATAATAACAATAATAATAATAATAATAATAATAATAATAATAATAATAATAATAACATAGGACAATACTGAGTTTATTTTTTTCATGTTTTCGATATTCGGGAATATTCGATTGTTTAAAATTCTAAATTTCTTTTGGTAAAATTTCAATTTATTGGTGATATTTTAGTGCAATTGCGGTTTTTGGTAATATTATTCATTTTCCTACGATTAGGTATTATTTTTTTTTTATTTTGCAGTTTTTAGTGAAACTATTTTTTTAATTTAATTTAAAATTTTTGTTCAAAATAAAGTATATTTATATCAAGTACATACAAGTTACGTTTGTGTGAAAATATATCTAGGTGTCAAAAAGCAACCGACTACAACTCAGGGATGGTTAAACGACATTTCACTCTATTATAAAAGTAATTTGAATAAAATGACACTCTGATCTAATCGCTGTTTGAAATTTTTCTAAAACAAATAACAACTCATCATGTCAGAGTTTCATTTTCCTCAAAAGTATTAATACTTGTATTATAGTATGAAAAGCCCATAAGTGGGTACAAATGTAATTTTTGTAATAACAAAACTTAATATCAAATCTGCTAAATAATATTAAAAAACATAACACACGGATCTGTTTATGTTTAGATTAATCTCAATTTAAACAAGAAGTGTAACAACTTATGAAAGGAGAATATATGTTTTAAAAGAAGACAGCAACAAAGAAGGAGCTTGGTATTCTATAACGCACTGTGGGCCGATCGCAAAAGTTAATACTAATTAGTATAGATTACTCAAAACCGAAACCAAAAACTGATTTTACTGGTTTTTAACACCAGTTAACTGATTTTTGAAAAAATATTCAATTTTTATATGTTAACACAACGCACTTCAAATTGTTAGAAAAAGTAGAACTAGAATTAGTATTGTGATCTTCAACAAAATAACCTTAAGTGAAGAAGACATTATAAATATATTGAAAGGACAAGTGACTAAAGGCAGGGGCTACAACACATACGCTATATTTTAACGTTCTCAACTGAAATCAAAGTAACAATGGAAGAGGTTGACACAATGAGTACTTTGTTGAGGGATATTAAATCAGAAAAGAAAACACGAGAAAAGCTTCTTTCTCCATTTTACTCTATTAAATTAAATTATTTATTTTGTTTTATTTTTCCTTCCACTCAATACAAAAATTTAATTTTGAGAGAGAGAAAGAAAGAGAAAACAATAATAGCTTTCAACGTACGTCAAAAGTTGCCCAACTTTCGAACTTTGCGTTGAAGGAGACGTACTGATTGTGACAACACTCATTAGAAAAGCTGTATTTCAACTTTCTTGTTCGTTGAAAAGTCGACGTATAACGTATGACGGATTCTATGTGCCCCGGCCTTGAAGACTGGACAAAATTAGTTACTTATACCATATCTGCCTACCCATTCTTTAATAAATGAATATAATTAAATTTTTAAAATAATTCCGTTCTTTTGGCAAAACCAATAATATTTCAAGTTTTGTTTATAACGATCATTCGACAGACGTTTTTACTCAAACATGTCGATATTTTGCTTCTTTTAATTTATTTTATATAAAACTTCACTTGTACAATTATAACATAATTTTAATAAAACAAAGCCAATAAAATATTTTTTTGTAATTAAATTTTTTTGTGAAAATGTGATTTTATGCAGGAACTTTAATTTTAAAATTTAAATATTTGTTTCAGGCATTAAAAATTAAACGCTATCATCAATTAATTATAAGTTCGCAAAAAAATTAAATTGCAAACAAAACATCTTATTGAGTCATTTGAGGGTTTCGTAGTCAAAGGGTAAAAACGTAACCCTATTGTTTTCTCTACAATGTCTGTCTGCGCTTATATTTTAAACCGCAACTAGCAAACACCTAAAATTTTTAAAAACAAGTTATAAAACCATAAAATTCAAAACTAAAGGGTGCTCGATAAAAGATGTGAAGAAATTTTATTGTTCTTTTAGAGTCATATATTGAACATAGTATGGAACTCTAGGAAATTATTACTTACATACATATATCTATACAATAAGGTCTCAAAAGAATTACGAAATAATTTTGTATGTAACAACAACATTAATGGTCTATTTTCTTACAATAATGAATAAAAAAACAATAAAAAACAAACAATAAGGAATATCGCTAAGAATGTATTAGTTGTTGTCGATCTCTCTAGAAATGCCCTATATGCAGACATTTATAAAAAAATATATAAAATTAGTAGCACATACGCCCAATTGCGGATAATAATTCAAGCAAGAGCATTGATATGTTTTAAAAACTAATCGCTTGTTGACGACTCTTGGCATGAAAAAGCGGATAAGAATTGAAACCTTCGAGGCTTAATCAACTGTGCAATGAATTCTTGAATAATATTAGGGTTGAGTGAAACCCGATGGCCTGAATTTGGCGAACTTAAAAACTCGAATGGACTTAGTTTCTTATACTCCGGAAAGCAAACATCTGAACCAAGGTCCAGCGATTCACTTATGGAATGGAAACTACTCAGCGATTTAATTTTTACAACTAGATTCCGAACCGGAATCCAAAAGCTCACTTGCATACAGTGCTGCGCACCGACAGAATTGGCTAAGTTTAGTGTCAAAAAAGCTGGCTCCTCAAACACCAACCTCGAAAACGTGATGGGTAGGTTCCACGAACAGGAATGGAGAACTTTTTACAGAGATATACGCAAAATATAATTTAGTTATTGGTGGTACATTGTTTCCACAACAAATTGAAACAAATTTCTGCTTACAAAAATGGAGGAAGCTGTTGGTCAATTGTGCGTTCAAAATGAAATAAAAATTGCAGTAGACCTCAGTGATCTGTCGGGTGAAAATGTTATTTACACTAGCAAAGCCGCTACACCGACTCCAAAATATCACCGCGACAAAAGCCTGTAACAACTTGTAGAAAAAATAATATAGGAAAAATAGCGGAATTCAGTGTTTGATGCTAATGGTCTTAAAAAAGTGGAAGTTCATACAATCGTAATTGTGAAATTCAACAACAAAATACCAAATTTTCTTGGTAATTAAAAAAAAAAAAGTTGTTTACAATTTTTTTCATTTCAAATGAAAATGTAAAACCAAACTACTACTTTTGCAGAACATCAAAATTAAAAAGTTTACTTTTCAAATCGTATTTTACTTTCATTCTACTACTTTTCTGGAACATGCCTGATAAATAAAAAAATAAAGTAATTTCTACAAATGGGAGTTACCAAAAGTGCAGTGGCAACGATTTAAATATAGGTCTAGCTCAATCTACGATGATCAAATTTGCGGGATCCAAATTGCGGCTTGCCTCGTCCAGTATCGGAATGCATTTCCATCAGTTCTACAAGTTTTTCAAACTGCTGCTTTATTGTAACTTTTTATTGTTATATAAATTTGTTCGAAATCTGTGATTAATAAAGTATTTAAAGACAAATTAAAAACTTTACGTAACCGCTTTTCATTTTTCGTAAATAATTTACTTGAAACAGCTGCTACCGATGAGATGTAATTTTTTAATACTTTTGATAACCGCACTAACACTGGGTTGTAAACGGAAATACTACAATACAACAGAGTTGTAACATAAATCAATTTCAAAAATGTTTGACAAGTTGAGTTGTAATTGATAATACCAAGTAATTGGTAATACCAAATTTAAACTGAAGTAGACTTGTGTTGTAAGCCGTAATAATTACTTACTGCCAAATAGCCAATTGAATAAAATTTGTATTCGATTAGTATTTTTACTTTGCGGAATTACAATGTTATTAAAATATTTTAAACACCTTTTACAGAGGTTTACAATAACGTTTAGAATTTTATATAAATTTTATCCAGGGATGGGAACATTTGTATAAAGTAAATACGTAAAAGTCTTTAAATTTGGTGTGGATTACTTTCAAAGCAAATTCGAATAAAATATTTTCAGGACGCACATAACGTGTGTTAATAATAAATTTTTGTAACCTAATATACATAAATTTTAAATCTCTTTGCAAATTTGATTATTTACACGTCAATCACGGCTGGGGTTGTTGTTTACTCGTTGAATATGGGTGTTTTTAAGTTTGCAGTAAACGTAAAGAAAAACAATTGTAGTGAGTAAATTTTTAAACAAAACAAAAGAAAGCAAAAATAATAAAACCTGTTTTGTACAGAACATCAAAGTTGTTGTACTTCTTTTCTTGTTTTTAAACGGCATTAAGTAATAAGAGCAATCAAAACAACAGTAGGGAGGCTCACTTAAGAGCAGCGTTGCCATATGCTTTTAAACAAAAAACTGAAGATTTTAGAAAAAAACCTGATTTTCCTAAAAAAAACTGAAGTAATAAAAAATTAAATTACAAAATTAAATATTCATATATTTATTAAAACATTTAAAAATATTACATAATATAACGGGCGCGCAGTGGTTTAAGAACGTTTTATTTTATAAATACTTCCGTAGCGCATGAACTACTAAATATATTTTAATAAAACCTCACAAAGGTAAAGCAGTGGTGTTATTGCGGCGTTGCGGTCGGTCTCATAGGGTAAAGGGGGCTTGAATAAGCCCCCAAAGTTGGGTACCTTGTTCATACATTTTGTAATCTTTTTTTGATTTTTTTCGCAATTTTTTATTTATTGTATCTTCAATATAATTGAACTATCAATAATTACTCATATTTTAAGTCTAAAAATAAAAATATACATGTTAAGTCCAACCAGTGCTGGACAAAAAAAAATGTATGTTTCACGGTTATTGTAATTTGCGGGTTATCCCTCTGATGTACGGATGAGAGAAGCAGTGTCCCTCCTTCTTAGTCGAATGTAATCAGGTTCATTTAGTATGTTACGGGCCAGTGGATTAGGATGAGTTTCAAGCTTCTTTAAATAACTTATGGCAAGTTTCGCTATTTCCGCTTTAACTGTTGGCACGTTTAGATCTTTATGGATGTTCGAGTTTTTTTATATACCAAGGAGCAGATGTAATTATACGAAGAATCTTGTTTTGGCGCCTTTGAATTTTTTCTACGTTGGTAGCTGAGACAGTGCCCCATAGTTGAATTCCATAACACCATATTGGTTTTAGAATTGACTTGTATAATAAAAGTTTGCAATCTAAAGCTAGAGTAGAATTTCTGCCAATAAGCCAGTTTAGTTGGACTGCTTTTAACTTTATTTGTGTTAACTTTGTTTCTATGTGCCGTTTCCATGTAAGGCGCCGGTCAAGATGTATGCCGAGATATTTGACGTCTGAAAGCTGGGGTATCGTTTGGTTATTTATCCGAATAGGGGGGCAAGATTCTCTACGCAGTGTGAAAGTTATGTGAGTACATTTTTGTTCATTCACTTTTATTCTCCATTTCTTCAACCATTTTTCTAAATTGGATATGTGGTCTTGTAAATATCGTGATGCTACTTCGGGTCTTTCGTGAATACTCAAAAAAGCTGTGTCGTCAGCAAATGTCGATGTGTGAACTCGGTTACTAGTTGGCATGTCTGAAGTATACAATAAGTATAAAAAAGGGCCTCAATATACTACCTTGGGGAACTCCGGCTTCGATTGGCTGGGGTGAGCTCAAAAAATCTCCTTCTTTCACAATAAATTTTCGTTCGGTTAAATAACTATCTATAGGTTTACGGGCAAATTCAGTTTTAGCTTGTATATTAGGCCTTCATGCCATACCTTATCGAATGCTTGAGAAATGTCGATAAAAAGCGCGAGCAGTATTTTCTCTCTTCAAATGTCTTTTTAACAACATTGACTAACCTGTGAGTTTGTTCGATCGTACTATGTTTTTTCCTGAAGCCGAATTGATGGTTTGGAATACATCCTTTGTCGCTTAGAATAGGGTTAAGCTTAGTTATTAACATCCTCTCAAACAGCTTTGACATATTTGACAAAAGGCTTATAGGTCTGTATGATTCAATTTTTATGTGGTCTTTTCCTGGTTTAGGAATCATGGTAACCAAGGATACCTTCCACTCTGTGGGGAAGTACTCAAGACGTAAAATGGCATTAAAAATAAAAAGAACGATTCTGCGAGCTACACGGGGCAACTCAATTAACATCTTGTTACTGGTTTTATCAACGCCAGGGGCTTTTTTGGTGTTCAAATCCGTTATTGCCTTTTCAAGATCACCAAATTCAAATCTTATCGGTACTGCAGCACTAGCCTCGAGAACTGGCAACTCAACTATATCAGTCGATATATTCGGGGTAAAAACCCTTTTCAAATGTCCAACAAATAAATTGCCTTTTCCGGAATCACTCCTTGCCCAGCCTCCAGATGTAGTTTGCAGGGGAGGCTTACGTAAGACTGGCCTTTTAAGAGTTCTACAAGCACGCCATAATGAATAATCTGATTGAGGAGTTGCGTCTAGGTCTCCCAAATAGTTTTTCAGGGATGCTACTCTTCTAGATTCCAGCATGTCTCTTAGCCGGTTCGTGCATTCCTTAAGTCTGCTTTTGAGTTGAGGAGATCTCTGTAATTGCCATTCTATACGAATTTTTCTTTTTTCAGCCAAGAGTCGTTTGATATCTGCAGAATAAATTAGATTGTATCTAGCTAATTGTCGGGTTATTGTTGAATGTTGGGCAGCTGATTTGAGGTTTTGGTCAAAATCAATAAGACTCCGCTCTACGTCTTTAGGTGTTCTTAGCGGGATGTTTTCCGAACAATGAGTACTAAGATACTTTCTATATTTCGACCAACTAATGCTTGTGCTAGTCGTTGGTGATATGATGTTTTGTTTGTCCCATATATAGACGATAGTGGGTGAATGATCTGAAGATAATTCAAGCGACGCTTCAGCTTTAATCATTTCTCTCGGAATACCCTTAAACACGCCAAAATCAATAACATCAGGTATTTTTTGTCGATCAGTAGGCCAATAGGTGGGTTGTCCACTCGATATAACATTCAAACGCATTTTTGAGATTGTGTCTAACAAAATACGACCTTTTGGAGTTATTAGGCGTGATCCCCAAAACGTATGTTTAGCGTTGTAGTCGCCTGATGCTATGAAACAGGGACCTAGTGATTTGTAGAAGTCGCTATACTGACTTTCCGAAATTTGAAATCTAGGAGGTGAATAAATCGAAGAAATAACTAAGCTTTGATGAAATTCTTCAAAACAGATATTTGTTGCTTGAAGGTAATTCTCACAAAAATCACGCAGTAAATAATGTTTGATTCGGGCCTTAATAAGTATTGCCGAGCCTCCATATGCTCTTCCACGGGGGTCCTTAGTGTCATATAAAAGATAGCCATTGATTTTAAAAAGGCTATTTGTTGTTAAGTGTGTCTCGGAAATCAGCATGACATCAATTTGTTGGTTCTTGAGGAAGTATTCAAGTTCATTTTTATGTTGGCGTAAGCCGTTTGCGTTCCAGAAACATATTTTTAAACAGTTCATGGTTTGTTTAGTACCGCCTGCAACATCATAGATTGCATGCGTACCATTTCTTGCATCATGCTGCTCATAGAATTCATAAAACTGTTTAACGAATGCACTAATGTCTCGATGCTTGCTTCGAGACGATTACAGTTACCAGATGATGGTTGTTCTTTAGGTTCTGGGTGCAAATGTGGTGTAGAATATTTTTCGGTGTCGCTTTATGTACTGAAACATCATTAGTTTTTAACATATCCGCGTATGAAACATGTTGGGTTGTTGGTTGGGCTAACTGAAGGTAATGAGCATTTGCTCGATATTGTGGGTGCTTAGCAGGAGTATTTGATTTTTGAGTGGTTTTCCTTACCATGGAAAAAACTGGACAGCCTCTGTAGTTAGCAGTGTGGTTTCCACCGCAATTGCTACATTTTTTAACTTTCGAGTCATCCCTTGCTTTGTCGCATTGGGCGGAACAATGTAGCTCTCCACACACAACGCAAACCGGAGGCAATTTGCAGTAAGCCCTAGTGACCATATTCTTGGCAATTTAGACACTGTACGGGTCCTGATCGCTTATGCGGTTCCTCTACGCTTATTTTGCGGTGCAACAGATATCTTAAATTATAGATAGGGTGCGTTTCGTTCTTTTTCAATCGTATATCTCCAGGTTCCAGTTCAACGCGAAATAGAGGTTGAAGGACACGTTCTCGATTTCTGAGGTTGTCTACACTTTTTACCTTAAATCCCGGTTTTTGGAGGCCATCTCTAATTTCGACTGGATCAACGTATGAGTCTACACCTTTTATAACTACCTGTAGACCTTTACTACTCTTCAGCTGATATGTATAAAAGTTCTTTTTGCAGCTTTCAAACTCGTTTACTACTTTACGATAACTGTTATCATCAATAAATTGTATTTTTGTTTCATCAATGTTGCCACGCTTGATTGGAATTACATAAAATGTGTTCTCACCAATAATTGAAATTAACTTCTTTATTAAGTCGCTGGAGTTTTTCTCCCTTAAATAAATTGGAGGTGGTTTGAACGACCTGGGTGCCGTTTTTTTCACTTGTTTCGCTATCTAAAATAGCAAAACGATTATAAGAATTTATTCCGTTAGAGTCCTTGTCTTTTTGTACTTTAGCCATTGGTGCAATCTGGGAAGATTTAGGGCTTCGACCTCTTTTCAGTACAGTTATGTATCTGTCCATTTCTACTTGGGTCTTAGGTTTTTCTACACTATTAGTTTTGGTAATACTGAGTTTAGAAGGGGACTTGTTTGTAGTTATTTTATTCTCATCGCATAACAACAGCGAGGAACAGGATTGTGCATGTAAAACTGGCGTAGCATTTATACACAAATTGTCACTAGTTTTTTTGTTTTTATTTATTTCAACATTGTCAACATTTTTGTTGCTTAAATTAATGAGGCTCATTAGCCTTTATTGTTTTTGTTTTATTTTTAAAGTAGCAATTCAATATGCCGTTGTATAAAAAAAAGACGAAAGAAAAAGAAAAAAAATATTTTACAAACTACTTTGTTGTTGTATTAAAACAGGTTTGTTTGTTTTTTTTTTTTTTGTTTTTGTTTTAAATTATTCACACAATGTATGTTTTGTTTTTTGTTAATGCGAGCTTGAAAAAAAATCGCGACCGCACTTATCAACGCACAAACTAAAACTGTAATCTCAGAAAAAGTTTTTATTTTTGCAATTAAAAGAACCCAACGTAAACAAAAAACGTAACAATATACTGCACTCTCAAATCCTACCCGAAAAACAAAAGAAAAATGGTTGCAAACTGCTGTGGAGAAAACTGCCGTTATATGTGCCGTTACTTGAATATATCAATTAAAAAAGACTACTCCAAGTAGTATATCTGAAATTAAGTTAGCTTTACGCTTCGACGACTATATTCCCTAAATATTTTTTTACCATACCATGTCAGACTTAGGGTAAGTCATGCTTTGTTAATGTCGCATGTAACTTTTGGTATGGAAATATTTTTATCTACGTCCTCTGCGAATATTGCCAAAATTAAAGTTCTTATTAATAAAATAGTTCGTTTTGTGTTCGTCATAAGGCTTTATAATCGCGATCAACAGACTTACAATCATATATCGTCCTATGTTGAACGTTTCTTAAAGTGCACCTTCAGTAATTTCGTAACTTTGAGGTATTTATTAACATTTTATAATATTATTTAAAATGCTACCCCGCAATTTCTTGTACAAGTATTTAGCTTTTCACATTCGACCAGAAATGTCCAAATTTTTATTCCAAGAATATACAACACGTATTTTGAAAAATCTTTTTTGGTCATAGTTGCTTGTGCGTGGAACCACTTACCTACTACTTTACGATTATTTGAATATTCTGTACCTGTTTATCGGAAAAAATTGATTGACCATTTTGTTCATAATCAAAATTTATATAGAAATTAGTCCATTGTTAATGTGGATCTCTATTCATTCCAATTACTGATAAATTATTTTAGTGTTACATATTGAGGCTGTCTGTTTACGAAACGTTAAATTTTAGGTATTATGTTATATTTTATAATAATGTTACATGAATAATTTTTATTAAAATATATCATGTATTTATTAATAAGAAAATTTGGGTTACTTTTTGAAAAACATTGTATATACAATTGTAATAATTATTTGGCCAATGAAGGCTTTTATATTACATAAATTTTAAATAAAGAAAGAAAGAAAGAAAGAAAGAAAGAAATTAAGAATTTCACCACAAGGTAAGATAAAAATTAATTTTTTTTCGAGTTAATACCCTTTTGTTGGAAAAAAATTTTTGAAACTTTCTTTTATAAAAAATTTAACAAACAACTACGTTAAATAGAAAAGTAGTCAGCTACTTACTTATTTATATTGAAGACGACAGCTACTTCGTCAACTCTGACATTATTGTAGAAATACATATTTTACTCCTATAAAATAATTTTTTTCCAAAAAATAATAAATATTTCTTCAAAACCATTGGAATGTAAATGAATTTGTAATTTTGTGTCATTTTTTTATTTTTTAAAAACAAAATTGTCGCATACAAAAAAAGAAATCACCCTAATATGACTACAGTGGTCGTGAGCTTTAATGACTTCAAAATAATAGTTTTACTATATACGTGTGTATTTTTGGCAATCTGTACAAGGTAGTCTGATATTGTCTATGCATTAAATAAAATTTTAAATATATATAATTGCTCTTGAGTTTTTTAAAATTTTTGGGAGTTATCACTCCCTTTTAAATTGACTTTTTTTTTACTGTAATTACCACATTTTTTTTTAAATTTAAACTTTACGTTTAAACTAATAACATAAAACTTTTTATTTTAAAACAGTCATATTTTTGGCATTTTAAAAAATCGTCACTTTATTAAAAAAAATCGTCAAATCGGAATTTTGCAATTTTTTGGACCAAAATCGTCGAAATGACGATAAATCGTAAAATCTGGCAGCAGTGCATACGATGTCGAATTCGCCATTGAGTTTACCTGGTATGAATTTGCCTCGGTTGAACTAAAAATAGTCAGCTGCCGAAGTGATGCCATCTAGTAAAATAAATTCGACCTGATATTAATTGCTATGCTGAACTCATTTTGATTGAAAAGGGATGTATTCCGAACCACCAATTCGATTTTAAAAGACAGCACAGCACAGCCTTATTGAATAAACGCTTAGATTAGTAAATATATTAAAAAAGCATTTCGAGGAAAAAATACTGTTTAACGCTTTTCATAGACGTTTCTCAAGCGTTCGATAATGACAAAACAAACAAAATTGCACTGACATAACTTTCACACTGCGTAGAGACTTTTGCCCTCCTATTCAAATCAATAACCAGACCATACCTCAGAGGAGAACTATCTCGATAGACGCTTAACCTGGAAAAAATGAATCTAAATTGACAGAAATAAAGTAAAGCAAAGAAAATAACTTGGCTTATTAGCAGAAACTCAACCCTAAGTTTAGATTGCATGGTTCTACTTTATATTCGATCCTTAAACCAATATTGTGCTATGGTTCTCAGTTATGGGGTACTTCCTCAGCTTCAAATTTAGAAAAAAAAATCAAAGGCGCCAAAATAAGATTTTACGAATAATTACAGTAGCACCCTGGTATACGTGGCATTAGTTGAGGTTACTGGCTTGCAACTACGTATCTAAAGAAGCTTAAGGCGTATCCAAATCTGGTGGCATGATCGTGGTTATGTTCGACTAAGAAGGAGGAATATTGCTTCGCTTGGCCGAATATCAGAGAGGTGACGAATATAATGATAACAACAACCGTGCCATCATACAATTTTTTTAACACTGGCTGGACTTGTTCTTTACATAATAATGGTACCCGTTCTAGGCAAGTGAAAAAATTTAAGAAGCATTTTAACTGACTTAAACTCAACGTATTCGCTTGATTTTTTTTTGTTTTTGTTTGATAGATTGTCAATAGGAGCAGTGCAGAATGTATTTTTTCTTCTACATTTTATTTAAAAACAGTTAAGAATATTAGCCAATCATAAATCCTCTATATCTCTCAATTTTCTAAAAAATTTGGCTTGGCAACTCCGTAAACACCCAGAAGGAAAAACTTATTTTATTTGTTCATTCTATTATTATTTCCATCTTTGTATGTACTTTTGAAAAATATATAAAAAGTTTACAAAAAAAAAATTTGGTCGAATTTCGACCACAGGGCAAACTCTAGTTTAAAAATAATTAATATTGTTAATATAAAATATACTAGAGAGCTCGAATAAGGGACTGGGTATAGCAAAAAATAAATAGTTACTTTACTTTAAAACTTATTTATGAGCAACATTGTTAAATAAACGTTATTAAAAGTGTAAAAATTTAAAAAAAAGCTCTATCTCCTATGAAATATAATATCAAAATTTGAATTTTTCATATCCTATTTCTTTGATAAGTTTGTTTAAATAGAAAATTAATAAACTGCCTTGTACGTAGATAGATACGAAGAGTGCTGACGACGGACGTAGCTGTCTAGAAAATGCATTCCACACTGCTGGTGTCTACTTTTTCTTTATCTCTTTATAATTAAGAACTTAAGCCTAAAAAATTAATTTATTCATTTAAAAATAGTTCAAATAAAATTAAATTCGTATAATTAATATTAGGTTTAATAAATAATTTTTTTTGTTTTTGCATTTTGTGAAATCTTAATTTTTGCTTATTTTAAAGGTTTGTTTTTGGACTTTTACTTTTATTTTTCCAACTTCTTTGTGAAATTTTAATATAACACATAACTCAAATAAAAACGGTACATGAGAAAAATTTTTTTTTTGAAATTTTGATTTTTGGTGATATCATCATTTTTGTGAAGTTAGGAATTTTATTTGTTTTTTTTCGTTTCCCTTCGGAGTTTTAGTGATCATACGATTCGTTTTTCGGAATTTTTCAGTTTTTTCTTTATTTGATTATTATTGTTGAAAATGTGATATTTTTGGTAAAACTTTGATATTTGAGAGGAGTTTAAATTTGTTTGGTATTTTTTACATTTTCGGTTGCCAAAGCAATGGAACGGTAAAATATAATGCAAATAGAGACACACATTGTTTGTTTTCATTTATAAGCAGTTTTATGAGCACTATGAGCAACATTACCAAAGAAATAGTAAAAGTGTAGTCTCTGATCTATGACTGCAGGCAGTACTTAACAAACCATGAACAATTTTAAATTTTTCTGAAACGCATCATTAGTTTGGCGATGCAATTGCAAATCTGGTCTATGTGATTTCGAGTGGAGAAATAAATTATCTACAACACATACAGTCATGTGACAGACAGAAAGACATCGAAACGATATTAGTAGCGTTGACAGCCTTTGCGTGTGGAACCTAAAAGAAATGTTTTATATTTCATTTCCATTTTAGGACACTGTTTAGCACATTTAATTCCACCTAATCCTTGCAAACATTGATCTTTAGAAGAAAAAAATAAAAGTCAACATAACCTGAAAAGGACTTTTCATTATTCACAATAATAAACTCGGATTACGAGTTATGTGCGTTTTTATGATGATGGAAGTAAACTGATTTTTATGTCAGATGGTGTAGGTGCAAAAAACAAAGCAAATGAAACAATCGCGTGTTAAAACATTAGGTCACCGGAAGTGGCCTAGTCAAGCAATAAACACTAAAACTAACTGAAAATTTAAATCCCCATTCTACTGTAGCAAAATCTATCATGCAATTGCAATGTAAAACAACCCCCTCCCATCTATAATCACTAGTATAAAAAATAAATTTAAAAAGCATAATGAACATGCTAAGCTAAAATATTATTGATTTTGTGTAAATTTACTCATAATTTACTTACGAGTAAAACTATCCAAACTTAATTTTTTAAGTCATAATTTTTGAAGAAGATATTATTTAGACTCGAGTGTTTTGTGCAGGCGAAATAAAGTTATATCCTTTTAAATACGAGCGGTTCATAACGTAATAATTTAATATGATTTTTGGCGAACTTGAGAAGCACAAATTATAAACATTTTGTAGAAATGACCAATATTAATTATAGTATTATATCTTTTGTAGCACTAAAATTTCTCTGCAATTATTTTTTTAATTAAAATTAAAAAATATCGCAGCGTAGCACAGTGTGGTAAATCACAAATCTAGCTCTAAAAATTAACATTCTTTCTGATGGTTTAATGAGCTTCTCAGTACAATAGGTAACTGTAATTCATGTTTTGTTTTTGTCTTTTTAGCTCTGATTAGCAAAAAGGAAGCTTTAAAGTCAGTTGTTGTTGTTATTGTTGTATGACTTTGGTTTATGATTAAAAAGGGTAAGGTGATTTTATTGTCATCATTTTTTTTGGAGTTCGTTCTATTCCTTCTAAGAAAGAATAAATTAAATTACAAATTATGTGATATTATTAAAGAAAACTTGGGAAATTTTAATTTTTAGACACCAGCAGAGCGGAATGCACATTTTCTAGACAGCTACGTCCGTAATGAGCACTCTTCGTATCTATCTACTTTGTGTTTAGTTGTAAGCATCATCTATTTAACCAACCAAACTCAGATAAAGAAATACGAGAAAACTGTATTCAATCATCAATCGTCAGTTGGTGAGAACGAAGTCTACCACTACCTAAAGCTTCCCTCTTGTTGTAATGTTTTTACTTTAATATTTACCACCTTATATTTCATTGTATGTAGTATAAATAGTTCGACTAAATAAAATTTCAAATTTTCAAAAATCATATTTTTTTTACAAGGTATATTTATCTTACTAGGTAGTGGCGTCCCTACAACAAATACAACAATACAAGAACAACATGGCATTTTGTTGTTGCTTTGTAGTTCGAAATGTCAAAAAAGATAGAAGAAAATTGAGAAGGCGTGTATGTGTTTTACTGCTTTCTCACTTCTGCACTATCAAATTTCTGAAAACACAACTTTTGACATGTCGAACTACTAAATCAGCTGGGCGGACGACACTACCTAGTAAGATAAATATACCTTGTATTTAAACAATTATTTGTGAGCTCAGAAAGTACAAAAAGTAAAATATTTCCTTTTTTCAAGTAGAGTTAAAACTGTTTATTCCGGATAGTTCCGGTGTAAAACTATGTATATTTGTGTTAATCTTTCAAATGTTCACTTTAAGGTAAATCAAAAACATCTTGCGCATATTTGCAACAGCCATACATTTTTTTCACTTTTTCAGTATGACCACGCACAGACGTCTTATTGACATTAATAATGGCTGGACATAAAAACAAATCTTAAGACAAATATAAATATTATTTGATTTAAGCTAGCCGAAAAATGGTTAAAAAGTAAAAATTATCGTGGCCGTTTTTTAAAAATTAAATTCAGTTTGGCTTGATGAACCGTATGTATTGCCTGAAAGTGTACAACCGAAAAGTTGTAAAAAATCTGGAAGAAATCCGAAAAACTTTCAAGACTGTAGTGAAAGATCGAAAAAAAGAAGATACAAAGTCTTCTCGATTCAACTGACCATCGAGAAATTATTAAAGCTAGTGAGCAAGTGTTTCGCAAAATGGGAAAGCGGGATTCAGCCAGACTTGTGAAAGATCTGTCGGGAGCTTCATCCAGTAAAGGTACGGAAGTGAAACAAATTTTTTGACATTTAGCGCAGCCCTTGGGGCTATACAGATGAAAGTTTCTTTAGTATTTCAATGGTTCCTATTTTTTGACAGTTTCGCAGTTATAAATATATTATTAATATAACTGCGAAACTGTTGCTTATGTAGCTAATTCCTAATTTTTTTAAATTGTTTCAGCAAAATCGGACTAGTGGTTCTCGAGTTATGTCAAAAAAACACCACCAAAGGTGACAATTCCCCTATTCCCTGCGAAACGCCGAGACATCCCGATATAACTTTCCCGTTGGTTTCATCCCATCCCGATTTTGACTGTCGTATAGTGTAAGCTTGCTGCATCTTTCATATCCCTATGCTTCAAGCTTACTAGATTTACTTAACTATTAAAGTTAAAGGCGCAGAACTTAACTGTTTAAGTACCGTTCATAGAGTATATTAGAGTTATCTTGATCTTGAGTCAAACAAAACAAAATTTTTAATACAAGATAACTACTAAAATAAAAAAAATGTATAACAACCAGAAGAAAGCAGTTCGTTTACAAAAACTCTTTGACATTAACAATCTTTTTTGTTTCTGCCCTGGGCGCCACTTCGTCAGCGTCCGTAGTCCAGTAGTTTTTACGTGATGCGAACGCAGACAGACAGACAGGAAATAAGTTACTGTTTTATTATATGTATAGATTACTAAAAAAAATCAGTAAAAATCACAGAAACAAAATTTCTAAACGCCTAACTTGTCTCTAATGGGAAATCTGCCCCATTAATGTGAAAAAAACAAAAATTAAATTAACAGATTTTTCTTGCTAAACACTCGGGAAAATAAAAGAAA
The DNA here is from genome assembly GCA_949628195.1 of Phasia obesa. Taxonomy (NCBI): domain Eukaryota; kingdom Metazoa; phylum Arthropoda; class Insecta; order Diptera; family Tachinidae; genus Phasia; species Phasia obesa. The sequence goes on from OX451216.1 coordinate 82,797,625, forward strand.
TGTCGTGCAAAATCAACATAAAACCTCTCTCTCTCCAATTTAAATGTTAATCTTAATAGTTTAGTTTCAGGTTGGTTGGTATTCTCTCAACATACTTTCGATATAATTATGTGACGACACACTAATACAGATTTAAGTTTTGTATATGTATATGTGTCATGTACTTGTGTGTCCTATTACTAATGTAGTTTTCCCAAACCCAATTGCGTGAATCTTGTATTTAAATCAAAAATAGAAAATACGACAGGACTGACACACTCATATTGTAACGCTCCCATTTACAAAACAGTCACAGGCACATAAATAGCACTTACAATTAAAAATTACGAATTTATGCATGACTTGAGTTAAAAGCCAATGGTGCCTGAAATAGGAAATACGACAAAAAATAAAGAGTGAGTGTATGCAGCGATGGAAGAGATCCGACAGTTTCACACAAACAAAATACTTATGGAACAGCCGTATGACGTCAATGGTGACTTGAATATTGGCTTCCAGTACTTCAAGTATTAACGTAGCCCCATAAAGAGTAATCCAGAGACGTTAAATCGCACGAACGAGGGGGAAAGTTAACGTGACCACTTCCGAAAATAAAGTGGTCACCAAATTGATTTTACAATAAATCGATTATTAAGCGCGCTTACAAGCACCGGCAAATTTCGGCTTCTTGTTGCAACGAAATGTAGTTGATGTTTAGCTGATTATTTTTGAAAACAAAACTTCATTCAGCATGGCTCGTTAGCGCTTGCCATTCACCGTAGCCATTTGAAAGGAAATAAGGCCCAATGATGCCGGCAGTGTGTGAACCGCACCAAACAGAACAGTCAATTAATGAATGTAATGGTGATTCGTTAACGGCTTGAGGATTATCTTCACTCGAAATACGATCATTTGGTTATTGACGTAACCATTTAATCAGAAATGGGATTCCTCACTAAACACAATTCTTAAATAAAAAAGCTCATCTTCGGAGAGTTTCAAATGAGCCAAGTGACTCAATCGATGGTCATTTAGCTTCAATTCTTACACGAGCTGTATTTTATACGCACGTAAGCCAATTTTCCAAGTAGTCGAACGACAAAGGCCAACAAGTAGAAAAAGACGATGAACCGGCATTTCGGCGTCTTTTAAAATGATTCGCGCTACATTCTCTTCGGTACGCACAGTTCTTTGTCTTGTTGATGGTTTTCAATCGAGAATAGTAAAATTATTCCGAAAGCCATCAACAACTTATTTTTTTAAGTAAAAATTGTTGGGCGTTAAACGATTCATGATGACTTGCCAAACCTTATTAAACAAAATTGTCAACACAGTTGGACATTCTCAGCTGCCAAAATAGTTGTCGGTATCGATAGTTCTTATGCAGCTGAAAAAAACACCGATACAAAAAAAAAACTATGGGAATAACATTTTTCGACTTATTCATCAATGTCTTTAAATATTAAACACTTGTAACAGGACTTTTTCTATTTTTAGACGCACTTCAGAAATTAGGTATCAGGTAAAGAATATAGCTCCTTCAACGATTCAGTAGCACGATGTTTCGCAGTTTTCGGGATCAAAAAAAAGTTAAAGAGGGACAAAATAACTGTGTTGCGTGTTGTGATTTTTTTTCTATTCGAACAGTTAATAAAGTTTTTGAAAGCAGGCGCAACGTTTTTAACTGTGAACAACAACAGAATTTGTATGCAATCCGATTTGAAAAGGGCGGGAAATATAATAATTTTCGTTTCTTTTTCTAACACCTCGCTTAAGTTTAAAATGTAAGGGTGGTAGTGATAGGAAAAAAACATTTTAAACCGAAGTTTTCTACGAGTATTCGACGATATAGAGTCAAAGATTTTCATTTAAATGCTTAGTACTATTGTATTAATTGCGAGTGTTTATTGTGACACATGCTGTTCTAATGCATGTGTGTAAATTTTATGGTGAGTGGGTGGTTGGGTTTTGGATGAAATATATTCATACTCGTACATAGTTAGACAAGCAAGAAATAGTATAAATATTATCCACATAACCTTAGAAACTACTCACTAACTCTACTTTTAGTACTTAGGAGCAGGATTACCACTGATATAAAAATAAAAAATAATAAGTTTTGCTAGAATATAAGAAAAAGTTACGGGATTGGACCGAAAATTGAAAACAATTTCTATCAAAAATTTGATTCAGTCAATACAAGGAGCGCTATAGCGGATCAGATCCCATTCAAAACAACAAAATTGAAACAGTTAGTGTTTATCAGTCTGTGTATTTTGGATTGAAAGAGATTTTCCTCAGATAACTTGTGTAGCTGATCAATCGAAGAGTTTTATAAGTTTTTTTTTTTTTTGATTATTTACTAAAATAATATCGAAATAGCTGTCAAAATAAAAAAGAGCAAAGACAAAAGTAAAATTCGATTAAGTCTATAAAATGAGAATTGGCAAAAATGTGACGGAAAATGTTTTTGTTTTTTGCTTGATAATATAAACGCAAATATGATAATATAAACGCAAATTGCTATATTAAAAATCGCGTCATTTTGTTGGATCACAAGTTTTGATGGCAGATAATTGCATCTCTTTATCTGCATGCACGTTTTCTACTGATAGATGTAGACCTTCTAAACTTTGTGATCTAACTATCTAACTGGTAAGGATTGAGTTAAATTACCGACATTAAAATCTTATTTTTTACCGTAATTCATGTGGATGTTTCTACACTTTGTGATCATTTTGAAGCAGTTAACTGTCAACTTTGTTCACTAGTTACTGTCTTGAATCAGGCAAATACTATGTAGGTCCATTTACTATAATGTTAATTACATTAGCTCTTATGTTTTTTGAAAAATTGTTACTGATTTTTTATCTCCTGTGATCAGAGACCGACTCACTTGGGTCCTATAGTCCCTATGTGACAAACAAGGTCGAGTTAGTCACTTCATGCTCAACTGCGATTAATGAAAAATTTATCAAGAAATAAATAAATAAATTTTCTCTACAACAAAGAACAAATGATAAATCGAATTAAGAATGTTTAGTGGAAATGGGATAATTTAAAAAAGTAATTCAAATAGCAAATTAAGTACATGATTCGAGTTGTAGTGTAAACAAGGTATAACATATTAAACCATGATGATGAGTATATGTGTTTACAAGCCTTCAAAATTTAATGATAGAGACTCAAAGTTCAGTCTTAAGGTAAACTTTGAGTTGAATGAACCGCTTCAAAATCACTACTAACACTTTATCGTGAGTTAAAAGTTGGTGTGAACAAAATTTATAAAATAAAAAAATAAAGAAGTTTCTGTGACAGCTTTTGAAGACAATCTATACCTCTTAAATGTGAGGGGTCCGTCAGGTTTAATTTTTAGAAGCGAACATTTCAGACACATCACATTTTTTATCCCCTAAATATGCGATACCTTCTCGCTCATAATGCATGTTTGTAATCTTTATGTCGACAAGCTAAAATTTTCCTTTAAACATAAAGCCATCATACTATGGTAGACTGTGCAGTCTGGGAGTGGATTTGTTTTGATAGATCTCTTGCTTTCAATTGTTCAGTGCAAATTATTATATTCCTTATGTTAAACAGAAACCTTCGAAGCTACTAAGTACATATGTACATATGTATGTAGCAGAAGCCAACATCACTGTTGATGAGCAACTTTAGTACGGAAGAATAAAGCATAAGGGAAATTGTTACATACATATACATTACACACATATATGAAAAAAGAGATTACCCAGAAAAGCTTGCAAAGAATGAAAGAAATCCAGTTTTTGCGCAATACTCATCCTGCGAGAACTTTTTGTCACATATGTTCAACTAATAGAATATGTAGTATTTTGTAAAAAAAATTATACATGTACATACAAACATACCTATTAAGCGTGTATTTTAGTATATTTTTCAAAAAAGTTAAAAATGTAATCCAATTTACATTGAACTGAACTAAACATACACGCTCGTATATTCTTGCATATTTAATAACAAAATTACATGAAAGTTTTATACTTACCAGGGTATGACTATAACTCCTTAACCATAAGGAGTAAGTTTCAGAAACTACTTATAGATTTTCTTAAAAAAAATGTTTTTTCGTTGGTTTTTTGGGCGGCAAAAAACAATATTTTAGAAGCATATTCGAAATTTCAAGATGATATCGCAACAGGTAGTAAAATTATATCGAACTTAAAATGATAAACCTGCCCCGGTAGGCGGTTGTCGACATATTGGTTAAAAAGTTTATAAATTACATATGTACTCGTATGTAGATATTGTTAAATTATTCCATGTTTAATTTAAACCAGGGTATGAAAACAAATAAAACTTTTCGCAAACGTTTTATGCAAAGATATAACTTTTCAAAATAAAACCCAAATACTTTTATAACCAAATTTATGGCTATACTTACTTAGGCTATGGGGAGAATCCTAGACAGACTAATTATGGCATACGATATGTTGTACATATGTTGCTTGTTGTGGATGAGTTACATTTGCATAAACGTGCATCCGAAAATTCAAATAATACATTTACTTCCGAAATCCTCAAAAAAACCACGCTTTAGTTTTAAATAACCGTCAAATTAAAACTCAAGTGATTTTGCATTTTGTATGAAAAAGATACGAACAACCTGGGTGCCGCGTTTGCTCCCTAAACGCAAAGAAAAAACATGGTTGAGGTAACCATAATCTAAGAGCAACATGTTATGGTTGAATTATATGGTTATATATAAAAATAATATTGTTGTCGTTGGAACATACATACAACCATAGTTATGTTTATAATATAAACATACTATTATATAATTTGAAACATGTAAATGGTTATATGTGACAACGTATGAATATATTTATAAATAACAAAAAACAAATACACGAATATTTCCATTTAGACTTACATACATATTTTGATATTTTCTGCTTACCTTTTTACGTGTTTGATATTTTTAAATTAAAACTATCATTTATAAAAAAAAACAAATTTATTTGTTGACAACAAATATGTATTTAATGTTTTTACGGTTTTAGATGAACCGATAGCTTACACACATATTTCTGAACTGAAAAAATGTCAAAACCAAAATATGTATTTTTAAAACCAAACAATATTTGTTTATTTTTAGACAAACTTAACATACTATGTTTAATAATAATATATTATGGTTATAATTTTTAAATATTAAAAATAATTTGGTTGTGGTTTGAATTTTAATATGTTTCAAATCAACCATGTTGCTTTTTTATTGCGTATAACCATTGAATGATTAACTATTAACAAAAAATTAGTTTATCGTGACCAAAATATTGTTTAAAATAACTATAATTTGTTCACAGCAAACATCTATTGTTACAGAGAACATAGTGTGGTTGCCGTGACCATACAATAACCATGTTTTTTCTTTGCGTGTATCGAGAAAAAGCAATAGTTTGTTTGATTAAGTATTTTATTTTAAGCTTTCCCGGCGCTATTCTGTTGAATTCTTCGCCGATACATAACTGCTAATGAAACATAAATTTAATTTTAACGCTACACACCAAAAATAAAACAGCAGTCAGAATTTTAGCAGATGACCCGTTTCAGTTCAGTTCAGTTTTCAGATGAGATTTACGCTCGGTTGGTAAAGAGGACCCGTCAATATTCAGTTTTTCAAACGGCAAGACTGTGTGAAAAATAAAAAATAATTAACTGAAAAACATGTGTTTTTCTAACTGTATTATATTTTGGCAAAGCCTTGTAATGCAGCATTTGCGAAAACTTCAAATGTCTGCGTGGACAGACGGACAACACTATTAATACTGTCCCACGGACATTTTTCAAATGTATGCGAAAACAGAGGTAAAACAGATTATGCAATGTTATGATGACAACTTTTCGCCACAGTAATTTAGAATTATTGAAAAGATTAAATTTATTAAAAATGCACTTCAATTATTTTGTTCATTTTCAGAACTTTGGCAATATTGGCAAAGACAATCAGCAAGCACACACCCAAGTAACATTTGTGTTTATCAAGAAAGTAAAACAACAACAAAAAAATACATTTTCACTGTCGACAGTCAACAACCTACATGAACCCGTGCATTTAAACGACTACAACCCCTCTACATCGCAAGTTAAAGTTATTACCATTAATAAATAAATAAGTTAATAGGGTGAACTACAGTGGACAAGCCCACTTTTTATTATACGAATAGTTCGTGACAATTTTTAAAAAGATTTAGGTCATTTTTGCGATTTAATTACATACATAACGGGTGAGATGCCATTAATTTCGTTTCTTGCCGCTACACGGTGGGGCAGAATCAAATTTATAACTTTGAAATAGATAAACTGAAAATAATTGACTGGTATGCTTGTTCATGGTAAAATTTTTTCTTGGCCATGACAGAGCAATCATTTTATAAAATAAGCGTGACCACAGCGTTTAAATTAATATTTTAGTCTTTTTCCATTAAAAAAAAAGAGTCACGATCACGTCAGCTCATAAGTCCATTTATGTGTAAGTTGGTTTATTTTGAAGATTTGCGTATTAACAAATTTAAAAACATTGTTAATACGCAATAATATGTACATAAGTGTTAATGCAATAATATTTTTTCCTAAAGGAAAAATTCTCTAGCCCAATCAATCTTATTAAAATTTGTTAAACATTTTTGATTAATAACTAATATCGGTTACACATAATCACAAAGAACCAAAAAATAATTCGACTACTTTCTAAAATTACTTTTGATAAATTTTGATTATATAACAGTAATATCAAGTAATGCCTCTGAAAGTAATGACAAGAGCGTCCTTGATGAACCTTGAGGGAACCTAAATATTTGCCTAGTAATATAGAATTTATTTTCATTACAAATGAAAACGATTCCCATGTCGCACAGTGTCGTGACTTCATATAACGAGTGGCCATAAATAGAAAAAGTTATTGTAAAGAACTGAAATTTGGCACATTAGGTTGGCAAGACGTAACAAAATTTAAAAAAATTCGGAGCAAGGATTCGTGTCCTTCCCGTATATCCTGAAATTTACAAGTGTCATAAAAGTTAGAAAAAATGCTACGATTCGCTTAAACTATACATATCTTCACTATGCAGTAATACAGTTTCAAAAGATATATCTTCTATATTATCATCCCCCATATTTTGGGACTCATGTTTTCCTAAAGTTATATAATTTTCTATGTTTCTTTAACCAATCTTGATCGGTTTTCTTTACTTGGCTGTGTAATGAAATTGCAGAATCAAATACACAAATAAATCCATGTTTGTATTTTGTCTGCTATTTTTTCGAGTATGATCTAACCTTCCTTTTCTAATGACTTTATGGGTACATTCTAAGGCCTCTTCAGATAACATCCCTATTGGTAAAGTGGAATATTTAATAAATTCTATACCATGAACTAATATCTTTTGTACTGTTGGTGGCATACAGTACCAAGGACATAGTGTTGTTATAAATATTTGAATTTTAGGATTTTTTCATTGTTTCTGCTACATTTCTGAATAAAACAAATATAATTGCATGCATTTTTATTGAAAAATGAATTCTTGATATTTATTTTTCCAAATCCATATTTTGTTACTAAAATATTGTGGAAAAATTATCAAAATAATTCGACTTTAAAGCCGTGTAACTTTTATAGGTGTAACGCACATGAACAACCAAACCACCTCTGGAATCGTGGGAGTCTCAGCTTTCATCCCATATGTATTTTATTGATAAATTTTAAAGTTTTTTTTTTTATTTTTTTCTACTAGACAGTTTACTGCGCGACACCTAAAAAAACAATTATTGAAATTGGCGCACTTAAAAGCAGCTAAATTTTTATTTTTATAAATTAACATACTTTTTGTTGTAAAATGAAAGAAAAAATATCCCGGTAATATTTAAAATTTTTTTTTCTTCACTATTATGTGTTTGCTTATCCCAACAAGTTATGTTTTGTTTTATTAATATCATTCTTGTAATGATCCATACACTGTTATCGACATATGTAATTAAATACACAGTTTATATTCTTAAAACATAATACAACAACTAATCTAGTACAAATTTGGTTTATTTGCCAACTAAATTCAATTATTTAACCCTACGAAGTACATGCTCATTTTTATTCCTTTTTTAGAAAAAATTATTATTTTAATCTAATTTTTTTTACGCTTATTAGTAAAAGTGTCTTTTATTAAATGCCATTAGCCATTTTTCTAATTTCCATAATTGGATTTTTCTATATATGGCCAGGCTCACAACACTGTGTGTCGTACCTAGAACAAGTTGTAACCCAGTGCTCGGCAAACTTATTAGCTAAAGAGCCAAATATGATTATTACAACAATTAAAAAAATGGGATCTAAATCTGTAAGTTTAGTAAACTTCTCGTACACTAAATAAAACAATGTCCTTAGAAATTTCAAGTCAGGTTTGTATGTTGTTGTTTAATTTAATTTTGGGCATGATTCCAAGTTCTCATCAGTAAGGCGACTTCTCAGATTACTCTTGATAACGTTCTTGCTTGAAAAAAGTTGTTCGCATATATGTATGTACACTAAAAAAAAAGTTTGAACTAAATTAAAATTCGACAAGAACTCAATTTTAGTACATAATATTTTCTAGAACTAAGTTCAAATTAACTTAAAAATAATAATTTTTATTTCAATTAAGGAAATTATACTTATTTTAAGTATACACAAAAATTCTTATAAACTTAAAAATATTACACAATTGTCCTTAATTATTCTTACTTGAATGAAGTATATTATTACTTAAGCCTATTACAAATTTTCATACACGCACTAAAAAGTTAGTAATAGTAAAGATTTTTTTTTCTAAATAAGAAATTTTAATTTTTTATGAAAAATAAAAAATATAGTAAACTGCTTCCTTAAATTTAGTTAACCTTTTTTCATTAACTTAAAAGAAGACATGTAATTCTTAATTCTATAAAATTTTTTTCTCTGAAATAAGGAAAATGTAATGCATTTCTTTATCATTTGCTTGAAAAAAAAAAAAACAAATTAAAGATTGTGTGTTATCTTTAATTTGTATTTCTACAATTTAAGAAATTTTTTTTTCGAAAAAAAAACGTTAAACAAATTTTGTGTTTTTCAGAATAATTTAGTGTACCATGTTGGAGCTAACAAAAAGTTATATTTGTTATTAAAGCCCACTACGCAGCTCTATGGAATTTTAGGTTTGACTTTTTGCCTTTATTTTTACAAAACTAAAATTCATCATGAGATCCTTTGTAGAAATAAAAAACATGTAATCGTTTCTTAAATTTTATTGAATATTGTACACAATAACATTATATAAACACAGAAATTAAAAAAAATAATATTTAAAAAGTGTAAAAAACATGATATGTCATAAATTCCGTTACCAAACAATTGTCTGAACATTAATTTTTGTTTCAGTTAACATCCCTGCAATAGTCAAAAATGCCGTTTAGTTTTCTTTTTAGCTGCGTACTACTGAAAGTCGCCCGAAAATTTTCAAACCTGAATTTCAGGCTGTTTTTTACACACACTTCTTATGGCAAACAGAAATTCAGTCGAGCTGCGTACCGGCCCACATAGGGGAATTTTGCCAATCTAGCCGGACATTACTTTTTTTAGCTTATATTGACTCTAAAAATGTACTGAGTGCACTTGCAGAAAATTCTGTTATGGTCATAGGCTGTCAAAGCTATAAAATAGGAAAAATCGGATCAAGGAGAAAAAAGTTCCCCTTGGAAGAACTAAGAACTACCTCTGAAAAATTGCAAGTTTTTTTTTTATTTTCCCGTCATTTTGTTTAGCAATTACAACTTTTAAGGTCAAAGAATGTTCAAAAACTTAAAGTTGGACTCAAGAGATTCTTAAATGCCATTTTTAGCCACGCCCCTATTGTGGGCGGTGAAATAAAATATTATTTGAAAAAATAATGCAATTATTAAAAGAAATAGATTACATACTTCTTAAAACCATAAAAATTTATTTTTATATTTTTTTTTTATTTTTTTGCCAATTTTCTAAAAATATTCATTTTTAAGCGTTCCAATGCTTAACCCATCCGCCTCCCAAGAATATTATTAAAAAAAATATTTTTGTAATTTGTTACTTTATAGTATTTTATTTATCGGAAAATAATTAATTTATTCATAGTAATAACTTATTTATGATTGTAACGATAAATTTTATTTAAAATTATAACAATTAATTTATTTAAAACAACATCTACTTTGCACTAAGATGATGATGAGTGCCACGGTTCTTCTTCGTCTGATTCTTCAAAGATATCTTCCGAAAATAATGACCTTTTTTTGGAGTGGGTCTAGTAAAGAGAGGGTCAGAACTTAGCAAAAGCCTATAAATAATATCTATGTTACACTGAACCCTTGAAAATTCTCTAGCAAAATTCCGCCTGTAAAGCCGCTTCTTCTGATAACAGCCCAATAGGCAACAGAGCCTAATTCATAACAGTTGCGCCATGTGTTAAAATCTTGTGCATTGTAGGTGTCATAGGATGCCACTCATATAGAGAAAAGTAAAATTTTGCAGTATCTAAGCAATAATAGACAAACTCGTGCATTTGCATTTTGTAAAAAACTTTATATTACTTCAATAATAACCTTGATTCGGTATATGAAATCAAACTCAATTTCAGTTATTTCTGCAGCTAATTTAGGATTGAAAAAAATCTTCTGCTAGTATTACCATCGTTGGTATTTCTAAATCCAGCTTTCGGTACATCCACTATTAGCCCTAATTCACTTCTAAAAATTTCTTGGATATTTTTTTTCCTCGCATTAACAATGTCTTTATCCGCATCAGATTTTATTTGCCTTTTTTTTCACTGACAGTTTATATGACAGATGTAATATGCTCTCAAACAGGCGAATTCTAACGTGTAAAGTAGACAGTCCGAAAGAAAGGGCATCTACATATACATATCTCTTTTGATATTTAAATTGTTTTTTGTAGAGGTAATCACCATTATTCTGCATTTCGATTACGTTCCCGCATTCAGTTACGCACGAATCGAAAAAAGGTATTCTAAACAAAAACTGAATCGAAAGAAAAAGAAGAAGATAAGAGTATGTTTAATACAACTGTTTTTCTATGAAACGAATGAAATAGGAACACAAAATAAAATAAACAAAAATTTATTAATAAACAATTCTTTTTGTCATAAAAAAAAAGTTAAATTAAGTGCGCAAAACGCTTTTACAATAAATGCTGAACGTGTTGGAGCCGGTGCTCCTATATATTTAGCTGCCGTTAAGGAATATTTAGCTGCTGAAATTATTGAATGAGCTGGTAATGCTGCTCGCGACAACAAAAAGACCAGGTGCCTAATCACCGCATTCGATATCGAGTAAACTATTGTATCGAATAACAAATTCGATACGAGTAGAGTAAGTAAGTAAGTAATAAGTAATTATGCCATTCGACATGTATCGAATCGTTATTTATATCAAATTGTAATCGATTAATAATAAGTCAACAAGTGAACAAGAAAACACGGTTTAAAAACATTTCCTTTCGAATGAAATTACGATACTTTTTATTCGATATCGAGTTCCATGATACCAAAATAAAAAATTACGAGAGATTTTACTAGATATCGAATGCGGCGATTAGACCCCTGAATCATTCCTTGCCATTTACGTAATGACGAACATTTAAACAAATTATTGTCTGGAGTACCAATTGCCCAAGGTGTAGTTTTGCCCAAGAAAACAGAAAAGAAGACTTAAAATTTTTATCGATTAGGCAAATTACATACCGACATCAAGTATCAGTTCTTAAGCCGCATTCAGCATCAATAAAAGGGAAATTCTGGGAGAGCATACATACATATATATTTTTCGGATCTTATAAATATTTTGGAAAGAAAACATATAAATACAAAGTAACTAAAAGGTATTTGTGCTCCAACTATTCCAGTGTGAAGAATCCTGTAGCGGCGGCGGTGTTATTTAAAATTTTTATATGTACACCATTGAAGCACAAAAATAGAGTTTTAATTTATGGATCCACCCATTAAATTATGAATAATTCGTTGCCATTTAATTCACAAACTTTTCACAATGTTCATGTGCTGTGTTTTCCACCAAGAAATTGAATAAAACTCACAAATTTCAGTACAAAAGCAATTAATAGCCACAAACTATTTATTGTATTACATATTTACATATTTTTTAATTACACGCTCTTTTAAACAAAACAAACAAAAATCGAAAAACTTTCCGTTGACAAATTCACAATATATAAAAACGTAGCTACGATCGTAATGCAGAATACATACAATCGAAAAAAATTAAATGAAACGGAACACAGAATACCAAAGTTGACAAACGGAGAAAATTTCGATTCGAATCGAAACGCAGAATAGGGGTGAATAACAGTAGATGTAATGATTTAAATAAAAACATCTACCTTCAGTTATTAAAAACCAAAACATTTTTGAATATGCAAAGGTTTCTTACTATTTACGTATTTACGTATCCAAGATAAGAAAAAACATAAAAAGGTAAAATTTTCAAAAAATCGCAAAGGCAATGGCGCAATATGCGCAAGGTTTTTTTTGCAGCATAAAAGAAGAGATCGTAAATTTTGTAGTGATATATAACATTTTTAGGATCGCGATGGAGATCACTCTTAAAAAGCTTTTCACTTTTTTTTTACCAAAAATTTTACAAAAAAACTTTTTTTAATTTTTAACGAATTTTTTTATCATTCAAAATTAAAACATTCTAAAAATCAACTTAAGTAGCTACTAATAAACAATTTCACAGAAAAAAAAATCAATTCAATTTTTTTTTCGTTTAACCACCAAAAAATATATTGCGAACCTCTCAAAATCGTTTATAAAATAAATAAAAACGTATGCGATTTACTCAACTTTTCTGACTTTAACAGTGTCGCAAAACGACAAATCTCAAGCAAAAGGCTTGAAAATTCACTATACGATGCAGAATTTTGTTGTCTGTCGAGCTGCTTACTTAAATTTTTAAATTTCTCAAAATTAATTTTTGGCTTAATGTCCCGCAAAATACCCCTCTGTGGCCGCGGCCTTAAAAATGAAACCGTTGACGATACAATAAAATAAAATGAAACATTAAAAAATATTAAAAAATAAAATAGTGTTAAAAATTGTATTAGTTGTGTGAACATAATTACATACATATGTACATAAAGGTAAGTAATCATATTTTAAAAACTTATTAACTGCCTGACCTATGATTTCGAAATAAATCTTTCTTTCGTTCAATTAAATTTAACAAAAAAGAAAAAATGATTTTTGAATATGGGTTTGTTTTAAATATAATGAAATGAATAATCTGTTTTTTGTTTTAAAGGAAAAAAGGAATCCTTTAGACATCGTGGGTCAGGTATTGAATGTGTTAGATTAAAATACATATGTATCTATGTATGTATGTATGTACGTATGTATGTATGTACGTATGTATGTATGTGAATGTTTAAAAGTGTCCCAAGTGCTTAACATAAATTTTTTTGTCGTCGTCTAAAGAAAAGTAATACATACATATTTATAAATACTAGATATCATTAATGCACTTTCCTGCCCCCATTTTCAAAAAATAAAATATGTTAACACTTTGAAACAAAAGTATGGCCATGCTTAAACACGAAAACGCACGTGTTTCTCATGAATTTTTGTTTTCGACTTGCAGCTAAAAGAAGAACATTGTATTACTCTTAAAAACTGAACCGATTTAAATAAAATTAAGATTGTGCACATCTGTGTAGAAAAAGATTTAAAAGCATGTACATATATCTATCCAAAATCGGTGCAGTATTACGCACGTTAAAGGGATTGCATAAAACGTATTTGCCTATAAATTATATTTATAGGTCCATATACCTATGTTGTTTTAGTAAACATAGCCAAGGTACTAACTAATCCAAAATGTGATACTATTTTATGCGATAATTTTATTTTGAGTTAATCAGTTATGTGAGGGTTTTCAAAGGGTGTAATGAATTTCGATCGATTTTGAAAATTATTCTTAAAAATATCTCTTAACATTTGGGTTTGAAAAGTATACTAGAATATACTTAGACAAAAATTAGTAAAAACTAATTTTTATACAAAACAACAAATCGTTTTCAAAATCGTTTTCCATCACATACCTAAATATGTTTATAAATTAACTAAAACAAAACATTATATTTCTATTATTTTTACAAGTTTAAAAAATATTACAGTTGAGTTTCAGTGAATAATGATGGAATGGCTCCGAATTTATATTAGGCCATTGCATTATTGGTTTAAAGGATTATAGATTCAGGTCATAGTAAAATTGCTCTTAACAATCCCCATTTATAATCTTGCAAGAGGAAAAGTGGATTTAAATTGAAATCTACGCGATTTTATTCTTCAGTTCATTCTCCAGATCTAAATGCTATCCACTTATTGCAATGAGCCAAGGTCACAAAGTGACTGGTTCATATAACATATCAAAATTAAAGTGGTTTATTAAATCCAACTTATTATGCTGTAGAAAATCTAAGTAAATCATTTAAATTTTTAAACATCAACAATTTTATTACTTATATAGTATTTTTGGCTTCTCTAAAATTAGGTAAAAGTTTCCTGATGATCTGGCCTGAGCAACCAGTAAAATACGTAAAGGAACTAGCTCTTTTCCACCAACAAATAAATTGCATTTTTATTATAAAACGTTATGGGTAATTAGCATAATATTAAATAATAAAATTGTATTATTTTATTTTTAATTCGAATTTTGACAACATAATTCGGAACGTCGTTTATGTGCTTTAATCATTTTATTTAGATGAAAATCAAATATCAAGCAAATATTGGCTGAAATACAATGGCGAACCGCATGATAAAGTATTGCAAAAGTGGAAAGAACAACACATGTAGTTTGTTGGAAATATTTAAAGAGTGGCTACTTTTAAAGCAGGTATTTGCATGTAAAGCACTGTTCGAATATTAATGCAAACAAAAGAATTGTAAAGCGAAAAGAATTAAATATTGAATATATGAAATTTTTATTAGTCGAACTATTTATTTTACATACAGATGAAATTTTAAATCAAGCTTAAGTTCGTTTTTATTCTCTCTAAGAAAGAATAAATTAAATTACAAATTAGGCGATACAACAGATATAAGGTGGTAAATATTAAAGTAAAAATATTAAAAACAAAAGGGAAGCTTTAAGGCCGGGGCACATAGAATCCGCCATACGTTATACGTCGTCTTTTTCAACGTACAATAAAGTTGAAATACAGATTTTCTAATGAATGTTGTCACAATCAGTACCTCTCCGTCGACGCAAGGTACGAAAGTTGGGCAACTTTTAACTTTTGACGTACGTTGAAAGCTATAAATTGGTTTCTTTTTGTTTCTCTCTCTCAAAATTAAATTTTTGTGTTGGGTGGCAAAAATAAAGCAAAATACAACAAAATAATTTAATTTAATAGAGTAAAATGGAGAAAAAAACTTTTCTCGTGTTTTCTTTTCTGATTTAATATCCGTCAACAAAGTACTCATTGTGTCAACCTCTTACCTTACTTTGGTTTCAGTTGAGAACGTTAAAGTATAACGTATGACGGATTCTATGTGCCCCAGCCTTTAGGTAGTTTTAGACTTCGTTCTCACCAACTGACGATTGATCTGAGTTTGGTTGCTTAAATAGATGATGCTTACAACTAAACACTACCCAAAGTAGATAGATACGAAGAGTGCTGATGACGGACGTGGCTGTCTAGAAAATGTGCATTCCGCTCTGCTGGTGTATGAAAATTAAATATTCCCAATTCTTCTTTAATAATATCACCTAATTTGTAATTTAATTTATTCTTTCTTAGAGAGAATAAAAACGAACTTAAGCTTGATTTAAAATTTCATCTGTATGGAAAAGACTTGATCAATAAGAGGGTATTAACTCAAAATTGTCAGTAGAGACACAAAACTGTTTGTGGTTACATTTTAAGATAATTGTAAAATCCGAACATATTATAGTAAGCAAATTCCATATGAAAATATATTAACACTGTTTTTCTTTTAAATTTTTGCAACTATTGCCAAGTAAATCTATTTTTTTAATTAATACCATTTTTCTGAAACTTTTCTATATTTTTTTGTATTATTTTAGTTGAAATTTTAATAAAGTTTAAAAATTTTGTTTTTTTCAACAAAAGGGTTTTAACTCGAAAAAGTAACTTGTTATCTTACCTTGCTAGGCCGATTGATCCAAAATTTGACATGAGCATAACAGAGGAGTATCTGAACTTAAGTTTTAAAGGTGGGTACCAAACACCCTCCAGTGGTGGCAGAAATACAATTTTTGATTTTTCAAAATATTGGGTACAATTTTTAAATTCGTAATATTTTGTATAAATTTGAATATTGTATCTTTACTGAGTTAAAAACTATACGATTTTCAATTTAGAAAATACAAAATTATTTAATTTTTGTGTACTTTGGCCCAAAAAGGTCATTAACGTTTTTTTTAGAAAAAAATTCCTTAAGAAATATATAAAAATTTTATATTTATATATTAAATTCTTATAACTCATAGAAATAAAAGTAATAAAGCAAATTAAAAATTTTTCTTGTAGTTTATTTAGTATGAGGTATTTAACAAAACAGTGTAAAATTCAAAAATTAAAGCATCAATTTCTAAGAAAACAAGTAAAAGTGCTATATTCGGCCGTGCCGAATCTTCTATACCCTTAAAATAAATATTGAAATTTTTTTTTTAATTTTTTGGAAAATTTTTCTGTTTTGGAAAAATATCGTTTTGAAAATGGTTTATAAAGTTTTTTGTACATATTTAAAAAAAATTTATTGAAATTTTTTATTTTTTTAATTTAGGACCTTCCTGCAATCTATTTTATGTTAGAATGGTCAGACTAAAGCAAAAAAAATCCTTAAAAAAAAAAATTCCCCTTTAACTGCTCCTATTTACCAGTGGCTGCCTCTATGTGTATTGCTTTCTATAAAGGTCTTTAATAAAACTCAAAGCAGAAAAATCTTACCAACCTAAAAACACCTAAAAACAAACAAAAGTCG
Organism: Phasia obesa; assembly: GCA_949628195.1. Lineage (NCBI taxonomy): Eukaryota > Metazoa > Arthropoda > Insecta > Diptera > Tachinidae > Phasia > Phasia obesa. The sequence goes on from OX451216.1 coordinate 82,814,670, forward strand.
GCCCTCGTAGGGGGTTATTGACCCCCGAGATCTGTATGCACCCCTTGTGATCTACCTGTCGCGGTATAATATTTATTTGACAAAAAAAAAGCAAAATCATTAAAGCCGAAAAAAAATTAAAAAACATGAAAAATACGTGGGCGTGGTTTTTGGCACGCAGCCTTCAAACGGATGATCCGATATTGCTTAATTGCAATCCGAAAATTTTGGGGTACTTTAATTTTTTGTATCTCTTCTAGTGATTTGGCAAATGACATTACTACCCGAACACGGACAGACGGATAGACGGACATCGCTTAATCAACTTCTCCATGTATAAGGATGCAGAATATATATACTTTATGGGGTCGGAAATGAATATTATAGAAATTACACACGGAATGACAAACTTTCCATCTGTGGTGAAGGGTATAAAAATAAAGAACACCAAAACAACTCCAATGTACTCAATTTTGAACCGTTGACAAATCTTGCGGAATACGAATATTTTTAATACTTAGTCCAAAACCCTTCATTTTGTAACTCTCCACCAATTTCTGTACAATTTCTTTTGGAATATTCTTCCATTCATTTTGGATCCGCTGCCAAAGCTCGCCAAAATTGGTAAGGGCTGATTGGTACTGTCCCAACCTTGACTTCACGATTGACCACAAATTCTCAATCGCATTGAGGTCGGGACTTTGTGCTGGCCACTGAATTGGCGCTATAATCTACAAAATCGGGAAGATGAGTTTGCAAAATCCTCAAATTGTCTTCTTTCTTCATTATATTATCAATTTCTCGCAGTGAGCCAAGGTCCCACCACATAATGCAACCCCATACCATGACGTTTCCTCCACCGTGCTTCACAGTTTGCTTCACATGGCGCCGTTGAATTTTTTCACCAGGGCGGCGCCAGCAATATTGTTTACCGTCGGATTGGAAACGGTTAAATTTGGATTCGTCTGACCAGATCACACGTTTCCAGTCATCCATTGTCCAAGTTTTGTGCTCTTTGACCAATTTAACCCGTGCCTTTACATTTTTTTGCCACAATGCAGGTTTTTGTTTTTTTCCTGCTGCATTATAATCAATGTCGCGAAGGGCCCTACATGCCGTCCACCGAATGACGGGTTTTCTGATTGCTAACGAAGAATCATTTGGTGTTAAAAACTTATCTCCCTTCATTTCTCTTATCTTATTCTTTGATTACTATGACTACTAACCAGGAAAAGACCACACAAAAGTAGAATCATACAGACCTATAAGCCTTTTATCAAACATATCAAAGCTGAGAGAGAGAATATTAATAACTAAGCTGAATCCAATTCTTAGCGCGAAAGGATGTATTCCGAACTATCAATTCGGCTTTAGGAAACAACATAGTACGATCCAACAAACACACAGATTAGTTAATGTAATTAAAAAGACTTTTGAAGAAAAAAATACTGTTCTGCACTTTTTATCGACGTTTCTCAAGCATTTGATAAGGTTTGGCACGAAGGCCTAATATATAAGTTAAAGCTGAACTTGCCCGTAAACCTTTATAAGCTCTTAAAAAATTATTTAACGAATAGAAAGTTTATACTAAAAGAAGGAGATTTTTTAAGCTCGCCACAGCTCATTGAAGCCGGAGTTCCTCAAGGTAGTAGTTTGGGACCCAATTTATATTTGCTGTACACATCCGATATGCCAACTAGCCATCAAGTGCACACATCAACTTTTGCGGATGACACAGCTTTTTTAAGTATTCATGATAGTTCCCAAGTAACGTCACAACTTTTACAAGACCACATACTCAATTTGGAAAAATGGTTAGAAAAATGGAGAATAAAGGTGAATGAACAAAAATGTACTCACATAACTTTCACACTGCGTAGGGACTCATACCTTCCTATTGGCATAAATAACCAAATGATACCGCAGCTTTCAGACATCAATTACCTGGGTATACACCTAGACCGTCGCCTTACTTGGAAAACCACATAGATTTCAAGTTAACTCAAATGAAATTAAAAGCAGTACAACTAAATTGGCTTATGGACAGAAACTCCACCCTGAGCTTAGATTGTAAATTTCTTCTGTACAAGTCGATCCTCAAACCAATTTGGTGTTATGGCATCCAATTATGTGTCACTGCCTCAGCTTGCAATATAGAAAAATCCAAAGGCGCCAAAATAAGATTCTACGTATGATTACAGTTGCTCCCTGGTATATAAAAAATTCGAACATCCACAAAGACCTAAACATGCCATCAGTCAAAGCAAAAATAACGAAACATGCAGTAACGTATTTAAAGAAGCTTTAATCTCATCCAAATCCTTCGGCGCGTAACATACTAAGTGAACCTGGTTACATTAGACTAAAAAGAAGAGATAATGCCTTTCTTGGCCGTACATTAAAGGGATGACCCACAAATGATTGTAATATCCGTGAATAAAACATTAATTTTGCCTAGAATTGGCTGGACTTAAAAGTATATTTTTATGTTAGACTTAAGATATGAGTAATTATTCTTAGTTCAAAGATAATGAAGATACAATAAATAATAAATGTAAAAAAAATAAAAAAAAATAAATTTCTCTTATCATTAGACGTGCGTCCGCATTAGTTAGAAGTTTTTTACGACCTCTAACTTGAGGCTTGGGAACAACGGAACACCGTTTTTGTACCCTTATGACCACTGATTGACTCACTTTAAGTTCTTTTGCAATTTCCCGGGTAGAACAGCCTCTTTCAGTCATGCTCTCCTCGGTGGAGTTTTAAAGTTTCTTCATTATTTATTTTTGTTAGATATTTATTTGATTTTTGTTCAAAAAATTGCCAAATGTTTTTACCACACGCGATTTAAATAATGTCGAGCTTATGTCTTCTTAAAAAACTAATAAAAAGCACAAAGATTGCAAAATAACGGTACTTTTGCATTTCTTTTCTTCAAGTTCTTCATAAAATGCAGAGGTGCAAAATTGAGTGCCTAACAGTTATTTTTCGTTTTTTTCTTGGTGTTTGATGCATTTTGTTAAAAATTTTATATAATTTTATTAAGTACTAGATACTTAATAAATGACAATCAAAATGTTTGGATTTCCTTTACTACTTTTATATTTATGAAACAAAAAGTGTTCAAAGTACAAACATGTACTCATTAGTGCACCTCACTGTATATGTAAACTTACAAATAACATCAAAAAAGAAAACCCAGAAAAATAAGCATAAAAATCAAGAATAAAAACAGAAACACTTCCGGAATTTTGTTGTCAAGAAAGTGTTTTTACATACTAAGATAATATGAAAAAATATGCGATGGATATGCAATTGTGAGACAATCAGTAATTTGTATAGCTGGAATAAAATATAATAATTTTTGCATCCATTCCGTTAGAACTTTATTCTATTCCTCCAAAATTATAGCCTTTAACTCATCTTGGTTTTTAGAACGCCTCTTAGGAATGTTTTTTCAAGAAAAGTTCACAAATTTTCAACTGGATAAATAAGTCAGGGCTCTGAGCAGGAGTATTCAGTTCTTTGCCACAGATTTAGAAAATCACGTCCTTACCAGAAGAGCCTTATGTTTGGTATCATTGTCCTGATCAAACTTTAAATTCGGCTTTCTATCAGTAAAAATTCTATATTTATTGACCATGGAAATTAGATGACCAGTTAATATATTCAGGTACTGATACAACGAAACAAATTACTCCAACTCCCTTACTAGATATGGACCTACAAAATATTACAGAAAGTTTTGCAAAATTTGCTACTAGAATTATGTTCCGACTTTCTAACCCTTTTAGGGGTTTTCCCCAAACTCTATTGGACCCACCATTATACAAATGAAACATTTTGAACTCTTTAAAATAAAAACATTCGAGTAGTCGTCAGGTTTGGAAATATGCGTTACAGCAAGGAACAATCGCCTTTTTTGAGTTGCATTGTAAGCAATGCAACATTTGATAAATAGCCGTTCTTCTGAAAGACTAGCCTTGCCATTTCGAGGGAAACTGTCACGCTACATTCTTCTCTTAGTTAACTTGAAAGTATTCTTGTGGGTACCAAAGAGTTTTCGTCTACCTTCTTTCTTAAAACACTTTCTGTTCTCTCCAAGACCTTGCGAGGGTGGCCAGTTGAAAGCTCTAATGTGAGCCTATTTTGATTTTTATTGCGACTCAAAATATTGTAAATAATTACCCAATCGCGAGCTTATAATAAACCAGCTGAATCAGATCAGTCGATGTTATTTTACTAGGCATTTTAAATTCTAGTTTATTTCCATTTTGAGCACGTTTTTTTAGGAAATCTAAATAAAATTTTCAGTAAAACATATCATTGGTCACGATAAAAATATGGTTGACCAATAAAAATTAACAGGAATATAAAAATAACAACAAGTACAAAAATTGTAAAAACAATTTCCTGACAACTCTTTTGTTTTTCTTCGTTTTCTTAATTATAATTGCGGCTTATTTTTATTTTTTTATTGTTGTTTGTTAGTTAATATATGTATAGATAAAATGGAATTAGTAAAAAAATATTAAAAACTATGCCTTTATGATAAAAGGCATATTTTTTTCTCGTTTTCCTCACAAATGCTTTCAATAATGTCAAACAATTTTAATATCTTCTTTATGTTATTGTTACAGTATTTTTCATTTTATTTCTTATATTTCTTATATTTATAATATTTTTTTTTTTTTTTTGATGTTTCGCAATTGTTATTAATTCCTTGTTCTCAAAATATAATGCCAATATCTTCCCTGTTTCTCCGTGCAATATAAAATCCAATAATTTATTATATTTAAATATTTTCATTATTAGTGCAATAAGCAACCGATTTCATTATCAGCAAGTAATTATTTTAAGGTAAATGTATTATAAAAGATATGATAAAAACGGTTATTAGTAAAAACGGCTCAAATCAAAATAATACCTTTTTTATGAAAATTTACGACGTGTTTCTGTGTTGATACTGAATACACTATCACGAAAATGGTCTCAGTTGTGGGTTTCGAGATGATGAAAGAGTAATAAGAATACGTTGCAATTTTTATAGTAGATAGATATTGAAGTTGTCAGTTGATTTCTTGCAAAAAAGAGAAATTTTAAAAATTTTGAGTTAATAACCTCTTGTTGATCAAGTGCGATATGTAACTAAATTTTTGTTTTACGTTTTATTTTCTGGTTAAACAATTAATTAATAACATGGAATATGTTAGCAATTTTATTACTTTATACATATGTACATTAGGGAGACAACTTTTTTACAATTTTTGAAAATAGCAAAATGGCCATATCCATACCATGTAGTGCATAAAAAAACAATAAGAACTGCATATTTAGATTTTCGATATCGTTAAAAAAGGTTCCGCGATAAATGATAAATAAAAGCAGGTGCTGTCACTTTTGATATCCAAAAATTTTACAATACTCCAATTTGTAAGTTTGTTGTGCATTCATTTTATAATAATCGAATTTAATCGTTTGTTTTCGTTCAACTTTTTAAAATGTCTTTTAAACATATCGAAATTGTAGTTCGGAAAAACGCAGATAAGTGGACCCAAAATTTAAAAAATTCAGAAAATAAATGTAAAAATATTCCAAGAGTCAATACAGTCATTGGAAGATTTAATGCGTTATATGAAAAAGAAAAATCAAAAACAGAGAGGTATAAAATTATATCACAAGAATTATTCGATTTATGGACTAAACTAAATATTCCGAAATTGGCTACCACATCTATAAGAAGGAAAGTGGAATGATTGATTCGTGCATACCAGAAAGGTATCAAAACTTCAAAAACGGCTGAAAAGTTTGATAACAATTTTAATATTTCGTTCGAAAACATTGCACCAAAATCTGAAATAAGTGTCCAAGATTCAGACTCCGACTCTGTCTCAATGCTCAATTATGGAGACACCGACTTTGTCTCAATGATCGATGATTCATTTGAAGATGACAATGATTATATGGCACCTTTAAGACTTGGAACAACAAAGCGATTAATAAATCCAGCACTAACGTTAGTAAATACTGCCAAAGTACTAAGAAAGCAATATGCAAGGAACTGGCAGAATCAGGGGTCGATATTGCAACTCCATCACAGCAAGCTATTTATAAAGCTGTTTACAAATCTGCAGAGAAAAAGGAAGAAATAATGAAACAGTCTTTACAACATGAGAATTGGTGTGTCCATTTTGATGGTAGAAAAAATTGGACGACAAGAAGTACAGGTAGTTGTTGTAAAACATTAATCTCAAGAAATAAAAGTAGCTGCATTAGTTCTGGAAAATGGGAAAGCGATAACTATTTTCAATGGCATCAAAGAAACTTTGGAAAAATTTAATTTGATGAAGTCAATAAAAATGATAATCTGCGACACAACCAGTGTTAATACAGGAAAAACCAAAGGTGTTGTAGCACTACTGCAGAACCATTTTAAATCAATTTCTCTACCACCACCGCAGTACATTGGATGTCAGCACCATGTGTTGGATTTAATACTACGATGTGTAATGGATGCATCATTGGACGGAAAAACCACGTCACCAGAGATTGCATATGAATTCGTTTCAGAGTTGATAAGCAATTACAATACATTACAACACGAATATCAGCAAAACGAGAAACGGCTATATGTTGGAAATTTAAAGTGGCGTGATGATATGCAATATTTATATGAACTAGGACAGGCTTTTAAATACTATATGGAGCACAATAAATTTCCATTTATAAACTTTAAGACTATTCCACCGATTAGTAATGCTAGATGGAATTCTAGAGCAATTCTTGCAATTCTAGCTTACATACTAATTCCAAAATATCGTAGCAAATTATATGCAATATGCGAATTTATATGTGGCCCTTGGTACAACATATGGTTTTCACACCATTGTTACAATAAAAATGACTTCGAAGCCTTAAACAAATCATTATCGGGCTTTACTAATGCTCAGAAATGCTTTCTAAGACATTGGGTGAAAGATGAATCAAGAATTCCAAAAACACAACCCAGCAACATTTGTGCGGAACGCGCCATCAAAGTCGTACAAGATATTTTCCCCCAATGCAAATCAACTCGAATTCTTAATCTTAAGAAATGTAAATAGTTAAATAATTATAAAATAAAAAATTTTGAAAAAATAAAAAATAAAAAACAAAATCTTAAAGGGCTTTCAGAAATCGGCTTCGACGCGGAACGTTTTTGTTTCGAAATGACCTGAGGAAACATTTTTCGGTTTCAGCACAACATCGGCTACAGCGTGGTGATAGGGCTTTATTTTGGTTGTACCCCTAATGTACATATACATTTGTAAATATTCTTGATTTAAAAATGTATTATTATCTATAAATACATACGAGTATGAATGGACATGAATTTTTTATGAATAAAGTTACATATTCAAAAAATAAGTTTAAGTGCCTTAGTTTTCTACTAAAAGTAACATAACATAATAATTTTTAAGAGTTATAATGTATTCATTTTTTAGCTTATGTGTTAGCAAACGTGGAAGTCTTTATTTAATAAAATATAGTAACAATATTAAAACTTAAAAGGCTGTAACGTTTAAACAGCACTTTGTATGCTTTGCTAAATACATCAGTATTTTTTTTTTATAAAATATATAAAGTATTTAGTTCTTAAAAGACCATTTTCTTGTATAAAAGGTATAAATGATACTAAAATTCTGAAAAAAATGTGTACTAAAATTTAGAATTCGTCTTTCTTTTTAATGGAAATCTCATTATTTAGAGTAAAATAAAAATACACAATTTTAGGCGTACTAGAAAAAAATATATTTCAAATTAGTCCATCTCGGAAAAATTAACTTAATATTAGGAATATGTCTTCAAAAATGTTGACTTGGTATTAAGAAAACTTTTCTAAATATCGAAATTATTTACTTCATTTAAGTCATATTTTACTTACTTTGAGTTCAAAAAGGTACTGAAATTAAAAACTATTTCTTTTTGTATGGAAAACAAAGTATACTAAAATTTAGTTAAGCCTTGATTATTATGAACAAACCTGCGGATCAAATTTAAGAATATTCTTGGTAAAATAAGATTTATATCGAATTTCTTTAAGTAATATTTAACTTAAAACAAGGAAAAGGTAAGGAAAGGAAAGGACAATACAAATGCTGATTTTTGTTCTTCAAAAGAGTTAAAGGCATTCTAAAAGCTAGAAAAAATTAACTTCATATTAAGAAAACTTTACTTATATTCTGTAAAAGTATACTAACTTATACTTGCGAATGTACTTATGTATAGGAATTTACGATCACGAAAATGTACAATATCACATTTTCCTAATAAAGATTTACTAGTTTTTAGTTTATAAAAGAACATCTTTTTACCATTTTTTAGGAAAACTGTGTACTTAATTCAAGTAACATTTTTCTTGAGCCAAATCATTGCCGAATTTCTTCAAGTTAAGTTAAATTTACTTAAATTTAGTAAACTTTGGTTTGAGTGTATGTGTATGTAGAACTGAAAAGGAAAAGAACAGCAAATACGAGCTTTTTCAGCTGATCTCAAGAGTCAGAAATACTATTCCAAGCGTTGGAAATGATCATGTATTCCTTCTCCAGGTGATTCAAAGCCGACAACTTGTGTTGTGAACTAAGATCACATTTTTTCTTCTCCAATATTTCAAATTCAACAGACGTTCGAATTTAGAGCACCACATCTGCTTGTTTTTTAAATCCAACAATTGAATTTAAATTATTTAAAATCAACTTAGCGGTGTCAATATTATCAATGTTTGTACCAAATGAAAAAAATTTCTTTAATGGTTCGTTCCAGGGATGTCAACTTGGTGCTTTAACACTCTTTTTGGTACTTTTTAATGTTTCAAAACGCAAATTTTTCGGCCAAACTTCTTTTAACAAGTTTTGTATTTTAGATTATTTAGAAATGAAACGATAAATCATGAAATCTGCCAGCTATAATTGTACATGGTTTGTTTTTAAGTTTACAAAAACTGGTATAAAATTCTAAAAATTATTGTAAAGCTCTGTAAAAGGTGTTTAAAATATCCCGCTTTCAAAAATAAAAGGTGCCTTGAAGTATTCATAATGGTAAAATTACGTACTTTCACTGCTTTTTCTTCACTTTCTCTTGAAAATAAGATATTTTTCGAAAAAAAAGTATCCTATATTTGAATCAAGGTACCACCTCATAAAATTTTATTAAAATCCATCCAGTAGTTTTTACGTGATGCAAACACAGACAGATGGACAGACAGGAAAAAAAAGTACAAATTTCTTTTTATTTTATAGCATAAAATGTAAGTATACAAAATATGATTTTAACTATAAAAATTGTTTTTAGTTGTGAAAATTTTAATTATTATTAGTCGAACTGTTTATGTATTACATACAATGAAATTTATAATCAAGATTAATTTCGTTTTTATTCTCTCTAAGAAAGAATTAATTTAATTACAAATTACGTGATTATATTAAAGAAAAATTGGGAAAATTTAATTTTTAGACACCAGCAGAGCGGAATGTACATTTTCTAGACAGCTACGTCCGTAATGAGCACTCTTCGTTTAGTTGTAAGCATCATCTATTTAATCAACCAAACCCAGATAAAGGAATACGAGAAAACTTGTATTCAATTATCTATCGTCAGTTGGTGAGAACGAAGTGTACCACTATCTTAAGCTTCCCTCTTGTTGAATATTTTTACTTTTAAATCTAAAAATTAAATTTTCCCAATTTTTCTTTAATATTATCACCTAATTTGTAATTTAATTAATTCTTTTTTAGTTGTGTTTTTGTTAAAGGTTAATTTTATAAAAATTATTATATTATATGGACACTAAACATTATTCATTTCCGACCCCATAAAATATATATATTCTGGATCCTTATACATAGAGAAGTTGTCCGTCTGTCCGGGTAGTAATGTCATTTGCAAGGCACCAGAAGAAAATTTTAGGATAGTTTCGAAAATTTTAGGATTGCAATTCAACAACATCGGATCATTCCTTTGGAGTCTGCGGGTCAAAAATTACACTCAAAGTTAATAAAATATATTTACAAAAAAAATTACAAAACATTTTCAAAGAGATATTTTTATGTACATACAGTTTTTGTCTACCACTGGCTGGACTTAAGTACCTTAGACAAATAATTATATGTGCAATGCTTCAACTTTAATTTGAATTAAAAGCAACAATGGAAATTGGGAAAAGGTAATTTTTTTAGAATTTACAGTTACAGTTAAAATAAATAAAATAAAATAACAAAATTATATTAATCTATTTTTTTAACATGGAAAAAAATTAAAGCTTTAAGTCTCCATAGAAAATATTTATATGTGCAGAGGTTTTATTTAATAGATATACATACATATAATTTTAGTTACAAAATAAATGTTCTATATATGTTAATAAGAGGTTGTTTTACTCTTGTGTATCCTGACCAATTTGACCCCACGAGGCATTGATTCCACCAGTTTTTCAGTAGAGACACATCCATATTGACCCATTTAACCAATATAGCTTTTTAGCTGTTTCAAGATTATATACATAGATTGAAGATGCATGTATTTTGACAGAAGGTAATTTCAATAGATCCTTGATGGTATTTAAGTCTGGGCTTAAAGCCTTTATCTTCTTCACCACGTGGATCGGTGCATTATCCTGCTGGAAGGTCCATTTAACGCTTTGAAAAACACCAGATTTGTAACAAATCTATGTTGATTTCTGCGTTAAATTATCCGAGCACAAAGCCTATTTTAGGTTTCCTTTTTGACAAAAAACACTGCCCATACCAAGAATGATCCTGCACCATGCACTCGTTTGTGGCATGCTTCCCCAATATTTGTTTTTTTGTCACTGAATATCACAGATTTAAGTTCATCTTCCCAAAATTTATACTTTTCATAAAATATTTTATGTGCATTTTTATGACGTTGTTTTAGACATGGTTTGTTTAGGCACTCGGTACTCATATTTTAGGTCTAAATATAACAAGTTCCACTTTTACTTGGTTACAACTCATGTCGATATTAGTTGCTAACTGCTTATGCGCTGTTTGCTCCTGTCATCAATAGTGCATATCTGGCCTCTGCGTTTATTATTAACGTAGTCATCTGGATTTTTCAAGCAATTTACTTTTGAATTAAGGTTTCTGTTTACAGAAACAGAAATTTGGCCAACTTTCATGCCGGATCGGCTCATGCCCTTGATTAATCCACGTTCTTCATTTGTTAATTCAGTTTCACGTGGCATTTTGGTAAAAATTCCAAAAATTTGATTTATTTTTCATCTTATACATTTGCTTATCCACTATACTAACTTCTGGATCGTCTTATGTACTGATATGTTGATTTGGCACCAGTTAGAAGACAAATAATTCAATTGCACATATACACCTTTTTCAAGGGATTTTCGACATACATACTTTTTTTTAATAAAGTATGTATTACGAAAGATAACCTTAACAAACGACAACGAAAGATAAAGTAATTATAAAAAACTGTGTACGCCAAAAACAACAACTGTACCGTTAGTATAACATAAGGTCCATAGAAGAGCAATTTTGCACATACATATACATAATTATTTGTCTGAGAGTATATATTTTTAGTCCTAAGATTTGAGCACTTATTGTAAGTTCATATATTTTGAAGATACAATAATTAATATGAAGAGAAAATTTTCGAAAAAAATTTTACATACAGATGAATTTTATATCAAGCTTATTTAAGTTCGTTTTTATTCTCTCTAAGAAAGAATAAATTAAATTACAAATTGGTAAAATTTAATTTTCAGACACCAGCATAATGGAATGCACATTTTCTAGACAGCCAAGTCCGTCATCAGCAATCTTCGTATCCTTGGGTAGTGTTTAGTTGTAAGCATCATCTATTTAACCAACCAAACTCAGATAAAGGAATACGAGAAAACTGTATTGAATCATCAATCGTCAGTTGGTGAGAACGAAGTATACCACTACCTAAAGCTTCCCCTTTGTTTAATATTTTTATGACGGACGTACATAGCTGTCTAGCAAATATGCATTCCGCTCTGCTCATGTCTGAAAATTAAATTTTTTGTCTTTAATAATATCACCTAATTTGTAATTTAATTTATTCTTTCTCAGAGAGAATAAAAACGAATTTAATCTTGATTTAAAATTTCATCTGTATGTAAAATAAATAGTTCGACTAATAAAAATTTCAAATATTCAATACGAAAAAAATTTTTTTAAAAATTTTCGAATAAAATTTTACAAAAAATTAAAAAAAAATATTTTTACAAAAAATTTTTGCAAAAATTTTTACAAACAATTTTCGAAATATTTAAAAAAAAATTCCATATTTCTATGAAAATCATGAGTGTAACATAACATATTTTTAATATTAAAATCATGAATGTAACATAACATATTTTTAATATTAAGAATACATGTATGTATATAAAGTAACATATTTTTTTAATACGTTTGATTCTTAAACAGATGAGATCTCTGTTTTATAAAAAAAATAAAATACTCATGTATTTTAGCAAAGCTACATGGCTACACGTCCAGGATAATTTCTATTTTTGTATGCGACAATTTTATTTTATTCAACAGAAGAAAATGTCACAAAATTATAAATTATAAATTCATATACATACATACATATGTATGTATGTACATACGCTGTAGGAGATTAAATGATAATTGCCTAAAAGCTACTAGTACAATTACTAGAACTAAAAACACTAGTAAAAACAGGGTTAGAACTTTCATTACGAAATACTAGTGCTGATGAGTTGTAGTACTTGATGTAGTTCAAGGGTACACTTGCAGACTGATAGAATATTTGGGTAACAGAAAAATTTGTGTTTTAGTATAACTTTGGAGTTTGATCTTTGAGATTTAGTCTTTGATTCATTCTATTTTTATAATGAAAAATAAAATATTTTGATGAGAAATTCTAATTATCTATTCATATTTTTTTGTGTTTTTAAGAAGAAATGCCATATCACAATAGGTATTTAATGGTAATAAACTGATTCAAAAGTACCCAATCGGCTCTATGTGTACTAGTATGCGTCTAGAACAAATAGTACTAGTGATTTTCCAAACACACTCAATATTAATACTAGTGAGACACTAGTTCGATCCTACAGGGTATGTACAAACAAAAGGTTTTAAGGGAAATATTTATTATCAGCCATGTCACAGAGCTAAATTCCGTTCGGAATTGGAATTGATTCCGTACTTTACTTCTCTAGAAAACGAAAAAAAATTCCGGAATTAAACCCCTTGCAATTTGCTAGATGGTATTGATATTTTTTTAGCGTTTTTTAGTCGTTTAAACTATTCAGGACATCATTTTATTAAAATTCTGCGACGTATTTTATCAATTTACTGCTGTTATTAAAGATATTACGGGCATTTTTGTTAGGTTTTTTCTGACTTAAAAACACAAATATTTATTTTACTTTCAAAAAATTAATTTATTCAAGCATTTCAGACATTTCGTTCGGAATTGAAATGATTTCGTAGTTATTATTTCGATCGGAATGGTTTTAGCTTCTATATAAAAATAAAACCACTTCTTATGTATTACATATTGAAACATAAGAACAAACGTGACAAAACAAAAAATAGATGCTTTGTAAGATAATAAAAATTTAAGAAATACATCTTTCACCAGTTTGTAGTCCGAACCCTTCCCTACACTCCTATACTCCAATGTCCAATTTTTCTGACACAAGGTCCAATATTTTCTGCACAAATTAATGAATAGACAGGTTTTGTAAAATCAATAGCGGTACTCAAAAATGATTGCAAGTGGTATTGCAACATAGCAAGTGCAAAATGTCGTTGCGTTTTTATTGCACACCAACAACAAAATACACAGTTTTGCACTTGCTACACCATTGCGATTTTGCTAGACTAAAAATGGTATAGCTTTTTTCGTATTTTGTGTTGCAATATTATAATTAGTGATGCCAATTTAAATTTACTTGTGTTTTAACTAATAAAATCGCCCTATTAAATTAAAAAAACAACAAGATTGGCACCACTAACATCCACAGCTGACAATATAAATAAACAAGATGGAAAAAATTAATTTAAACATGAAAGAATTAAAAAAAGAAAAAACAAACAAGAAATGGACACCTGAAGAAATAAAGTCCATTCTAAATTATTTGGAAGATGTCGAAAACATAGAGGTACATATGTATATATGTGTAAAGAAAAATTTAATATAATATTTTTAAACTTTATGTATTTATGTAGGTACCAACTGCACAAATATTTTACAAAAAATTAATTGAAAAATGTAATATTGACGCCAGCTGGGACCTTATAAGATGGAAAGTAAGATACCTCAAAAGTACTTACAAAAAGGCTCAAGACTGGCGTAACTCAACTGGAGCAGGCTTACTAGAAGGCGACACAGGAATAGAAAGCGTAGAAGGTAATTTTAGTGTGTTTGTAAAATGTGACAAAATAATAAGTACATAATTTTTTATAACATTTTATTTCTTTTAGCAAAAGTTTTGAAAATGTGTCCGAACTACAACCAGTTGTGCAGAATTTTTGGGGAAAAGAAACAATCGCAGATGACATATGAAATTTTGGATACTGGAGAGCTCACACAAATGGAGTTAAACAGTACAGAGACGTCAGGTGTTTTAGGTGTGGAAGAAAATTTTTGTTGTCAGACTGAGATTGATTTTGAAAGTGCAATAGAAGATTCACCTGGAGGTAGTGCAAACACAACAAGTACAGATAAAGAAGTTTCAAAAAAAGCCAAAGAATTTTCAGAAAAAATTAAAAAATCAGTGCCAAAATCATCTTCAGCGTACCTAGCTACCTTTCAAATCGAAAGAACGGCTTTATTCAAAATGAAATTCGAATGGGAAAAAGAAAGACACGACGAAGAAGTTGCTATAAGTAGAAAAAGGTTGGCTTTAGAAGAAAAAAAAACAAACGAGGAAAAGGGTAGCATTAGAAGAAGTAAAAAGTAGTACAGAAATGGATCTCATGAAAAAAGAAATGGATCTAAAAATGAGAAAAATTGAAAGTGATGAAAGGCTAAGAATTTTGGAGATAGAAAAAGACGAAAGATTAAAGAGATTCGAAATTGAAATGAAGTATAAACAAACAAACAACTAACGCCACAAACTAAAAAATGTATTGTCTCTATTTACAGGAATGAATTCTTTTTTGTTTTTATTGCTTTCATAAAGCTTTATAAAATTGTTATTACATGTTTTTTATGGATTTTATTAATTTTTATGTTTGAAAAAGTGAAGTGAATAAATTTTAATTTTTTATTAACGAGTAAATCGCTTGACGTTTAAGTTCTCCGTTAATATTTGTAACATTTTCTTCAGATTCAGGGATGAACTCTTCCCTTTCTTCATTACTACATTCATGACCAATACTTTCACATTCAATATCAAGTTTTTTTGATAAAACCATATTGTGAAGAATACAGCATACTAAAAACCAATCACAAGCATGCTTTTTGCTTTCCTTGGTTCCAATGCGCATTCTCAGTTCTTTTAGGCTTCCAAATCGTTCTTTAAGCAATCCAAAGCAATGCTCAACCCGAACACGATATCGGCTGTGGCGTAAATTAAAGTCGATACGCTCATTTTTGGTTAATTGCCTAGCATTATTTCTATACGGAGTAATTAAAGTTGTGGATAGTGGATAAGCGGAGTCACCAGCAATCCATTGTTGGGGTGAAAAATAGGTAGCATTTTTTTTAAAAAGTGAACTATTTCGATATATCCTGGCATCGTGCCAACTTCCCGGGTGACCAACTACAACGTGGCGTATGCGTAATTTGTGGTCACACACAACTTGTGCTTTAAGTGCGTATATTCGGCTTCTTGAAAAATATTTTACATGGTCGTCAATAGGTGATTCAGCCAATTTTATTTCCGTGCCATCTATGTATCCAATACAAAATGGAAGCTCATTAACTGTTTCGGATACAATTTCTGAACGTTCTTTTCCATTTGGCCAATAAATATATTTTGATTGGAGTGATAATATCGCTTTAAAAACTCTGTACGTAAAGTTGCATATTGTGCCGCCATCTCCTATTCCAAAAATTGAACCTATCTTTTTGTATGCAGCACTTTCGCCAGAAGAACCGAGTCGAAAAAGAACAACAGCAAGTTGTAGTTCCACCGAATATTGTTTGCAACCACGTAAATTGTTAAATTCCTGGTCATTTTTTAACACATTCACCAGATTCGTATACATGTCCCTGTCAACTCTTAGCATATGCCTGAACCTTACGTCATCCATTGTTGGAAGAATGTTGTTCCGCCAGTCATCGGAAGTTATAACTGGATCAAAAATTCCGCGACGGCAAGACATTGCAATGGCAATATTTTCTTCAAGCTCATCCAACACTTCTTCCGCAGTATTGTCATTATCAAGCAGCTCTAAAAAATAAAGTAAAATGGGTACTGAACGTATATATCAACATACATACATATGATAAAGATACCTTCCATATAAATTGATTCTTGAACGGCATCTTCTATTATTGTTTCAACAATACTTTCTTTTAATGTCTTTCGCGGCATTTTGAATATAAAAAATATTTTTTTAAATAAATAATAACAATCAGCTGTTACTTAAAATGCAATAAATGTTGCAAAAAATTGTAAAAGGACGCTCACAAATGATGACAAAAACGTAGCAAAAGCAAACAGTTGCAATAAAAAATCGCACCCATTTTTGAGTACCGCTAATTATTTTCTAAACAGCTTTGCAACGTTGCTTTTTGAAGTATTTCGGCCTTCTTAATAGAAATCTAAAGACAACAACTTTTTATCAAATCGTCTTCTTCGGTGTTGGGTCCCTACTTATATTTTTTACCCGATATGCCCACAGAACTGTCTGGAAATTTTAACAAGATACAGAGAAAATACATTTTGGACCATCCTGTTTGCTATGCTAATGTTGAAATAGACCAACAATATTTTGGCTCCCGAGGTACTCTGGTATTAACTTTCAATAGAGTAATATAACTTTGAAATCGGTAACCATAACCCCTTCTCAAAATATGTACCACAGTGCGGGGGCCAAAGTAAAGTTTTTTTTATCGGTCGATTTATTAAAGACCAAAGTCTTACCTACAAAACAGGAAAAACCACGTATAAAAATTCGAATTCTATAAAAAGTTATGGATTTTTGACCACTGTGCTTCGTAGAGTTTTAAGGTATGGTCCAGAATAATATCCATTACTAATAAAAAGATGTTCTGAATAGTTTAAATAGCTATAAATTGCTTAAAAAATCAATTCCACATAGCAAATTGAAAGTGGTTTTATTCCGAAAAAATTGTTCGTTTTACGTTTTCCGTTCCACTTCCGAACGAAATATAGCTCAGGAACATGGGTGATTGTTTTTTACGTTCATTCTTATGTTGGCACATTAAAAGTGGTTTTGTATTTTTTTCGTTTTAATGAAACTGAACAGAATCTATAGCAGCTAAAACCATTCCAATCGGAATGGTAGCTACGGAATCATTTCAATTCCGAACGGAATTTGTGATATGCCTGTATATTTTGAAAAAGATTTAATTTTATAAAAGCAAAATATGTTTACCATGTATTTGTCGCCTTCAATATCATTAAGTAGCTGTTGTAGCAATTGTAATCAACGAAATTTGTTTTCATTTAGCTGCGTCGCCGCTGTCTTCTATTTCTTTAAAGCATGAATAATGAGTTTTTCCTCATACGACTTATTTTAATTTATGTAAAGAGTCAACAATATGGATAATGCTGTATAAATAAAATCACCGTGGTTAAGGGTATAGAAGCATTTTAACTTGTTTTTTTTTTTTTAATTCTAACAAAAGAAATTGGTAAATGGTAATGGTACGAAACCAAAGGGCAAGGGTGTGATTCATCTGATCTGCAACCTATACCTTCGTATAGGAAGTGAGACACCAAATTTAGCTAGATAAATTAAAAAGAGTTTAATGGTGCTCCTCCAGGTAAAAAAAAATGAATTTAATGGTGCTCCTCCAGTAAAAATTTGAGTTTTTTAAATGGTGCTCCAGCATTGTCCGACATACTGAATTAAAATATCTAGGTTATATACGATAACCAAGATGTTACACGTGGCTGATAAAGTAACTACCAATAACAGTACCGCAGTACAGCCAATCAGCCAGTGTGAGAAAGAGATGCAAACCACTCGAAGGCCGAGCAACAGGGACGGCGTGATTGACTTTAAACGATAAAGACAATGACGAACGAACTCCGACCAAGAGCTACTTTACGACGGATTAATTTCTTTGTATTTTGTTTTCTTTCTTCGCACAAACAGTAAGCAACTTTACCAATTATAACAGCTATTATTTTTTCGTCGTTATTGTGCTTCGTACGACGAATTTACACAGCGATTTTTTACCGACGAACTCGTCGTATTGGACGAAATTCGTCGTTCGTTCCAGTTGTGTTCCCAGCATAAGATATTATTTTTTTCTTGGCAAGTTTTTTTTTTAATGAAAATATTATTGCGCCTTCCGTGGATGTTATGAAGCGAGATATAATTGTTTATTTGAACAAAAAATTTTAGTTTTAAGCGATAAACATATTATAGTCTATAATGATCTGATCTATAGACTAAATAAGTAATATAAAAAATTTGTGAGCACAAGTCTCCCAAATATGTATATAAAGAATTCAGTAGAGATACTTTTTTCAATAGTCTTTTTTTGACAGATAACGTGTGAGTCGTGTCATGCTGTCATGTTATTTTTGTTTAGTATTGTTTGGCATTTCATAATGGAAAGACTTACGCCTAAATCGCTTCGCTCTATGGGCTCTTGAAATGTTCCAAGAAGATCCGACGTTTTCGAGGTAAATTTTGTTTAGCGATGAGGCCCATTTCTGGCTCAATGGGTATGTAAACAAACAAAATTGCCGCATTTAGGACGAAAGGCAACCTGAAAAGATTCAAGAGCTGCCACTTCATCCAGAAAAAACAACGGTTTGGTGTGGTTTGTGGGCCGGTGGAATCATCGGTCCATATTTCTTTAAAATTGATGCCGGTGCGAACGTAACCGTCAATGGCGACCGTTATCGTGCGATGATAACCGACTATATGATGCCTGAAATTAAAGCTCGTGGTCTCGGCGACATTTGATTTCAGCAAGACAGCGCCACTTCCCACACATCGCATCAATCAATAGATTTATTGAGAGAACATTTCGGTGAGCACATAATTTCACGTTTTGGACCGGTCGATTGGCCACCAAGATCGTGTGATATCACACCGTTAAACTTTTTCCTGTGGGGGTAAAGTCTAAAGTTTATGCGGGCAAACCCGCTTCGATTCAGGCCTTGGAGGAAAACATCACGCGTGTCATTCGCCAGTTACCAGTCGAAATGCTCGAACGAGTCATCGAAAATTGGACGGATGGACCATCTGCGACGTAGCAACGGCCAACATTTGATAGACATAATCTTAAAAAAATAAATCCCAAGGAATGTTCTTTCAAATGATAATAAACATTTTCCATTGAATTTGAATTTTCTGTGTTTTTTTTTTTTTAAGTAGGGAACCTCGAAATACTTTACTTTACTTTACTTTACTTTACTTTACTTTACTTTACTTTACTTTACTTTTTATTTAAAACAAAACCAAAAAAATAATCCACACCAAATTTTAAGATTCTTACTTTTATAGTGCAAGAATATAGTTTATGTATTTTTTATATATAGAGGTACCCATCCCTGGATGCAATTCTAAAATTTATATAAAGTTTATGTCAAGTTTGCAATACCCTTAAATCGATGAAATTGCGTACTTTCACTACTTTTTCTTTAGAAAATTAGATATTTTTACGAAAAAGAGTATCCTATATTTGAATAAAGAAAAAAATTCATTCAGTAGTATTTACGTGATGCGAACGCAGACAGACAGACAGACAGACAAAAATTCCGATTTCGATTGCTAACAGCACCAGCAACAAAATTATCAAAAAATATTTCATGTACAAAAATAGTCCTGTTACAGTTTTATTATATGTATAGATGGAGATTAAAGTTAGAGTTTTGTTATAAAACAAATATGCTGTACAGTCCATCCTTAAGTTATTTGTTCCGTCGTCTTATTTGGAATATATTTAGGGGAATTGAATGTTAAATAATTTAATTGAATTACTTAAGAAACTAACAGGGTTCGTAACGGTTATAAGTTTTATTAAAAAAATTACTTTTTAATGATTATTTTTCGAGTTTTATTTTTCGCTTAGAAGTTAATGATTATTTATTAATATTAATTTTTGGTTTCGAAAATAAATCAATTAATATGGGCAACTTGTATTGCATGAACGTTTAAAAAATCTAACTTTACTATTGACTTTTTAGTCTATATACATTTGGATAATTAAATTTTATTTTTTAGGCAAAAAATAAAACTCAATAAATAACTATTATTTTCAAAGCAAAAAAAAATTAAATTTAAAAAATAATATTTAAAATCAATTTTTATAATAAAACACGAACAAATAAAAATTAATGCAGGCAAAGGTATTCCTCGTAATAACGATAATGTTGGTGTACTTTTTCATTGTGTAGCATTTCTCCTTCATTACTATTTTGTTGATTAAAATTTATGAAATAATGATTATTTGCGATTCCTGGAAACTACTGATGAAGTGCAACAAGCGCTTATTGTATTTGTATAATTTATAGCATCAAGAAAAACTATATCGAAGACAAAGAAGTTTTACTGGAATTCATTATTTCTATACAGGAATTGTAGGCATGTAAAGTAAAAAATTCATTGGAAATAGCAACACATCAAATACAGCCTGCTGCATTCTAATAATTACAACCTATTGGCCAAAACTAATGTAAATTAGACGGAACATCATCATTAAAATAATCTTTGCAATTAACAAAAGGTGATATGTTCAGTTGTGTTTTAAAAACACCCAAAACTATGTACATATATTAAAATTTATAACAAAATTGTAATTGTGATAACGAACATTTTGTAATGGAAACTTTTCAAGCTTTAAATAAGTTCATATTCAGAGCAATCACGAATAATTATTCCCATGAAAAAACTCCCAAATTTTTCTATCGTGAATGATTCCAATAACAATTTACTTGTATTTTACGGTAGAAATCATTCACGATAGAAAATTTGGGAGTTTTTTCATCGGAATAATTATTCGTGATTGCTCTGAATATGAACTTATTTAAAGCTTGAAAAGTTGGAATAATTATTCGTGATTGGGGTGATTAATAGGAATTTTTAATTCTATTTAAAACAGTATACTCTTATAGCTTTAAGTGTTAAAAGATTCCTTAATTCAGTTTTGAGTGTTGACTGAAGGTCAAAAATAGCCAACAAATTCGCCATCTATTTTAAAAATAAGTTTGGATATCGCCACGTTTGGCGAGAAATCGCCATATATGACAACCCTGGCCACTGTCACAGTAAGACGACGCGACGGCGAATTCACTTCGTTGTCAAAGAATGTGTCGGCAAAAACAGAGACACTTAACACGACGGAAACTTTAAGGCGTCTTAGAAAAAACAGAAAATGTTTTACCATTTTGTTAAGTAGCCAATTTTTGTTCTGCAATAAATTAGTAATAAAAAATGTTTGGATACATTTAAATTAAAATTAATAGATCTGACAGAAATGTAAATATTTAAAGGCTATTCAATTTTTATGGTAACTGGACTTACGCTCATGTAATCACACTCACGGTTAACATTCACGAGTTGTTAATAAACTATTTTTGCACATAATGGAATTGCCATATAAAAAAAATTAAAGACTGTATTTATATTATGACATGAGTAATACCAAAACTAAATAATATTTCATACTTTATAATCTAAAAAGAGTGAATGCACAATGTGCGTGCCGCCATAACTCCCTTAATCTTAATAGGATCAAGGTTGTTCCATATCTCCATCCATGAAGAAGGATTCCATTTTTGTAGATATTAAGAAGTTTCGTCCTCTAGAAATTTCTAGAACAGTCTAAGACATTCAGCAGTATTGAGAGCATCCCTCAACATTTCAGACCTTCCCTGAACATTCTTGATTGTTGTGGAATGTTTGGGAATATTTTGGAACGTTTGAGATTATATGAGAACACCTCAAAATATCCCAGATCATTGTGAGACCCCCTAAAACGCTCTTGAGTATTGTAGAATGTTCTGAAACATTGTGGACCATTTGAAGTCTGTCATAGGCTATCCATTGGTGTCTTAGGCCTCATTTATGTGTATCCCCCATTGTCCCATCTAAAATATGTTTACATCCAACCACACAATCTCATATCAACTTGCTGAGCGAAGCTGGATATTCCTGATATTTTTTTTATAAATCACGTATTCGTGGAAAAAAATAATTTTCTGGGCATAAAGTGTTAAAGTGCACTGTGCTATTATATTTGAAGACGTTGAATTTTGTATTACAAAAGATAAAAATAAAATAATGTCCCACCAAACCAAATGTTTCGATTTTTTCTGAAGTCACACCTGTCGTAAGTAATTCGTTAAGACATTTCGGTAATATGTCTGAAATTAGAGTTGTCGTAACGAATTCGTTAAGACATTTCGGCTGTTCGTCTGAACAAAAAAAAAAAACTTTGATTCAAACGTAAGTAAATAAAAGCCAAAATTGTATTAAATAAACAAGAATTAATATAAAAAAATAAAAAAATTTTGTAAACACATGCAAATGCAAGATGGACAATTAAAATTGAATTGATTACGGTAAAGTATTGTCTTAAATACCAAATCGTTAAATAATCATTATATTCACTTAACTTTCAGAGAACGAAGCTTATACGGAAGTACCGACAGAAAACGTGTTGTGATTTTGTACCTACATGTCGTTGCGATTTCGTACCTACATTTCGTTACGATTTCGTAACTACATATTGTTACGATTTCGTAACTACATATCTTTACGAAGTCGTGTCAACCCTTTCATATAAAAATCGTTACGATTTCGGTAATATTTCGGTTCCGAAATCGGAAGATTTTTTCGAACAGTCGTTACGAATTCTTTACGAAATCGGAATATTTGGTTTTCTGGGGTGTAACGAAAAATTATAAAATACAGGTACAATGCTCTTACATGCGTTCATATGTATGTTTGTTATAACACAAAGTTATGTAAATACATACTTGAATACATATATGTATATACATACATACATACATACATACATACATACATACATACATACATACATACATACATACATACATACATACATACATACATACATACATGCATGCATACATGCATGCATTTATGATACTCTTTACTCTTTAAAATCTTAGTGAATTTGTTCCATTTTTTAAAGTTAGAAATCTATTGTTATTTTGTCACTTGCGAAATCTTTTATTCTTGACGCCTTAGAAAACAAACTCACCCTACTTGTGTAATCTTTGTTTTCTTGTCTAGAATTTAATGCGCATTACGGTTTTGCATCCGTAGAATGTTTTTTAAATAGCGCTTTTTGCCTTTTTGTCGCTCAGTAAAAAGAAAAGATTAATGGTGTTGTTTAAAACGGAATGATACTGAACGCTCTACATGTTTCCTTCAGTTTTAAATTGTTTGTTTGACTTTGTTTATTAAGAACATAAAATACACTGTCTGGCAAAATTAAGTCGATAATACAGGGTGCGACAAAAAATGGAAGTTTTTAAAATGGCTGATTTGAGATGGCGATTTTATTGAAAACCTTTCGACATTTCTGTCGCATATGAATGTAGTTCTATTGTACTTCAATCTAGTTTCTTAAAATAAATATAAGAATACCTTCAAAATGGTTATGCTATATTCTTGCTATATTATCAGTTACCATTATTTAGTTGTTGCTTCTACAAATATTATTAAATACAAACAGTGCACGCCACGTTGCAAAGTGTCGTGATTTCCTAAAACGGGTCGCGAAAAATAGAATGAGTTATCACAAGTTAATGAAATTTTAGACTCATATTTTATTTGATAAAACATAATCAACTCTTAAGTTTGGTGATTTCAATTCCAAGGATTCGTCTCCGGAGAGAGAAAAAATGGCGTCTTAATGAAATTTTGTACAATTCAGATAAAAAATGTAGTTTCTTAAGAAAGTAAAAAGAAGAAGCAAAAATAAAATAAACTTTCCTTATTTATTTGGACCATGAATCACATATAATGAGTTAAATGTGTAGCTACACAGATTATACATTTTGTCCAATGTGCAATGGAGCAATCTGTCGTCTCTTACCTCCCATATATCCTTAAGAACTTTAGAAATACACAAAAAGACCAAGAATAACAAATTATAATTTAAGTTATTATACATAAATTTTATTTATTTTTTTTACATATAACCCCTATTCTAATCACTATCGATGGTACTATCACTCTCAGATTTCACTATCAAATCATTGCAAGATATTATGTTGGCACAATCTTCGCTTTCAATAATATAAATCATCAAATCATTCAAATTGTAGTTTTTAAAAATATTTTCTGACGATACATCGAAACTAATGGTGATGGCTCTGACTGTAGATTGAGATATACTATTAGGTCCTTATTGGATTGAACTCTACTTATTTTTCCTGTATGCCTCAACCTGGCATTTCTTATAACGTTGTGTCACGAGGCTGGCCAAAAATGGTTAAAGTCAATGTTGGAATTTGAACGTTTTTGTATTATTATATTTTTTTTAACACTCTGGTTAGATAATTCTTGCAAAAAAACCGACTTCAAAACAGATAGAAGGGCACCATTTCTAAACTAAAAATGTAAGAAGTAATCTGTAAGAATTAGATTTAAACCAAATAAGAGATGCGCCAAAATTAGAGGGAAAAAATAAAGACTATTGAATGTCAAGCCTCTCCCTATTACTGTTTAAAAGTTAAGTTATTTTCACCAGCATCCGTCTTGTATGGGGACACCATTCAAGCCTCTGTCTATAACGGTTTCAAAGATAGGTGCACACAGATCAAATAACATCACCTACTCGGACACCCTTTAATTTACAATGTTAAATTAAAGACCTGTTGTTATAGAGGACTTGGTCACAAAGATTCTTTGTAAATTTCAACTATCTGTCTATAACGGTTAAAAAGTTTAACCATATATATCAAATTACATGAACTATTGGGACACCCTTTACATTATAATTCCAAATATTTATATTTGTTATCATACCAGAGAAAGTAGTGGACATTCTGCCTAATTTTCAAGTGTTTGTGTTTAACGGTTCAAAAGATAGGGTCATATAGATCAAATTACGTAATTTATGGGGACACCCTTTAATTTCTAACTTCAAATTGTATACTTTCTATAGTGGACTTTGCAATACAGGTTCCTTGTAAATTTCAGCTGTCTCTAACAGTTCAAAAGTTTGGCCACTTACATAGAATTACATTAACTATTGGGACACCCTTTAAGATCCAAATTCAAAATTTTATACCTTTTGTTATAGCTGACTTAGCACTACAGGTTCTTTGTAAATTTCAGCGGTCTGTGTACAACTATTCAAAAGTATGGCCATATACATCAAATTAAATGAACTATTGGAGCACCCTTTAATTTAAAATTTTGAGTATTTATACATTTTATTATAACGGTCATAGTAGTCGACGTTCTGTCAAATTTTCAAGGTTTAGTCTATAACGGTTTAAAAGATAGACCCAAATAGGTCATATTATGTCACCTATGGGGACACCCTTTAAATTTTAAATTTATTTTTTTATTAATTTCTGCTGTTGGGAGCTATAGCGGCACGCAATTTTTTAAAAATTTAATTTGCTGCCCTTTACGGTTCTTAATACACGTAAAAAACCTGTATGTTGTATGGGGACACCCTTTAATTTTTAATATAATGAACTGTTTTTAAAATGGGACCAACCTTGAAGCATAACCTTTCAAATAAAGCAAAAAATTTTAAAATCGGTTCAGAAATGGCTGAGTTCTGCGGTTACATACATAAAAAAAAAGCAACATTCAGACGAATAGATAACCTCCTTCTTTTTTGAAGTCGGTTAATGATATCTAAAATATCTTATTAAAATGTTTACAAATTTTAAAGTTATAGTGGTCCAAAGTCAAGGTTTGTGTACAGCATACGAAATTTATGGGAAAATCCCAAATTTCATGTTCATTTATAATACTAAAAATTTAAGTATTTGAATGTAACGACTACCAAAATTTTTAACAGGGTGGTAAGTGATGCTTCTAGTTATAATTACAACATGTTTTTGTTTACAAATATTGATCATATGTCAGATCCCGTTAGAAAAAGATAGTAGTGAGACATTGTCAAAATTTTTCAGCAACATCGAACTTTCATAGAGAATTTAAAAGAAAATAAAGATAACACTTTTCCAATTTTTTGGTATTTTGTAGCTGCAAATATGTATTTTAATATATTTAAAATTCAGCTGCTCGATTCTGCACAAATTTCTTTCATGATTGTTTTTCAGTGTCAACCTCATTGCGGATTCGCACTATTTTTCAATTGTGGCTAGAGATAAAGCAAAACAGACCATGCGATGTTATGCATCATGTTAAAGATTTTGTCGAAAAGCATTTTAAACGAGTATTATTAGAAAGTGAACAACTTACTCTATTAAAATTCTCTAACAATTGGTCTAAATATCATCGCATTAGAGACAGATTTGAAACTGAGTTGAGTGACTGGCTAGATAGCGAACTATTTTGTGAAATCATTTGTAATGTAAGTATCCGTGTAAAGTTTTGGTATTGCAAGAAAACTTAATTATTTTATACTATATTAGGAATCAAGTACAAGTCGTAAAGGCCGACCGAATGTTTCTTATGAAGAGGGTTCAATGCGAACAAAAAGGAGGCGAGTGGAGGAACTTGTCGCTTCTACTTCATCTGAAGCTCTTAAAAAAGCCGCAGAAAGGTTAACAGGTTCAAATACAAATGAAAAAATGTCTGTTGAAAGTGCTCTAGCATTATACATTGATATGGATTTATCTATGAGGCAGTACAATATGATGAGGAAAGTAGTAAATTCTATTCACAAAGATTGCTTTCCATCATACTATATGATTGCAGAGTCTAAAAAAAAGATTTTGCCTGATGACATTCAATTAACAGAATCTTCTGCAGAGGTACCCTTACAGAAGATTTTGGATAAAACCGTAAGAAGCATTTTAGATGTTAATGATATTGATACCAACAATGATATAGTCCTGGAATGCAAGTGGGGATTTGATGGCAGTAGTGGGCATAATGTATACAAACAAAAATTTCAAGATGAGGAAGCTAGTGATGAATTTATGTTTGTGGAAAATGATAGACATTCATCTTGGAGGTTATGTAGACCACTTAAAATTATTTTTACAAAAGAGAATCCAAGTATAATACAATCAGTAAGGGATAGCATAAATACAGAAATTGAAGGCCTAGATACATATAATTACATTTCAAAAAACAAAAATCTTAACGTTCACTATAAGATGCAGTTGACAATGATAGATGGTACAGTTTTAAATGTATTAAGTGGAAACAGTAGTAGTTCAACTTGTGCTTTATGTGGAGCAAAGCCATCTGAAATGAGCAGCTTATCGATTTTCGAAAGACCTGTGAATGAGCAGTGCTATCAGTACGGATTGTCGACATTACATGCATGGATCAAATGTTTTGAATGCATTTTGCATATTTCTTACAAACAGCCTATAAAGAAATGGAGAGTGGTAGGAAAAGAAGATAAAGATCAGGTTGTTGAGCAAAAGAGAAGTATTCAAGCAAAATTTAAGTCTGAAATGGGTCTTATAGTTGATAAGGTTAAGACGGGGTATGGCACAACGAATGATGAAAATACTGCAAGGCGCTTCTTTTCCAATGTCGAAATTTCAGCTCAGATTACTAATGTAGATGTAAGCTTAATAAAAAATTTTTCTATTATTTTAAGAACACTTTCAAGTGGTCATTATATACATACATCAATTTTTGAAAAGCTTTTATATTTCAAATTATATCCTTGGTATTATATGCCTGCAACTGTGCATAAAATTCTAGTTCATGGTATAGATTTTATTAAATATTCCACTATTCCCATTGGAATATTATCAGAAGAAGCAATAGAGACAAGTCATAAAATTATAAGAAATGCAAGATTGAAACATACGAGAAAAAGAAGGAGGATTGCCTCCATGGGAGACCTACTAAATTATCTTATTCTGCAGTCAGAGCCATCAATTTCGATGCATAGTCAGAAAATAATTTTAAGGAAAAGTGATATAAATGATCTGAAAGAGTATTTAGTTACAAAAGAAAGAATCTGGTAGAATCTGAAAGTGATGACAGTGATAGTAGTTAATATATTTTGATTGCCTATAATACCTACTATGTATATATTTTATGTGTGTATGTATATTGAATATGTTATGTTAAATAAATAAAATTCATGTTTTTAAATTTCTTTTCACTGAATTAATAATTTTTGTAAAATTCTGCTCTTATATGATCACAATTTACAAATTAAAATAATTTTTTACTAAATATATTTACATGCAAAATTTCAATCTTATCGGATCGGAACAGATAAAAATAGGAAACTTATTGAAAAAGTTAAAAAAATGTGAAAGAGGTATTGACAATTTTCGTGGACAAATTGCATCTTTTACGTATCAAGGATATAAGGGTGGTGGGCGTGTCCTTTGAGATAATTTCATAAAATTTATCAAAGTTATCCGGAATATATTAGAGACAAATCGTGCTAAATTTAGTTCAATTCCAACAACAATTTTGGAAAATATAAGTTTTTTTCATTTCAGGATATATGGGAGGTGGGCGAGTCCTTGGGCCGATTTTTTCAAAACTTCGTTTTTTTTCCTTTCCTACTTATAATAGTAATGTGTACCAATTTTCATTCTTCTACGATAATTCCTTCTATTTTTGGCCGCCGTTTATATGAAAACACGACACTGTGCGTTGTGGCTTCCTAATATAAGTTAATTATGTTTAACTACAAAAATCTAAGATCTAAAGAAAACTTAAATCACTAAATAGCTCAGTATCTAGCTAGTTACTCAACTCAGTTTTGGATATTCCGATAAAGAATAATTCCGATAAAGTTAACCACAAGCAATTAATTGTTCTGCCACCAAGGGAATACATATTCTCGTTTTGCATCTGCTAAAACCGTTGATGACCTTAAATGTATCTAAGCTGAACACTGAAGCTAAGATCACTAAGCAAAAATTTTTATATTATAAACCCAGGAGCATAACGTCGTTTAAGCTTGTGTATCTTTTGATCTCTTTAACCAAATTATCGATCCCAATTTTTCACTAACTAACAGTATTTAAGGATAATACTAGAAATAAAAATTACATACAATGAAATTTATAATCAAGCTTAAGTTCGTTTTTATTCTCTCTAAGAAAGAATTAATTAAATTACAAATTAGGTGATAATATTAAAGAAAAATTGGGAAAATTAAATTTTTAGACACCAGCCCGAGTGGAATGCACATTTTCTAGACAGCCACGTCCGTCATCAGCACTACTTGTATCTAATCTACTTAGGGTAGTGTTTTAGTTGTAAGCATCATCTATTTAACCAACCAAACCCAGATAAAGGAATACGAGAAAACTTGCATTCAATTATCAATCGTCAATTGGTGAGAACGAAATCTACCACTACCTTAAGCTTCCCTCTTGTTGAATATTTTTACTTTAATATTTACCACCCATATTTTGTTGTTCCTTCAGCGAACCTTCGGTTAGCAATGAAGTTACTTTTTGTTTATTTGTTTTACTTCCAAAATTTCTTTTTTAGTTAACACTAATCTAGTATCAAACCAAACTTTGTTGAGTAAACAAGATTGCGCGGTGCTCTGCGATTTTTAATTTTGAAAATTTTAATTATTATTAGTCGAACTGTTTTACGTATTACATACAATGAAATTTATAATCAAGCTTAAGTTCGTTTTTATTCTCTCTAAGAAAGAATTAATTAAATTACAAATTAGGTGATAATATTAAAGAAAAATTGGGAAAATTTAATTTTTAGACACCAGCCCGAGTGGAATGCACATTTTCTAGACAGCCACGTCCGTCATCAGCACTACTTGTATCTAATCTACTTAGGGTAGTGTTTTAGTTGTAAGCATCATCTATTTAACCAACCAAACCCAGATAAAGGAATACGAGAAAACTTGTATTCAATTATCAATCGTCAATTGGTGAGAACGAAGTCTACCACTACCTTAAGCTTCCCTCTTGTTGAATATTTTTACTTTAATATTTACCACCCATATTTTGTTGTTCCTTCAGCGAACCTTCGGTTAGCAATGAAGTTACTTTTTGTTTATTTGTTTTACTTCCAAAATTTCTTTTTTAGTTAACACTAATCTAGTATCAAACCAAACTTTGTTTAGTAAACAAGATTGCGCGGTGCTCTGCGATTTTTAATTTTGAAAATTTTAATTATTATTAGTCTAACTGTTTTACGTATTACATACAATGAAAATAAAAATAAAAATGTTCACGTATTTTTACCTTAAAAAACTGAATTGCTTTAACAGTCAACTTAATATAATATATCAAAATGTAGGCGGATTAAATACAAAATTGTCTACTTTGCTTGTTAACAGCTGTGATTCTTCTCGTCACGTTATTTAATTTACTGAAACCTGGCTTAGCAATAATGTTTTTAATTCTGAGTTACTTTGTGATAAGTACCAAACTTATAGATACAATCGAAATGGAAGAAGAGGTGGCGGTGTATTGATTGCTGTTTCTTGTCTTCTTTCATCTGAACTAATACCGGTTATAGTTTCTAACATTTAATTTGTTTCTATCGTCGCACAGAGGGGTATTTTGCCAATCTAGCCGGACATTAGGCAAAAAATTTATTTTGAGAAATGTAAAAAATTAAGTATGCAACTCGACAGACAACAAAATTCTGCATCGTATAGTGAATTTTCAAGGCTTTTGCTTGAGATTTGTCGTTTTGGGACACTGTTAAAGTCAGGAAAGTTGAGTATATCGTATACGTTTTTATTGACTTTAAACGATTTTGAGAGGTTTGCAATATATTTTTTGGTGGCTAAACGAATAAAGATTTTGTATTGATTTTTTTTTCTGTGAAATGGTTTATTAGTAGCTACTTATGTTAATTTTTAGAATTTTTGTTTTTAAATTTTAATGATAAAAAATTTCATTCAAAATTAAAAAAAAAGTTTTTTTTGTAAAATTTTTTGTAAAAAAAAAGTGAAAAGCTTTTTAAGAGTGATCTCCATCGCGACCCTAAAAATGTTATATATCACTATAAAATTTGCGATCTCTACTTTTATACTGTAAAAAAACAGCTTGCGCATAGGTGCGCCATTTTTTTTTTTTGCGATTTTTTAAAAATTACACCTTTTTCTGTTGCTTCTTATCTTACATAGGTAAATACGAGTAAGAAACCTTTTTATATTGTTAAAACATTTTGGTTTTCAATAACTGAAGGTAAATGAGCAAAAAAAAAAATGAGCAAAAAAGGTAAAACAGTAATTTTACCCACCCCCATAGCTTACATATATACATAGATACCTGTGCGGCTACGTTGTAAATGGCGTTATTCCTGGAACAAAAATGTACCTGTATTAAATAATTTTTTAAAATAATAAAAACCAAAAGTAGTATTTAAAAAAACAAATCTGACCTGCAGTTAACAATTTGTTTTAAATTGTGGTTATTGTACAAAATTTTAATCATAACTTTTTGAAGCTTCGAGAGTAAAATGGAAAAAGTATATACAAGATTGGAGTTATTCCAAATAGTACAGGAATCTAATGCTAATACCGTTGAAGAGAAATTGCAATTTTTATTTAGAAAATTATGCGATGATTCAAAATGTCAAGGAGATGGTGACATATCAGCAGTAAAGGACTGTTTAAAGAGTTTCAAAATAATTTAAATTATATTGGCATTCCGCACATAGAACATACCATACATGCCACATGGCTGAAAGGAACAGTGACAATACCTGTATTTGGCAGTTCGTCTTCAAAACGACTACAAAAGCCCTTCGTTGAATTAACCGAAAGAAGTAAGAGAAGAAAAACGGAAATATTGAGATATCAGTTCGAGGCTGATTTATTGATGCATGCTGCCCAAACACAATTACAAACTTGTGGGAAGAAAGATGCCTCAAGTCTGCTTAAAGAAATTGTGCGTTCTCCGACAAGAGCTACAAAACTCAAGAAGGCATACAAAGCTGTACAAGAGGATAAAGTAAACCAGATAACATCTCTAAAGGCTCTTTCTATATTTGTGGAAGCTAATCTTTCGCGAAAACAATATGAAATAATTCGAAGTGCCGATAAGAAAGTTTATCCTAGCTACAGTATTCTGCAGAAAGAACAAAATAAGTGTTATCCTCGAAAAGAAGCATATAACATAACGGAAACATGTGCTCAAATAAATATTCAAGATTTGCTTAATCATACTGCAAGTAGATTAATAACATATTTAAAAGATGTTGTATGTGACTCAAGAATAAAAGGATGTACCTCCTTGGAACTAATAAGCAAATGGGGCTGCGATGGATCACATCAGGCTCAATTTAAGCAAAAGATGGAAAATGATGCCTTAGATTCACTTATATTTCAGAGCAGTTTCGTACCACTTCGACTGATGTATGGTACAAAAGGAAAAAACATATTATGGCAAAATCCAACCCCATCATCACCACGATATTGCCGACCTATTAGAGAAGCTGTGGATGTAATCCAAGAAGAAATTGACTATGTACAAGAGGCCATTAGTACATTACAAAACACAAATTTTTCACTAGAAGGAAAGTTGTATCTCATAAAGCATACAATGGTATTTACAATGATAGATGCAAAAGTATGTAATGCCGCTTCATAAAACACGACCACAATGAAGTGCTATATTTGTGGAGATACTTAAAAGAGTTTAACAATTTAAATATAAAAAGAGATATAGATGCAAATGCCCTTTCGGACTATCTACTTTGCACGCCAGAATTCGCCTATTTGAGAGCATATTACACATGTCATATAAACTGACTGTGAAAAAATGGCAAATAAAATCTGAAGCGGAGAAAGCCATTGTTAAAGCGAGAAAAAAAATATACAAGAAAAATTTAGAAGTGAACTAGGGCTAATAGTGGATGCCCGAAAGCTGGATTTGGAAACACCAATGATGGTAACACTAGCAGAAGATTTATTTCCAATCCTAACTTAGCTGCAGAAATAACTGGAATTGAATTTGACTTCATATACCGAATCAAGGTTATTATTGAAGTAATATCAAGTGGTCACAAAATCCAATTACACGAGTTTGCCGATTATTGCTTAGATACTGCAAAACTTTACGTTTCTCTATATGAGTGGCATCCTATGACACCTACAATGCACAAGATTTTAATACATGGTGCAACTGTTATGAATGAGGCATTGTTGCCTATTGGGCTATTATCAGAAGAAGCGGCTGAGGCACGAAACAAGCATTTCCGGCTTTACAGGCAGAATTTCGCTAGAAAGTTTTGAAGGGTTCAGTGTAACTTAGATATTATTAATAGGCTTTTGCTAAGTTCTGACCCACTAATTTCTAGTATAAGACCCACTCCAAAAAAAAGGTCATTACCTTTTACGAAAGAAGCAATTTCTTTCATGCTTCCACCAGCACTTAACGCTGAAGAGGATTCAGATTCGGAAGAGACTTTTGAAGAATCAGACGAAGAAGAACCGTGGTACTCATCAGCATCTTAGTGCAAAGAAGAAGTCGTTTTAAATAAATTAATTGTTATAATTTTAAATAAACTTTATCGTTACAATCATAAATAAGTCATTACTATAAATAAATAAAATATTTTCAGATAAATCAAATACTATAAAGTAACAAGTTACAAAAATATTTTTTTAATAATATTCTTGGGAGGCAGGGATTGGTTAGGCATTGGAAAGCTTAAAAATGATTAGTTTTAGAAAATTGGCAAAAAAAAATTTTTTTTTTCACAGGGACGTTTTGGGGGTGGGATTGGAGGAAGACCTCCCCCTGCCCATAAAAATAAATTTTTATGGTTTTAAGAAGTATAAAATCTATTTCTTTGAATAATTGCATTATTTTTTCAAATAATATTTTTTTTAACCGCCCACGAAAGGGGCGGGGCTGAAAATGGCATTTAAGAATCTCTTAAGTCCAACTTTGAGTTTTTGAACATTCTTTGAACTTAAAAGTTGTAATTGCTAAACAAAATACCGGGAAAATTAAAAAAAAACTTGCATTTTTCAGAGGTAGGATTAGTTCTTCCAAGGGGAACTTTTTTCTCCTTAATCCGATTTTTACTATTTTCTAGCTTTGACAGTCAATGACCATAACAGATTTTTCTACAAAGTTTCATTGACCTAGGTGCACTCAGTAAATTTTTAGAGCCAATATAAGCTAAAAAAAAGTAATTTCCGGCTAGATTGGCAAAATACCCCTATGTGCGTCGTAAAGCTGAAAAATAAAAAAAAAATTACTTTACCTGTTCATACATTCCTCCTGATTCTGATGTTGCAATATATGCCAAACACATCTAAGCCATTGAATTCGTTTCTTCACATGAACATTCCAATGATACTATTTATGTTTTTGGTGATTTTAATTTACCGTATATTTCTTGGGAACATATGACTGATTGTGCATATTTTGATTGCAGTTCAAAATAAAAACTGCTATGATGATGAATGAATGATGTACTCGTATACAACGCTTTTGGAAAATTGTTTACCTGAAGATCGATATCATCCTAATATTCTGATTACTTCATTTACGCCGTTAGTATCTAACCTTACATCTTGCAAAACAGAAAAAGTTTTCTGCTTCAAACAAACAATTTATACCGCATTAAATGAGCATTTAAAAAATACTTGCTGGAATGGTCTTCTATCTAATTCTATAAATAGTAATTCAGATTCTCCTCCTATAAAACTATTTATTCGTTTTAGAAATCTGTGAATTGAAAGAATTGTCCACAGCCCAAGTGGTCCACCTTGGAATTCTAAGCAGCTTTCAAAACTTAAAAACCTGAAAAACAATTATTATAAATTGTTATGGAAAGTACTCTATAAGTCGTGCAGAATACAGCTTACTAAACCGTTCGTTATATAACACAGGGCAACAGCAAAAATATGCTCGAGTAACTACTATATACATTTGATGTATCATGGCTACCTTAGTACAAAAATGGTAAAATTTTTAAATTCTATGGATAGATTTTTTTTTTAAAATTTTTTTTTTAAATTGCAATTTTTTGAGACGTTTCTTCAAATAATTAATGATAACTCAAAAACTACTAGTCCGATATTATTAAAATAAATTCAGAAAAATTAAGATTTGCATAGCCTTTAATTCGTCTATATATCGCGTTTCAATCGGATCAATAGTATCGGAGTTATAATAAAAAACTTAAGAAAAAAATATATTTTTTACGTAAAAATGGCAAAAATTTTCGTTTTAAAAAAATCATAAAAAATCGAAAACGGCAAAAAACTTCCAGATTCATTTTTTTTATCGCATAGCGACATATAATAGCAACAAAATGAGATATCGACCATAAAAATCGATTGATTTTTTTCGAATTTATTCACATTTTAGTGAATTCGCTCATTTTCACAAAATTTTAGTTTTTTGCTTGATATACGCATTATAGCGGGTTTTCAAATGTGTGAAAAACATAAATTTTCCAATTTCAAGGGGTGCATGTCGGATTAAAGTTAGATTTGATGAGAAACTTCCACCCACAAAATTTTAGTCGAATTCGACAACGTTAACACGTAGCGCATAGGCCCCAAATCTGAAAAAAGCGTTTAAATCGAAAATAATTGACAAATTTTCAGTTTTTGCAAAATTAACGCTACTTATTTCCCCTTTTGCAAAAAAGTGGATCCTGGTCCTTAGGGCAAACACAATGAGATTTACAATAAGCTACATGTCTTTAAGTTTTCGAGTTATTACAATTTTCACTGGCCATTATATGTCCTTGAGAACTTGCCGAAGACAATTTACAAAAACATTTTACTTTTAAAATTTTTTATTTTTTTTCTTTTTTAACAATAAAATATAAAATTTCGCTAAAATTGACTGATATCTTCCTATTACACAACGCAACAAAATAAAAAAATTAGATGCTTTTGAAACCACTATACAATATCCAGGTACTGCCAAAGTGTTTTGGATGAATGAGAAATGTATGGCAAAACAAGTACGCGAAATACTGTTTTGGGCAAAACACGTATTTCTGTGGGACACGTGTTACTGTGGAAATACAGTATTGAATGTAGAAAAATGTTTGGAACAGATCTTTATGGCATTTTTATGATTTTCAGAATTAAAAAAAGTAAGCAATAAAGGAAAAGTTTTTTAATTTTTACGATTTCAGTAGAAATCTGATAAACGATGAAATGCTCCTTTTCTGTTGGCTACCTGTCGCCCTTGCTTCATTTTGACAATTGCGGCGGCAAAGTAATAAACGTTCATAAATTTGCGTGCACGCCGAATTGGGTTTTTCCGCTAGCTACCTGCAAAGATTGATTTTTTGCATAGCATTCCTTAATGTTTTTTACGATTCTTGGGAATAGGTAAAAAATAGGACCACATTAAGGGTTGTTCGAAATTTTAGTATCATTATTTATAAGAGCTCCTTGAGCCATTTCTATTCATTCAACAAGTGTTTGCGGTAACAGAAGCATAATTTTCAATCAGCCATGAGCAAGAAATCTAATAAAATATAAAATAAAAGAAAATACATGAATAAAACAATGAAATGCATTTTCGATCTATTCCATCGATTTGACTTAGTTACATTTTTTTGTCAATTGCCTTCGGCAAGTAACTTGAAAACTGTTTAACCGATTTAAAAGATATGTAGCTTATTGTAAATCTCATTGTGTTTGCCCTAAGGACCAGGATCCACATTTTTGCAAAAGGGGAAATAAGTAGCGTTAATTTTGCAAAAACTGAAAATTTGTCAATTATTTTCGATTTAAACGCTTTTTTCAGATTTGGGGCCTATGCGCTACGTGTTAACGTTGTCGAATTCGACTAAAATTTTGTGGGTGGAAGTTTCTCATCAAATCTAACATTAATCCGACATGCACCCCTTGAAATTGGAAAATTTATGTTTTTCACACATTTGAAAACCCGCTATAATGCGTATATCAAGCAAAAAACTAAAATTTTGTGAAAATGAGCGAATTCACTAAAATGTGAATAAATTCGAAAAAAATCAATCGATTTTTATGGTCGATATCTCATTTTGTTGCTATTATATGTCGCTATGCGATAAAAAAATGAATCTGGAAGTTTTTTGCCGTTTTCGATTTTTTATGATTTTTTTAAAACGAAAATTTTTGCCATTTTTACGTAAAAAATATATTTTTTTCTTAAGTTTTTTATTATAACTCCGATACTATTGATCTGATTGAAACGCGATATATAGACGAATTAAAGGCTATGCAAATCTTAATTTTTCTGAATTTATTTTAATAATATCGGACTAGTAGTTTTTGAGTTATCATTAATTATTTGAAGAAACGTCTCAAAAAAATTGCAATTTTAAAAAAAAAAATTTAAAAAAAAAATCTATCCATAGAATTTAAAAATTTTACCATTTTTGTACAAAGGTAGTCATGATACATCAAAATTATATAGTGGTTTTAAGAGCACATGAAATTTTTTTTATTTTGTTGTGCTGTGTAATAGTTACATAAATAAAATGAGAGAAAAATTCCTTCATGTTCCAAAATATATGTATGTATGTTTGCTGATTTTTTAGCCAATATGATGAATCCAGTGATTAAAAATTCTTAACAATTTTCAAAAGAAAAAAAAATGTGCAGCAAAAGCAAAAAGCAAATGCAAAAAAACAAGAGCAACTCATTTGCTTAAGCTTACTATGTGTCTCTTTCGGCAGCAAAGCAATTACTTTAAAAACGTTTGCTGTTGCTTAAGCAATAAGTTGTTCTTCATTTATTTATTTATTTTTGCTTTTGCTTAACTCTTTAATGTGAAGTTGTGGCTGACTACGATTGCTGTTTCTTGCTGTTATTTGCTGTTATTCGCTGCTTCAGTCTTTAGTTTTAGAAAATTCATTGACAGTGAGAGATTAAAATTATGGCGCCACGTGTAAATCGAAAAAAAAAACTAATCTGCAAAATAAAGATTTCCAATATTGTTTTACTTCAACAGCAAAACAAGAAACTAACATTAACTTATTGCTTCAGCAACAGCAAACGTTTTCCAAAAAATTGCTTTGCTGACTGCTTTGCAGCAGAAAGAAACACATAGTGATCTTAAGCAAATGCGTTTCTTTTTTTTTTGCATTAGCTATTGCTTCGCTTATAACAAAATGTTATGTAAGTGCTGAGAAATTTAGTTTTTTAATTTGATCAAAAAGATATAAGCAAAACAAAAATTTTAGTGTTGTATACATATATACATACATACACCATGTTACGAAAGTCTACATACGATAGCAATTATTTTACGAAAAAAAAAAATACTGAAAGCAGTAAAATTATTTTACCTTGGTATTATGTAAATGCAATTTTATAAGTTTTCACAGAAAGAAAAATTTTAATTTTTTAATCCGTTAAAAAGGACGAAGGCCGCTGCAGCCAGTTCCTATAATTGTAATTATTAATTTGTAAATTTATTTACTTTTAATAAATATAAATAAATAAATAAATAAATAAATAAATAAATAAATAATCCGTTAAAAGGCTAAGTGCTACATCTAAGCCTACTAGAATTGCAACGAAAGTCTATGTACGAATAATTTTGAGTGTAATAAAAGTCCCGTTTCAAAATGAGTTTTGAAATTTTTGCTTGTTTTTTCAAAATTTATATGCATTAAGACAGTGAAAAGAAAAATAGAAATTTCTAGCCTAATTGAATTTTAAAAAAATGTAAAAAAAATCTCAAAGAGAAGAGAAATTGCTCTCCAATTCGCCACGCCGTCATTAAGCAAAAAAAAATGAAGGAAATTCGTTTTCGAAAGTGGCTCGGATACTAGGCCTATCTAAATCTAACGTTTGGTGAATGAAATCCGAACAAACTTAAAAGTAACAAATATATGTGTAATATAACTTATTTTAATTAAAGATTTATTTTTTGGATATAGTTGCTAAGAGCTGGCACACATTTTTCATTATAAACTTGGGCATTCACAGCTAAACCAACTAAAAAACTGCTTCTACGGCTAACCACAACAAAACTTTTCCTGGAATCTTTTTCTTTCGGATAAACTTAGTTTCTTCGGGTGCTTTGTATCTGGAAGACTTAAAGTAATAGTTTGGCTGCCATTCATTGCCTCCGACGGTGAAATATGACTCGTCATCCATCACGCATTTGTAGTCTGGGGAGCAGGAAAAGTAAATTTTCATAGTCTTATGTTGTGTTTCGGTGGTGAATATTGCTGTTTTTTCTTCCTTTTTCGAATTCCCATGGATTCTAAATATTTCTGTAATCTGTTTTTGTCACAGTCGTATTTTTTACCCAATTGAAGATACGATTTCGCACTGCAGCCTACTGTTTCAGCCTTTAGTTAAGCTCGAACTTAGGCGTCTTGTAAACTAAATTTCCTACCACATCTACATTTTCTTTAATTCGATTTATTATTTATAATATGTGTATTGCACTATAAATAAAAGTTTTTTTGAAATCCATATTCTGAAAATGTTTAAAAATTTTACATTTCTTTTTATCTATATTTTCTTCACAAAATTTACAAATTAATGTGCGACGGTTCAACACGTTTAGTGAAATTTTCAAAACTAATGTTAACTGACCAGCGGATTCTAAGTTTTTTTTTCTAAAGGTAGATAGTGCAGTTCAACTTCAGGTACATATTTTTGTTGTAAGCATCATGGTTACATTTTTAACAAAAGTATTGCACTTGTTCGTGTTTTATTCACCATACGTTATGGTTCAAACTATATTCAAAAAATTACAATTCTACCGGTTCTTACGAAAGCAAGCCAAGAAGCGGTCGGCCAAGCAAACTTGACTCACGGAGAAAAATAGTGCGATGTGTAGCTGAAAACCCAAAATCCAATGTCGTAAAACTGCCCAATCTACAAGGGAATTTGATGCAATAGACGTCCATGCTCAGTGCGTCCGGAAATGTTTAAAAAAGGCTGCTTTAGCATCGAGAATAGCGCGCAAGAAATCTCTAATAAGAGAAGTTAACAGAAAGAAGCGGCTATGCTACGCTAAACAGTATGAAAAAATACATATTGAAGACCCAACCTTTTTGTTTAGATCTCTTTTACCACTAATAAAAATTACATTGAATAAGAGTTTCTTTTTATCTTATTTAATACTTACAATTCCAGAATTTTGAATCGTATATAGTCTTTCGTAATATGATGTATATCCATATCCACTAGCCTCAAATAGTGTTATTTCTTTTCCTACCTTAAATAGTAAGGAAATATTTAATGACTTGAATGCATTTATGAAAATGAGATTTAACCATGGTCCTGATGGTATGCCAAGTTGCATTTTAAATCGTTGTGCAGAATCATTAGTTGCTCCTTTAACAATGTTGTTTAATGCTTTGATTAGACATGGATATTTTCCTTTGTTTTGGAGAGACTCGTATATCATCCCTCTACATAAATCTGGGAATAAGTCTGGCATTACAAACTATAGAAGAATTACCAAATTAAGTGCTAGTCCGAACAATTTTGAAAACTAGTTGTCGATTCTCTCTGTCATCAAATTTCAACCATTATATCTCTACAACGACTAACGTTCTTGATCTTTCGCAAAGAAAACAAACCCATGCTGTATATACTGCTTTTAGTAAAGCTTTTAATAAAGTCAATCATAGTAGTCATCTCTGACCTCTTGTTTTTCTGGTGTTTGTAAATGATCTTCCGAAAGTTAACAACTTTTCCCCAATTTCGATGTATGCTGATGATGTAAACATTTTTTATAGCTTCAAGCAATATGTTTATCATGCTCACCTTCAAAGTGATCTTAACAACTTCTTTTTATGCTGCAAAAAAATTTAATGGAGTTAAACCTAAAAAAATGTAAATGTATGCGATTTTTTAGAAATAATTGTATATCTGTTAACTACTTATTGCGAGGACACTAGCTTGATTTAGTCGACACTTTCTTGGATCTTGGAATTTTACTTGATTCTAAATTAAACTTCGTTGCACACATTACTAAAACTGTCAACTAGGCTAGAGGTGTTTTTGCTCATCCTTATATTACCAATATTACCAAGCAACTTTACGTTTCACTGGTTAGAGCTGTTTTAGAATATGGATCAATCGTATGGGATCCTTATTATAATAGTTTTCGCCAATATTTTGAGTCGGTGCAAAAACTGTTTTTGCTTTTCTGTTTACGTGATCTTCATTGGAATCCTGGAATAAATCTCTCTTCATAATCAAGCCGACTTGCCTACACTAAAAAGCTGTCGCAGAATGCTAAATGTTTCCTTTATGTTGAACCTTATAAATGGTAATGTTTGCTGTGCATTTCTGCTGAGTAATAAACAATTTAATGTTCCATATCGCAATACTCGTTATAACAGACCGTTTTGCTAAATTGTTTAATACAAATTATGCTCTAGCTGATCCTTTTACGCGTATATGTCGTCAATTTAATAGTTTGTAACGGGTCCGCCAAATAACTTTTTTTTTTTTGAAAATGCTATAAAAAAACTACTGAATATTTTCTCAAATTTCTTTTTTTATTTGAAAGTACAATCCTTCCGGTTAATAATGGAAAATAATTTCATTCAAATGGCTGCCTCTGCTGGCCATGCAGTAGCCTACACGATCGGTACAATTTTTAAGCACATTATCTATTGTGTGCAGCTGTATTTCACCAATGGCTTCATGAATATTGTCCTTTTAAGCGTCAATTGTCTCCGGCTTGTTGGCGTAACACTTATCTTTCACGGCACCTCACAAATAATAATCCAACGGTGTCAAATCGCAGCTCCGAGGCCAAACGACATCAGCTCTGCAGCTGATGTCAATTTCATCAAAATCGGCCTAGCCGTTTTGGAGTCCATACGTTATATACATACACACATCCCTTCTTATATATATAGAAGATAGAAGATTATCAAAGATTTTTGATTTTTCTAAATGTTCCGATATTTCAGGTACATAAACCAAAGACATAAATTTTTGGTTCTATAATATCTCTTGTATTTTGATTAATTCTTCTTCTATATTTACTTATTAATCTATTTGTTAGCTATATAGGAAAATTATTATTATTCAATATATTTCTAATTGCATTCTGTTTTTTTTTTTTTTTGTGAAGTTCTTTATTGCTTATTTTTAGAACTCTTTCTATCAAATTTTTAGATGTGTTAACTATGATTCGTTTACTATGTTTTGACTAATAGTTACCTAATCTTCCAGAAGACGTTGGTTTTTGATACCAATCTATTAATAAGCCATTACCACTCCTTATGAGTAAACTATCTAAATATGGTAATTTTGATTCAGTCTCTGTCTCAACTGTAAATTTAATGTTAGGATTAAACTCATTAAATCAGTTCTGTTTTTGGCGTTGATAAGTTCGGACGCGATTTATTTTAGCTCGCATTAACAAAAAACAAAACATACATTGTGTGAATAATTTCAAACAAAAACAAAAAAAAACAAACCTGTTTTAATACAACAACAAAGTTGTCTGTAATTTTTTTATTTTTTTCTTTCTCTTTATTTTTTACAACGGCATATTGAATTGCTACTTTAAAAATAAAACAAAAACAATAAGGGCTAATGAGCCTCTTTAATTTAAGCAACAAAAATGTTGACAATGTCGAATTAAATAAAAACAAAAAAAAAACAGAAAATAATTTGTGTGTAAATTCTACGAAAGTTATACGTGCCCAATCTTGTTCGTCGGTTTTGCTAAGCGATGACAATAATATAACTACAAACAAGTCGCCTTCTGAACACAGTGTTACCAACAGTAATATGGATAGTGCAATAAAACCTAAGACGCAAGTGGGAATGGACAGATATATAACTGTATTGAAAAGAGGTCGAAGCCCTAAATCTTCACAGATTGCACCAA
This sequence comes from Phasia obesa, assembly GCA_949628195.1. Lineage (NCBI taxonomy): Eukaryota > Metazoa > Arthropoda > Insecta > Diptera > Tachinidae > Phasia > Phasia obesa. Next base: position 82,857,727 of record OX451216.1, read on the forward strand.
TGTCGAAAGTACTTAAAGATAAGGAGGCTAACGGAATAAGTTCCCAAAATCGTTTTGCTATTTTATATAGCGAAACAAGTGAGCAAAAAACGGCACCGAAGTCGTTTAAACCACCACCAATTTTTTTAAGGGAAAAAAAATTCGAATGAATTAATAAATAAGTTAATTTCAGTTATCGGGGAAAATTCATTCTATGTAATTCCAATCAAGCGTGGTAACATTGATGAAACTAAAATCATTTTATTCATTTTAGCAGTAAAGGAGTTTGAAAGCTGCAATAAGAACTTTTATACCTATCAGCTGAAGAGTAGCAAAGGCCTACAGGTAGTCATCAAAGGTGTTGACTCATATGTTAATCCATTGAAAATAAAAGCTGGCCTCCAAAAAGCAGGATTTAAGGTTAAAAGCGTTGACAATCTCAGAAATCGAGAGCGTGTCCCTCAACTTCTATTTCGCGTTGAACTGGAACCTGGGGATATTAGATTAAAGAAGAACGAAACGCATCCCATTTATAATCTAAAATATCTGTTACACCGCAGGATAAGTGTAGAGGAACCACATAAGCGGTCAGGACCCGTTCAGTGTTTAAATTGCCAAGAATACGGCCATACAAGGGCTTACTGCAAGTTGCCTCCGGTTTGCGTTGTGTGTGGAGAGCTTCATTGTTCCGCCCAATGCGACAAACCAAAGGATGACTCGAAGGTTAAAAAATGTAGCAATTGCGGTGGAAATCACACTGCTAACTACAGAGGCTGTCCAGTTTTTTCTGTGGTAAGGAAGTCAACTCAGAAATTAAATACTCCTACTAGGCAGCCACAATACCAAGCAAATGCTCATTACCCTCAGTTAACTCATCCCACAACCAAACATGTTTCATACGCGGATATGTTAAAATCCAATCATGTTTTACCACACAAACCTACAACCAATTCTACCCCAAATATGCATCCAGAAGCTAAAGAACAAACACCATCTGGTAACTACAATCGTCTCGAAGCAAGTATCGAGACATTAGTGCATTCGTTAAACAGTTTTATGAGCTCTATGAGCAGCATGATGCAAGAAATGGTTCGCATGCAATCTATGATGTTGCAGGCGGTACTTAACAAACCATGAACTGTTTAAAAATATGTTTCTGGAACGCAAACGGCTTACGCCAACACAAAAATGAACTCGAGTACTTCTTGAAGAACCAACAAATTGATGTCATGATGGTTTCAGAGACTCATTTAACAACAAATAGCTTTTTTAAAATCAATGGCTATATATTATATGACACTAAAGACCCCCGTGGCAGAGCATGTGGTGGTTCAGCAATACTAATAAGGGCTCGAATTAAACATTTACTGTGTGATTTTTGTGAGGACTACCTTCAAGCAACAAACATCTGTATTATAGAATATCATCAAAACTTTGTTATTTCTTCGATTTATTCACCTCCTAGATTTCAAATATCAGAGAGTCAATATATCAACTTTTTCAAATCACTAGGTCCCTGTTTCATAGCATCAGGCGACTACAACGCTAAACATACGTTTTGGGGATCACGTCTAATAACTCCAAAAGGTCGTGTTTTGTTTGATACAATTTCAAAAATGCGTCTGAATGTGATATTAAGTGGACAACCCACCTATTGGCCTACTGATCGACAAAAAATACCTGATGTTATTGATTTTGGCGTGACTAAAGGTATTTCGAGAGAAATGATTAAGGTTGAAGCGTCACTCGAATTATCCTCAGATCATTCACCCACTATTGTCTATATATGGAATCAGCAAAATATCGTGTCGCCAACAACTTACACAAGCATTAATTGGTTGAAATATAGAAAGTATCTCAGTACTCATTGTTCGGAAAACATACCGCTAAGAACAACAGAAGATGTGGTGTCTAATTTATTTTTATCAAAACCTTAAATCAGCTGCCCAACATGCGACAGAAACCAGACAACCAGCTAGATACAATCAAATTTATTTTGTAGATGTCGAGCGGCTCTTGGCTGAAAAAAGGAAAATTAGAAGAGAGTGGCAAGCACACAGATCTCCTCAACTCAAATCTAGACTTAAAGATTGCACGAAACGGCTAAGACAACTGCTAGAATCTCGAAGAGTAGCATCTCTGAAAAATTACTTGGAAGACCTCGACGCAACTGCACAATCAGATTATTCATTATGGCGTGCTTGTAGGAACCTTAAAAGACCGGTCGTACATAAGCCTGCCTTGCGAACTTCTTGTGGAAACTGGGCAAGGAATGATACCGAAAAAGGCAATTTGTTTGTTGGACATTTGAAGAAGGTTTTCACCCCAAATGAATGTACTGATATAGCTGTGTTGCCATCAGTAGAGACTAGTGCCGTAGTACCCCTAAGATTTGAATTTAGCGATATTGAAAGGGCAATAGCGGATTTAAACACCAAAAAAGCCCCTGGCGCTGATAAAACAAGTAACAAGATGTTAGTTGAGTTGCCCCGTATAGGTCGCAGAATTATTCTGTTTGTTTTTAATGCCATCTTACGTCTTGAGTACTTTCCCACAGAGTGGAAGGTCTCTTTGATAACTATGATTCCTAAACCAGGAAAAGACCACACAAAAGTAGAATCATACAGACCTATAAGCCTTTTATCAAACGTGTCAAAGTTATTTGAGAGAATATTAATAACTAAGCTGAATCCAATACTTAGCGCGAAAGGATGCATTCCGAACCATCAATTCGGCTTCAGAAAACAACATAGTACGATCCAACAAACACACAGATTAGTAAATGTAATTAAAACGACCTTTGAAGAAAAAAAATACTGTTCTGCGCTCTTTATCGACGTTTCTCAAGCATTCAATAAGGTTTGGCACGAAGGCCTAATATTTAAGCTAAAGCTGAACTTGCCCGAAAACTTGTATAAGCTTTTAAAAGATTATTTAACGAATCGCAAGTTTTTACTAAAAGAAGGTGACTTTTTAGGCTCGCCACAGCTCATTAAAGCCGGAGTTCCCCAAGGTAGTATTTTGGGACCAATTTTATATTTACTGTACACATCGGATATGCCAATTAGCACCCTAGTCCACACATCAACTTTTGCAGATGACACAGCTTTTTTAAGTATTCATGAAAGTGCCCAAGAAGCATCACAACTTTTACAAGACCACATACTCAATTTGGAAAAATGGCTAGAAAAATGGAGAATAAAAGTGAATGAACAAAAATGCACTCACATAACTTTCACACTGCGTAGGGACTCATGCCCTCCTATTCGCATAAATAACCAAATGATACCACAGCTTTCAGACGTTAAATACCTGGGTATACATCTTGACCGTCGCCTTACTTGGACTTACATTGACTTCAAGTTAACACAAATGAAACTAAAAGTAGTACAACTAAATTGGCTTATTGGCAGAAACTCCACCCTGAGCTTAGATTGTAAACTTCTACTGTACAAGTCGGTCCTCAAACCAATTTGGTGCTATGGGATTCAGTTATGGGGCACTGCCTCAGCTAGCAATGTAGAACAAATTCATAGGCGCCAAAATAAGATTTTACGTATTATTACATCTGCTCCCTGGTATATAAAAAATTCAAACATCCACAAAGACCTAAACATGCTATCAGTTAAAGCAGAAATAGCGAAACATGCAGTCACATATCTAAAGAGGCTTGAATCTCATCCAAACCCTTTGGCGCGTAACATGCTGAATGAACCTGGTTACATTCGACTAAAAAGAAGAGACACTGCTTTTCTTGGCCGTACATTAGAGGGATGACCCGCAAATGATTTCAAAATCCGTGAATAAAACATTAATTTTGCCTAGAATTGGCTGGACTTAAAAGTATATTTTTATTTTAGACTTAAGATACGAGTAATTATTGTTAGTTCAAAAATATTGAAGATACAATAAATAAATTATGAAAACAAAAAAATTCTAAAAAAAAACTCATTAAATGTCGTTAGTAAACTGTCAATGGCCCTATCGGATATTATACAGAACAAATCAATTTTGACAATATTATCGGTTTAACACTTAATTTCAATACTTATGTCTAGTAATTTCTGCATAAAAATATCTGCTACAATAGGAGAGAAGCGGGAGATCCCATCGTAGTCCTTTTTTTGTTTATAAATTTTACCATTATATTGAAAATATCTGCTATCTTCAATACAAAATGTTAAGATACGTAAAACCAAACTCTTTTCTATACTTGTGTGTCTTTCTATAATATTCCATTTTTCATTCTTCTATCGTACTAATTGCTAAATCGACAGGTATACTTGGAAATAATGACACTACATCTAATGAAATCAATTTTTTATCATCTTTTAGTTTTTGATTTCTTATTTTATCTTTAAACTCTAAAGAGTTTTTATATTACATTTTGAATGTTCCGTAATATTTTTTAAAATATTTGTAATATATTTATATAATTCATAAGAAGGAATATTTACACAAGAACAAATTAGTCTTAAATGAAATCCACCTTTATGAATTTTGGGTAGTCCATTTAACCTAGGTGCATTAGAAATATTTGGTTTTAATTTAATTCTGTCTAAAGTTGTAATAACTTCTAATCTAAAGAGTTCTTCAACAAAACCGTTATTTATTTTTTGTAACTTGTTCGTGGGGTCTTTATTTTATAGTTGCTAATTTGTACTATCTTCTAAAATATTATCAATACGTATGTTATAATCCTGGGGGTTACTCTCTATTGCGATACGAAAGAAAAATGGTACGAAATCGAACAATTTGTACTCTTTAAAGCGTTCGCGCATTTTTCTTTCGCATATCTTTTTCGCAGCACCACACTCTGTAATGCGAAAGCGTTTGTCAAATTCGATCGATAAGCCCAAATATTTTGCGATAGTAAAAAAGCAAGCGCAAAGGAAGAAAACATGTAATTACTTTAAAAATGTGTTTTAATTGATATCTAAATTGTTATTTTTAGGGAAATCCAAGCCAAATAGTTAAAAATAAAACAACGACAGTTTTTCATTTTAGTAGATAGTGATTTGGCCGTGAAACAGTTGCTGCGAGTTAATGCCTAACAAGCCGGAAGCAAAATGTAGCAAAAAAAATATTCCATTTCATCTAATGTAAAAAATTCCCTCAATTTTCTTTTTATGTTCACTATCACAATTTGAAAATTTTTCAGTAAATTATGTTTCTCTTTTAATATTAATTTCAAAACTTTGTTGTGTAGATCCTCTGTATACTTAGAAATACTTTGTAGAACCGCTGGTGATTGCTTTCCTTTAAAGATTCTTGAAACATTCTTGGTAGTGTTACTTATTTATAAGTCTTTAGTTTATATACCTGAAATATCGGAACATTTAGAAAAATCAAAAATCTTTGATAATACTAAATATAGAATGGCATTTAAAAAGCATAACACAATAAACAGATTATTACTAAAACGAAGATAGCATCCAAAAACTAGATTTGTCAAATGTAGTATATAAAATACCTTGTAGCGGAAATGAAAATTGTAATAAAGTATATGTAGGCACAACGAAACTGGGGGATGAGCCCAAGGAATGCAAATTGGCTGCTTGAAGCAGTAATCAAACCAATATTATTTTATGGTGCAACTGTCTGGTGGAGAGCACTCGATTTTAGGACAAACGTCTCTATTATAGAAAGGGTGTTGCGCACTATGGCGATCCTTATAACTGGAGCCATAAAGTCAACACCAACGAAGGCGCTTTTTGCAATACTTAACTGGTTACCGGTAGATCTACTGGCCATACCTGGCACTAAGGACAGCTGTTAGACTAAATGTTGTAGGTGCATGGAACCATAGATCATGGGGACATGCCAATCTTCTAGGAACAACGAATGTTATTCCTGAGCTCTTAGACTACTGCACCCCGTCACCCTTCTTCACACGAAGATTCCACTTTGATTTGACGGAGGGATACTCTCTAACTCCCCGAACTTTACTGGTTTACACAGATGGTTCCAAAAGGGGAACGAGAGTGGGAGGTGGAGTCTATATAGAGGAGTTTGGAATTAGGATATGTTTCAGACTTCTGAATGACTGCGATGTCATGCAAGCAGAAATGTCTGCTATTAAAAAGGCGGCTAACTGGCTAAAGTACCACAGGATATCAGACAGAGATATCTGGATTTGTACTGATAGTAAAGCCGCTATCATGTCCCTTATAGTGTATAGCACATCAAATCTTGTCCTTGAATGCCGGACATCCTTAAATGAGATGGCGGATAATTCGACAATCACCCTTAAATGGGTGAGGGGACATGGGACTAATCAAGGCAACTGTCCTGCCGATGAACTAGCCAAGAAGGGAACACTATTGCACGATGATGCCATAGACATCTATTGTGGCATTCCCCTCTCGGCCTGTTTACACCGCATCAACTTTGCCCTTCACAACATAGCTCAGGCCAGATGGTCCAATGAGTCGACTTGCTCGATCGCAAGGACAATCTGGCCCTCGATGGACCAAAAGAAAACGGTCTCGCTATTTCGGCTGCAGAAAATGCAGATACGCGACTTAATAGCAATAGTCACTGGTCATTGCTTATTTGGAACCCATGCAAGCAGGATGGGTATCCCTTATAATGACTTCTGTAGAAGTTGCCAGGATGAAGAAGAGGAGGAAACGGTTGAACACCTTCTCTGTCATTGCCCTGCATTAGAACACTGTCGCCTACAATACTTGGGACGACGATGTTTTGAAAGCCTCTCGTGTATTTCATCTCTGGAACCAATCAGGATTATCTCCTTTTTAAGGAACTGTGGTTGGTTTTCTAACCCTCTTCCAACTGAAGTGACATAGTTGCTCATCAACATATGTCACGTCCAATAGTGCCTTCACGGCTAGCACCTTCCCTGTCGATGACATTCTACCCACTTCTTTCTCTAATTTCTCAGTCTAACTTTGTTTTTCTATTTTCTCTGTCTATCCCTCCTCTTATCTGCAGGTATCACAAAGGGACCAACATAAAGGACCCAAGTGAGCTATTTCATTCTCTTTCTCCTCCTCTATACAAGCTGCCTGCTTAACCTAACCTAACCTAGGCACAACGAAAAATAAACTAAAAACTAGAATTGCTGAACATAAATCATACCAAAAATACAGAAATATTAACTCGCAAAAAACAGCATTATCTTCATTAAATCGCTATCCCAATTTTGATAAACTTTCAGTACTAAATTCAGAAAACAATTATAAACGGCGTTCAATATTAGAAATGTTACAAGTTATTAAAACACCAAACACACAGATAATTAATTTTAAGGCAGACACAGATAATTAACTCGCAAAAAACAGCATTATCTTCATTAAATCGCTATCCCAATTTTGATGTTTCAGTACTAAATTCAGAAAACAATTATAAACGGCGTTCAATATTAGAAATGTTACAAATTATTAAAACACCAAACACACAGATAATTAATTTTAAGGCAGACACAGATAATGTAGCTTAGATTTACAAAAATAACATATAATTTAATAATTGTTTGTACTTGTTTAAAAAATTTTTACAAGTTTATGACAAAAATTGTTTCAAGAAAATATTTTAATCTTTTTAGGGTTCCGTACACAAAGTGTAAAAACGAAACCCTATTGTTTTCGCTACAATGTCTGTCCGTCTGTCCGTCTGTCCATCTGTCCGTCTGTCAGCGCCTTTTATCTCTGGAACCGTAATAGGTAGACTCTTGAAATTTTCACAAATGATGTATAGTTGTTGCCGCTATAGCAACAAATACTAAAACTTATAGGGTGTTCCAATAGAGAGGTGTTATTTACGAAAATGTGTTTATTTCTTGAACTGTAGGCGGGATACACTTGAAATTAACAAACAGTTATTAAAACATAGTTCACTATATAAACAAGTATAAAAAAATAAAACTAAAAATTAAAGGGTGTTCCGATAGTGGTGTGAAATGCATGTATTAGGCATAAGTTTTGAACCATAATAGGTAGACTCTTGGAATTTTCACAGAAGGTGTATGGCGATGGCCGCTATAACAACAAAAATTAAAACTTATAGGGTGTTCCGATAGAGAGGTGTTATTCACGAATATGTGTTTATTTCTTGAACTGTAGGAGGCATACACTAAAAACATGTAAGCAGTAATTAAAACTTAGTTCGCTATATAATCAAGTATAAAAAAATAAACCTAAAAATTAAAGGGTGTTCCGATAGTAGTGTGATTTGCATGTATAAGGCCTAAGTTTTGAACCATAATAGGTAGACTCTTGAAAATTTTACCAAAGGTGTATAACTATGGCCGCTATAGCAAAAAATATTAATACTTATAGGGTGTTCCGATAGAGAGGTGTTATTTACGAATATGTGTTTATTTCTTACAAACAGTAATTAAAACGTAGTTCGCTTTATAAACAAGTCTAAAAAATTAAACCTAAAAATTAAAGGGTGTTCCGATAGTGGTGTGCTTTGTATGTGTAAGGCCTAAGTTTTGAACCATAATAGGTAGACTCTTGAAAATTTTACCAAAAGTGTATTACTGCGGCCACAATAGCAAAAAATACTAAAACGTAGGGTGTTCCAAAAATGACGTGTTATTTACGTTTATGTCTTTTTTTTGAGCTGTAAGAGGAAACCACTTACAATTTGCAGACTGTAATTAAAACTATGTTTGTTTTATAAACAAGTATACAAAATTGAACTTAAATATTAAAGGGTGTTCCAATAGTGACGTTGTTTTCATGTATATATCCTAAGTTTTGAATGAATAGGTGGAATCTTGAAATTTTTACAGGAGGTGTATAACTATGTCCACTATAACAAATAATAAAAATTAAAGGGTTTTCCGCCGGTGACGTGATTTGCATGTATAAAGCCTTATTTCTTGAACCGTAACAGGTAGACTCTTGAAATTTTGTACAGAAGATGTGTTGCCACGGCCGATATGACAATTACTAAAAATTAAAGGGTGTTCCGACAGTGACATGTTTTTCACTTATAGTGACTTATTTTTTAATCGCAATAAGTAGACTCTTAATATATTTATAGAAAGGAAGTTGCCATGGCCACTATAATGAATAATAATATTAAAGGGTGTTCCGACAGTGACAAGATTTTATAAACCGTAATAGATACCCTCTTGAAATGTTTACACTAGATGATATTTTAATAGAAAGTTTATTACCATGGCCGCTATAAAATCAATTACATATTAAAATTTAAAGGGTGTTCTAATTATGATGCAATTTTCGCGAATATTACTTTAATTTTAAAATTTAAGGGTGACCCATAAGACATAAAAAAATAAACAACTGGAATTTTTAAATTATACTGAACATAGTACGGAACCCTACATGTGTGAGTGTAACTCGCACTTGACTAATTTATTTAATTGTAATTTTCATAACGTTAATTTTTAGGGTTCCGTACACAAAGTGTAAAAACGTAACCGTATTGTTTTCGCTGCAATGTCTGTCCGTCTGTCAGCGCCTCTTATCTCTGGAACCATAATAGGTAGAATCTTGAAATTTTCACAGATGATGTATAGCTGTTGCCGCTATAGCAACAAATACTAAAACTTATAGGGTGTTCCAATAGAGAGGTGTTATTCACGAAAATGTGTTTATTTCTTGAACTGTAGGAGGGATACACTTGAAATTTACAAACAGAAATTAAAACTTAGTTCACTATATAAACAAGTATAAAAAAATAAAAATTAAAGGGTGTTCCGACAGTGACATGTTTTTCACTTATAGTGACTTATTTTTTAATCGTAATAAGTAGACTCTTAATATATTTATAGAAAGGAAGTTGCCATGGCCACTATAATGAATAATAAAAAAAATAGTGACATGATTTTATAAACCGTAATAGATGCCCTCTTGAAATGTTTACAGTAGATGTGTTACTTCGGCCGCTATAACAATACTTAAAATTGAAGTGTGTTCATTAGTGACGTGTTTTTCACGAATATTACCTTATTTTTTAACTTTTAATAGAAAGTATGTAATTGATTTTATACCATGGCCGCTATAAAATCAATTACATATTAAAATTTAAAGGGTGTTCTAATTATGATGCAATTTTCGCAAATATTACTTTAATTTTAAAATTTAAGGGTGTCCCATAAGACAAAGAAATAAACAACTGGAATTTTTAAATTATACTGAACATAGTACGGAACCCTACGTGTGTGAGTCTAACTCGCACTTGACTAACTTATTTAATTTTTCCTGATGATGCTACAGAATGCAGTAGCTCTGCTTATGTATATTGTTGTAGCAATTCCGTAACTTTTTTCACAATTGTTTCTATTTTTATTGAAACTTCGACACAATAAGCAATACAAAAAAAAATTTTAATTTAATTACAAAATTATTTTCGTTGTTTAAGTTTTTGACATTAGTAAATTAAACAGATTATGAGAATTTTCGCCCGTACAATCATCGATTCGTTTTCAAAATCGTTTTCCATCAAATACCAGAATAAATATTTTTTTTTTTTCAAATAACATGTGGTGTTTACTTTCATTTGACGCTCACAGTAGATGCGTTGTTTTACATCGTTTGTTATTTAAAACGAAGTTTATGTTAAAAATGCAGCAAGTACGATTATATAAATCAGCTATTCTTTTGTTACGTATATGACACACAATATTGCATGCTAATATGAACAAAATGTAATGTTATAAATGAATATATAACGTTCTAATAGATGTAAAGTGATCTTTTTTAAATATAATAAAGTTTGGCTGACCTAGGTTTAATAGTTTTACAATAGTAACACATATTGTTGCTGCTACGTATGTGACATTCAATTACCCTGACTAAAAATTTTGTTTCTTATTGGAAATATCTGTTAATTTTATTATTAAAAAATTCAAATAAAAATTGAGTGCAGGCCTTATTTCTTTATAAGCACAACCATGTAGAAAAATGCACGTGAAAATGTTGCAAATGCGTATTTAAAAAAATATGTTGTTGTTACTTATGTACATATGTAAGTAAAAAACGTGAAAAGTAACACACTGTATTACAGTAGAACAACTAATTACACCTTAGTTTGACAAACTCATAATGTGATAAGGTTTTAAATTTACTCCTTAGTACCCGTATGTTGTAAAACTAGAAATATTTTTTACCTTTTTTAACTATTACAAAATCGGTTGCAAAAAAACTTAACAATAATAAAAAAATTAAGTAAAAATAGGAGAGCTGTAAAATTACACTTCTTTAACACCAAGATTCGCATTTTGATTTTCATAATTTGAACTCCCAACATTGTGTACAATTTCGGAGAAATGCAAGTATCAGGAAACGTGAAACATGCCAAGCTTCGAACTTAAGCTTAGTTATGCTGAACCAGAAGAATATAACAAATTGCCTTTAAATTTGATCTCCACTTGGCAATCCTTTCTTTTGAAGAAGTTATCTGTGACCCAACAAACAAACAAAACACAAAATATTTAATTTATTTTTTAAGTTTATATATTCCATCATAAACTAGAGGAGCCAGATACGTTATACTGTGTCACATACGTAACAGTGTTTTCTTTCAGTAATATAGAAATTTAAAATAAATAAAAAATATCTTGTTAGCTGATACACATGACCTAACTTTTACCAAATCTTATACATGTCAACATTTTACAAGAGATGTTATTTAAACTTTATTATGATTGTTGTTACGTATGTGACTCTGGTTTGTAATGATACTCATATTAGCTCACTCCGCCATAAAATAGAGGAGATATGACATACTTTACATAAAAATTGTGTGGGTCCGTAACTCTGAAACTAAGCATCGCCCCAATTTTTTCACTTTAAAATTTTTGCTTAAAATTAAATTTTACACACAATAGGCTATTTTTTAAATCTTTATGGTGTGGTCGTAAACAAGATTGAAGCCTCCGATTTCGTTGTACATGAATTTAAATAAATATAAAAAAAATATCCATATGGGAACTAATCTAGTTTACGGAAGCTGATCCAATCGAACCAAAAATTATCCAGGCCGATAGAGAATTGAAAAATAATAAAAAAAAAATGTGAAAGGAAAAAATTGGCGGTCGCACTTATTTTCCGAGTTATGGCCCTTTGAACTTTTCATATGAAACTATGATTTTACACTTTTTAACAAATTAAGTCAATATGGGTATCATTTTAAAGCTTTTGGAGATATCTATCATTAAGAGTCAAAGCATTTTTTTGATTTTTAAGTTTTTACACTATTAAGTACAGTAATACGTAATAAAAAAGTGATAAAAAGCGATTATTTTAATGAATAAAGAAAAATATAACAACAAATAAAACTCTCCAATCGAACACCAATACCGGCATCCCTTAATGAAATTTTTGTGCATAGCCGGACTTCGGTCGGGCGCAAGGATTTTCGCCTCTATGGTATGACCGACATCGGCATCGCTTACTAAAGTTTTTCTGCATTTCCGGCATTCGGCCCGGCGCACAGAGGAGTATTTGGCCTGAAAAGCTGGCCAAAATTATTAAACGTGTTTTTTGAATTAAAAGTATTAGTTTTTTGATAGTTTATGTGTAGTATGATATAAAAAGTTTAGTGGCAGATTTTGAAAAAATTACACTGCGGAACAAACAAATTTTTCTCTACCCTAGAAATAAAAGTATGTGGACTATATGGATTTTGATGCCCTTAATTCAAATCTGTTTTCCGTTTTTCTCTAGTACGTAAGGATTTTCTCTTAAAGGCGTGGCATACTTCACCCCCTAAATCGTCGTTGTTGCCTTATATATTTTGCCATAAATTGAAAACGATTTTAATAGCAGGAGGATCAGAAGATGCCCCGGAAAATTCTGCTTAAACTAACCATACACATTTATTTTTATTAGCTGCATCATCGGTGTCAGGAAGAAGAAGTGTGATGGTTTCTGATGAAAAAGAAGTTACAAAACGGTTTTGATAAAAATTGTGTGCAATAACCCTTTATAAGTATTTTCAAGCGCATGCTTTTATGCCTTAATTGGATGGTAGCCTGATACCTGGGTGCCCATGTATTTTTTATGTACCTGTATTTATTTTTTGTAAACTTATTTTTGTCATTAATGTTTTTAATAATTATTCTATTAGGTACGTATATATATTTATTTTTTTTTTAAAAATAATGTTTTATAGAGCAGGTATATAAAAATATCTTTTTTGGGGATGTGTGGGACATTCACTTAAAACTATTATGGATAATTAAGAATTTTTGCAATTTATAATTACATATAGGCAGGTATTAATATTGTGAAGTGTTAAAAGTGATGTGAATAAGAGTTGAAATATAAATGTATAAGAAAAAGTGCCCGATGAGCAAAAATAGAAGAAATGTGAACATTTAAAAAAATCGTCAAAAATAATGGCGCAAACTTGCGCACATTTTTTTTTTTTTTTTTTTGTTTGTTTCGAAAATTAGAGATTCCAAATTTTATTGTGGTAACAAACATAAAAAATTCGTAGACATGCTAACCCCACTTTTAAAAATCTCTTCTTTTCCTTTTTTTGCAAAAAAAGTGTATAATTTGTTTTTTTTTTTTAGCTTTTGAACGAATTGTTTCAACATGAATATTCAACATATATAAATTTTTTTTTAATAACTTTTGATTAAACCTTACAGCGAAAAAAGTAATCTTTGTTAAACATTTATTCGTTTAGCCGCAAAAAAATATCATATAAACATCCAGAAACCAAAAAAACATTTAAATCTCATATAATTTTCTTCACTTTCCTGATTTTAGCAGGGTCTCAGAGCTACAAATCGCAACTAAGTCTTCAAAATTTACAATATAATGTAAAATATTGTTGTCGGTCGTGCTGCGTACTTAGTTCTTTAGATTTCTTAAAATTCAGTTTTGCCTTTTTGGCCAGCTTTTTGGGTGAAATACTCCTCTGAGCGGCACAAAGATTTTCTCCTCTATGCAATAACCAACACCGACTTCGTTTACTAAAGGTTTCTTGCATAGTCTGCCTTCGGCCAGGAGTAAGGATTTTCTCCTCTATGGTATGACTAACACCGCCTTCGCTTACTAAAGGCTTCCTGCATAGGCGGCCATCGGCCAGGCGCAAAGATTTTCTCCTCTATGATATAACCGGTGTTGGTTATACCATAGAGGAGAAAATCCTTGCGCCCGGCCGAAGGCCTGCTATGCAGAAAATCTTTATTTAGCGAGCCGGTGTTGGTTATACCATAGAGGAGAAAATCCTTGCTCCCGGCCCATAAATGCAAATTCTACTTTGGATGAAATAAGAAGTTTAGCTCTGGAAGAAGAAATTGATGAAGAATTAAGTGATTCAGAATAAAATTTTTGAAAAAAACTGTTTTGTGCGCATTCGAAATTTTTTTTATTTTTTTTTTTTTTCACTGATTTTAATATAGCTGATAGTACATTTAATTACCATTCCAATGATACCCATATTGCCTCATGCCGTCATAAAATGGTCGAGATATATCATATTTTACATATAAACTTTGGTGGTCCATAACTCCGAAACTAAGAGTCGCCCCCAATTTTTTCTTTGGCATTTTTGGCTTAAAATTAAATTTTACACACAATGGGCTACTTTTTATGATGTGTCCGAAAACTAGATTTGTTCCTTTAAATGTTTTAACTAACCTTATAATTGTCAATTGCTGTATCATCCTGAACTTCAAAAAACCAAACGCACTCTGGGGATTCTGATCTGATGGTATCAGATATCTTGTGGTCGTTTGTTTTAAAATATTCAGATCCAGAATTTTCCGACCCAGCATTTTCCGATTCAGCATTTCCGAATTCATTATCTGTCGTTTCCTGACAATTGCCTTGTGTGAACAAATTAGCTTTACACAACAGAATATTATCAAAGTCGGCGGATTTGTCTCTGTGTTGAGTTTGGGCATGTCTATATTGTTTGATATTGAGCATGGTTAAACAATTTGAAAAGTCGTGATATTTGAGAAATAAATAATTTGAATTCCGTCTATAACTTAAAACAGCTTTATTAAATTCCCTAGATAATCGCTAAAAAAAAAGTGCACATATATATTGAAATTAAATATTGTATTTTTAATTGATCAAGATAACTCGGACTCACAATATATTTATTCATGAACTCGGCAAGTTTCATTAAAAAATTATTAAACATTAACACTGTAAGCAGCAATGTAAACAAATTTTACGACTGACAAAAATCATTCAAATAAAACTGATCAGCTGTTTAGAAACGTGCGCTGGTAACACCGTAGATCAGGGACGGAAAATTAAATTTATTAATTTATCAAAATAACATACCCCAACAAGAACAGTGACTATCAATTGAGCAATCATTTGAGTGTCTCTAATGAGAAATTTTTTTCTCATTTCGTAGAACAGAGCTACCATCACGTTATTAAGGGCATGTTACAAAAATGTGGAAGACATTTGTGTACGTGTGATTTTGCATCTCTCTGCAACTTATTAACTCTCTGCACTAATGAGCATATCTCTGTACTGCTCACTCTACCAATCAACTATGCTGTAAAAATTAATCAACGATGACTACTCAAACTAGATAATTAAACCCCTTACAGCTGACTAAGCAAAATTGTGCAGAAATATTTTTATATTTATTGAAATACATTTTAAAATAAATATTTATTTAATATATAATTTTACATATTTAAATATTTTTATTCGCTCAATAATGACTGCGTTCTACTGCCATTCGTAGGATTTTTTGAAATTCAATCGCTCCCTGCTGCTGTAAAGCATCTGAAATATGAAGAAATATATAAGTTATAAAATATTTTAAGTGGACCATGTATGTATATACCTCGAGGATGATTATCAACTCACATAAGCTTCCCGGAAGCATATTTTTCTCATCTACCTTCCTCATTGTACTTCTCCGGCAGGTCTTCCGAACAGATTGCGCGAATGTCAGCAGTATTCCCCGACGTTGATTTTAGCTTATGCAAATATGTATGTAGTCTGTAAAGAATAAAATAATAAAGTAAAAATTTGAATTAGTTACTATTGCTTGAGTGAAATTTGCTGTCCTTAATTTCAGCTCTACCTCTTCCGCAGCAACAAGGGTCTTCAAGGAAAGAATGCTGGCGACTCCATGTTAACACATTCTATATTTTTAATAACTTTTTTATGCACCAAACTACTTTTTACATTTTTATTTTCATATTTATTTTAATATTTTAAAAACAATTTATGACTCAACTTACAGTGGCAGAGTTGTATTTTACAAAAAATTCAATTCTGCTACTCACAATCATTTTTTTATTTTTGTGTATGTAGAGTTTTCATTGTTCATGTGTTAGTTTCAATCATCCATTTCTTGTAGGGACTATTTTAGAATATCACACTAATTCTTTCTTTAGCGCAATTAAGGTGAAAAAAATTAGTACGATTTTCATCAAATATTTTTCTCCCTGCGTATTTTGATTTTTTTTTTTTTTTTTTTGTTTGTATTAAATTTTGTGATGGTTTAATTTTAGTTAATTTTGTATGAATTTGTGTCCTTGTGGTTGCATAAATGTTTGTTTTTGCTGATTTGTGTTCCAGTTAGATGTTTTGTTTAGGGTGGTTTTGTCTGTCATCTTCCCATCCTGTGTTGTTTGTTGACCTGTGAAATAAAAGTTATTGTATTTATCTTTCTTCTTCATTGTTAATTGTTTTTCATTACTTTGTTGTATGTTTTTTATGTCCAGTTAAATATAAAATAATAATAATTAGTAATTAATTTGTTAAAAATCTTCTTACTTCTTTACCTATTCTTCGTCATGTCCAAATGTTTTTTCCTTTATTTGAAATTTTAAAAAAGAAATAAACCTTAAGTTTATGTGTCCAAAAAAAAAAAAAAAAAATTCTTTAAGTTTCAAAAGAAAAAAGTTATTAGGCTGCTTTGTATATCTATTTTTGGCGAAATCGATTTTATTACCTTAGGTTTTATTCAATAAAACATTACAGCTGTTAATGATTTGTTTCATGTCAATAAATATCAGTTTTATTACGTTTCTGCCAACGTTTCGTGAATTGTTCGTTCACTTCTTCAGGAGATTCATATATTTAATAAAATTTAGTAAAACATCAACTGTGTATTATAACTCAATAACAATCTAATAAATAATTTGAGTTAGACTTACAAATGGATGTATACAAAAAAAAAAACAAACTTATTTGATTAGCAATAATTGCATTATTAAACAAAAATTTTATAAATTAACAAATTTTTATAATCTGCTGCTGTTTTTAATTATAACACTAGCTCTGTTCAGTAACTGAAAGTTAGTACTAATTGTTACTGGAAAAGTGTTCATTAACTCGAAGAAGTAGCAACAAGAGAATAAAAATGAGAGAAAACAAATTAGTTGCAAGTTTTTGCTAGTAACATTGTTACTAGCAAGAATTTGTCAATCAGCTGTTTGAGGTGTTTTGTTTAGTGTGGTTTTGTCTGTTATCTTCCCATCCTGTGTTGTTTGTTGACCTATGAAAAGAAAAGTTATTGTATTTATATTTCTTCTTCATTGTTAATTGTTTTTCTTTATTTACCTTTGATGTGTGTTTTTTATCTCCACTTAAATATAAACTAATAATAATTAGTAATTAATTTGTTAAAAATTTTCTTACTTATTTGATTACCTGTCCTTCGTCATTTCCAAATGTTTGCGAATGTGTGTGTGAATGTAATGTAGTGTTGTATTCTGTACTAAATGTATAGCAAGGAGAATTCATACTTGGTGTGAGCAGTAGAGCAACAACTACAACAAAACAACAACTTTGACATCAGATTAGCAGATATGAAACAATGCATTTTTTACCAAACATTAGCTAAAAACAATCAGCTGGGCTATCAACTCCTGAGCTCTCGAGTTTACCTGTTATGAATTCGCCTTGGTACAGCCCTGATCAATTTTACTATACATCAAGGCGAATTCATAACAGGTAAACTCGAGAGCTCAGGTGATTATTTTTGCTTTGTTTGTTTACCCTTCTTTGGATGTGAAAATTTGTTTACATTTTTTTGTCGGTTACATTCATTGAATTTGGCGCGGCATTTCTTACAAAAAATTAAATGCATTTAAAAGAAAAATATAAAGACATATTTAAAAGGAAAATTTAAAAGTGTGCAGAAAAAGGAAAGTATTTGTGAAACCATTTCACTTAACTATTGCAATTTTATTAATAACTATTTTCTTTTCTTCCAGTGACAACTCTAGGCAGGTTCCTATATAACCAACCTAGTCATGAAATAGGAAAGTATATAGTTTTTAAAAATTTTCACTTAACTATTGATCTCTTATTAATTATTATATTCTTTTCTTTTTTTTTTTCAGTGAGCTCTCCTCATGAATGAAACCTTACACTTACATACATGTGCATATTATAGGAGCTGGTGCCGGTGTTCTTTTTATTACTTATAAGATAAGCAAATATGTACATAGTTTTACACAACATTCATAAATAAAATACAATTTATTTATTTAATATGAAAACTTTTATTTATTTTAATATAAGAAAATGCAAATTACAATTTGCAAACAAAAAAAAAACAACATGTATGCGTTGGTATATGAATAAAATTAATTGCATTTAAAACATATGTACATAAATATGAACTACATGGACACAATAAAACTAACAACACAATAAAACTAACAACACATTATAACACCAAAAGTTTAAATATTCTTTTCTATAAACTTTCTTTTACTGAAGGCAAAACTTTTACAATTTAACAATTTTCAACTTTATTCTTCTTCTTTCTATTTTTGGTCAGATGCATTTGACATTCAAAGAATATTTTACACAAACAAAATGTATGCAGTGTTGTATTGAATTTCGCCGCGAGTCTACCTTGTTTATTATGCCATGCATTCAATTTTTGAATGAAAGTACAGCCCATGGCATAATAAACCAGGTAGACTCGCGGCGAATTACTTAATTTTTTGTAAGAAATGCCGCGCCAAATTCAATGAATGTAACCGACAAAAAAATGTAAACAAATTTTGACATCCAAAGAAGGGTAAACAAATAAAGCAAAAATAATCACCTGAGCTCTCGAGTTTACCTGTTATGAATTCGCCTTGATTGAATGTTACAAATTGAGTTAATAAAACTGAAAAAAGAAAAGAAGAAATAGTCCGCGAATATTTTGAATATATTTATATTTTCATAAAAAAAGGTTTGAATATAGGCAAGATATTAAAGTTGGTTTAAAAGTAAAAGAGAGGTGTTCGAAGAAAGTTCCTTGTTTAAATTTTTAAACGAAGCTAAAATAAAGTAATTGAAGTTTGTGCGGCCAAAGATTTTTTTTGAAAACTAATAATCAAAAAAAGAAAACGTAAGTATATGTTTAGGTACATTCAAGGTATATTTATCTTACTAGGTAGTGTCGTCCGCCCAGCTGATTTAGTAGTTCGACATGTCAAAAGTGTATGTGTTCAGAAATTTTATAGTGTAGAAGTGAGAAAGCAATAAAACACATACATGCCTTCTCAATTTTCTTGTATGTTTTTCGACATTTCGAACTACAAAGCAACAACAAAATGCCACGTTGTTCTTGTATTGTTGCATTTGTTGTAGGGATGACACTACCTAGTAAAATAAATATACCTTGGGTACATTCATCCATGATTTGCTGCGTCAAAGGTGTGTATATATATGAAAAAAAGTTTTGGGAATATTAGATTCATGATTAGAGCTCAAGTTAGTCGCGATAAGAACTAATGAGTGACAGTGGCAACCAAAATTAAATAAACATCTCAGGGAGCTCTCTTAGGTGCAAAAACTACATTTCTTGCTTTAAGAAAACGTCATTGTTTAGAAAGATTATAATGGCTTGAGGTCTAAAGGAAAAGAAAACATAGATATACCAAGTTTTGAAATAAAAAGTTAGAATAGTTTTATATTGTATATGTATACATATTTTATTCTTGTTTTTTATTGTATTTTATAATCTTTTTTATATTTTGTTATATAACTCATATATTTTATTATATAACTCATTTTATCTCAATTTTTTTCATTTACATAAATTTGTATGTATTGTTTTTATTGGTATTTTGTTTTTTTTTTATGTATTTAATAAAAATCTATATGTTTTAATTGATATGTAGAATCTTTCTATGGTGATTTAGTAAGGGAGAAGGCAGTGATGGAAAGGTAAGAAAAGAAGTGGAACAATTTTAAAGGAAGTGCTACGACATGGTTTGGAGGGCAAACGAGATGACCATCTATTTCGGGAGTCTTTGTGTGGTATAGTTGTATAGTTTCAGTTAGTTTTGTTTTATATCTTTCCTTTTTATCAGTTCGGATACGCGTCTGACGAGAAGGGTTGGGACCCCCTGAAGAGAGAAAAAAAGAGCTAGACGGAAACCTCGCCAGTCAAACCGGTCCGTAACAGCTTCAACGCATTGCAAGCTTTGTATACTATATACGCTTCAAGTTACATAACACACATTACAGACTTTTTGTTTCAATCAGTTTTTTTTTTTAATTTGTTGACTTTAGCACGTTTTTTTATTTTTATACTCCTTTATTATATAAAAATTTTTTTTACTGTTTTCTAGTAATTTTTCCTCCATTTGAGGAGAATCTTTATATCAAAACGAAACAAAAGTCAACTGACGAGATGTCATATTACACATAACGCGCGAAAAGTTAAAAGTTAAACAACTTAATGCGGCAGACACGTTGTAAATTGCTTTATGTACCTTTACCATTATATAAAAGTACAAGGTATCTTACTAGGTAGTGGCGTCCCTGCAACAAATACAGAAATACAAGAACAACATGGCATTTTTTTGTTGTTCGAAATGGCAAAAAACAAAATTGAAAAGGCGTGTATATGTTTTATTTCTTTCTCACTTCTACACTACAAAAATTTCTAAGCACATACAACTTTTGACATGTCGAACTACTAAATCAGCTGGGCGGACGACACTACCATGTAAGATAAATATATGTATTTTGTCCATTTTTTTTTTCTTTTTGCCATATTAACGTTCTGACGTTTGTGGAAATTGTTTACATTTGAGCTACCATATTACATGGTTTATGTAATCCCATTTTGCGTTTTTTCCTTTATTTGAAATTAAAAAAAAGAAATAAACCTTAAGTTTATGTGTCCAAAAAAAAAAAAACAAACGAACATTGTTTAAGTTTCAAAAGAAAGAAGTTATTAGGCTGCTTTGTATATCTATTTTTGGCGAAATCGATTTTATTACCTTAGGTTTTATTCAATAAAACATTACAGCTGGTAATGATTTGTTTCATGTCAATAAATATGCAGTTTTATTACGTTTGTGCCAACGTTTCAACTGTGTATTATAACTCAATAACAATCTAATAAATAATTTGAGTTAGACTTACAATGTATACAAAAAAACAAACTTATTTGATTAGCAATAATTGCATTATTAAACAAAAATTTTATAAATTAACAAATTTTTATAATCTGCTGCTGTTTTTAATTATAACACTATCTCTGTTCAGTAACTGAAAGTTAGTACTAATTGTTACTGGAAAAGTGTTCATTAACTCGTAAAAGCAACAAGAGAATAAAAATGCGAGAGAATACAAATTACTTGCAAGTTTTTGCTAGTAAAATTTTTACTAGCAAGAATTTGTCAATCAGCTGTTTGAAATTTTGTGTTCAAATTATTTTTTGGAAAAATTGTATGAAAGAAGAAATTTTTGCAATATTAAGGAAAATATCAGTATTTAATAGTTAAAATAATATAAAAGTGAATAAAATTTTGTTGGTGTACATATCGTTTTTCTTTAATTTAGCAAGGATATCAAACAATAAAATTTAGTTTTCCCTATTTAAATTTACATAGGTTTTCCTTTTAGGTCTTTTTGTTTTTTAATAATAAATCTTAAACAAATTGGGGATGACACATTTATTGCAATCGTACTATTTCGGTACAATTCTGATTTTAAAATTGGTATTGTACAGTTTTAAATATATTTTGAACAATAAATATATTTGTGTGGAATATTATTAATGTAAATATTATAGAAATTTATTTAAAATAAGAATGTTTATTAGTAGTTACTAACCAAAAATATTGAGATCTAAAGCTTAAATGCATCATAAACTCTTTCAAAAACTACCCAATATTTTAAAACAATAATTTTATTTAAATTATTTTGCTTTTAGTTTTTATCTTGGATTTATTTCTATGGTTTCCTTGAGATTGCCATTATCAGTTTGAACTTCTTTAAAGCGACATTTCTGGCAAACACTGGTAGATTACTTTATGTGTTTATATGTTCAAATACAATTACGTTTACAAAGGTACTATTTGATGGTCTAATCGGTACAAGTTTTAAATCCTTCATGACGCCGCAAGTAGACTATACTTGCTAATTTTTGCTAGAAACGCGTTCATTTACTTTTTCATATTTAGGAGAGTAATTATGTAAATTTCTGTTTTACTCTCTCGTTGCTAGTTTCTGCTAGGAAAGTTACTAAACAGACCTACTGTAAATGGCGCTTAGATTGCCTGTGTCTTCCTTTTTGTTTATTTTCTCTTGTATTCTTAAACTTTCTGTTGTATATCGTTTTTCTCATTGTTTTCTTTATTTAATGTTGTCAAAATTAGGCACATGTTTTGCTTGTATTATATGATATCTCTTAATATTTTGGTAATTGTATGTATGTTTTTGGTGTAGAATTGTTTATCACTAATATTAAGGACTCTACGAATGAGATTTTTTCTGTATTTATTATTTGTGTTTTTTGATGAGTTGTATTAAAATTTATAATTCTGCTTGTTGATGTGCTTTTTGAGTACCAATCAAAATAAATTTTACTGTTTAGTCTATGAAGCATAGTGTCAAGACATGCATTTTTCCTTTTTTTTGTCCTCGGCGTTGATCACGGGCAAATTGTCATCTACGTATTTTATGTCAATGTTTTTGTTGTTTAAATCAGCCAATTCTACGTCCAATAAATGGTCTAAAACAATGTCACCAATTGTAGGTAAGAGAGGGTTCTCCATAGGCATACCGAAGATTTGGTTGTAGACGTTGTCTTTATAAATAAAATAATTATTAACATATTGGTGTAGTTTAAGGATCTCTAGAAATTTAGAACGTGCTATTGTGGTGTGATTTTTAATTTTTTTATGTTGTTTTTTTTTTATTTTTGCATTATGTTGTTAATTACCGCATGTATGGGAATGTTGGAAAAAATTGAGACAACGTCAAAAGAAACAAGTGTATCATTTCGGCCAAGTTTGAGGTTTACCAGTTGTTTTTTAGTTCTATAGAATTTTTAACATTGTATTTTTCCGATACTATGTTTCTAAATATCCGTTCTACGAATTTGCTAATTTCATAAAAAAGGACTTTTATAGATTGCACTATAGGACGTAAAGGTACAACGGCCTTATGTACTTTAGATAAACCATAAATTCTAGGGCGTTTGCAGAAGAACAAGTAAGATTCCGTTTAAGCCAGTAGTCTATGTATTCTGTTTTGTATAGTTCACTTACAATATTGTTGTTTATTTTAACTAGTTTGGTGGTACGGTCAGTTCTTAAAATTCTGTAGGTGTTTTATCCTCTAGTAGTTTTTCCATTTTGCTTTCGTATTCGCTCCTGTTCATTCCTTATGTCTTTTTAAGAGTTTCTGAGTTTTCTCACAAACACAGTTAATAGTGCATTTACACTAGGCCTAAATCTAGTAGATTTGAATTGAAATCTATGTCAATTTTGTTGGCATTTTTCAAGATTTTATTTTCATATACTTATCAGCCATATTTCTTCTTTTTAGATTGTTCTAGAAAAACTCGCAAAGAGATTTAGTGCGTTAAATAAAAATAAAAACATGTCATAAATAAAGTGTCAGCCTAAGGCTCCAGTCTTAATTAAAAAAATAATTTAATCATCTTTTATTGTTCTTCGCGAGTGACTAGTTACAAAAAAACATATTTAAAAAATCTGATCAGTGAAGGTATATTTTTAAAATAAAAAGGAATAGAAGGTGGTTTGCCAATAATTAATTTTTGTTTGAAGATTTCTTAAGGATCATCTTTGAGAATTTCCTCTATCGAATATTCCATCCCCTGCGAAGTTAAATGTTAAGAACAAAAAAAAGAAGACCGTAAGTTATAATGAGTGTGTCTTTTTATAAAATTGAAGTTACGAATATGGTGTATTTCGATAGTTTGGGACTGTAATGAATCTGGTGCAGGGCCAGGACTGTTTGTAATGAAAGTCAGTCGCGGGAAGCAGTTATCCAAAAAAAAAGTTCTCCCAAAATAGAAAAATTAAAGTGAGCCTGGAGAAGTCTACAAGAAAATTGAGCAAACTTTAACAGGTAACCATACACTTTATTTGTTAAAAAAAAGAAAAAAGTAACGAGCAAAAAAATCCAGGATTAAAAAAGAGACGGGAAACGAAAACAGTAGGAGCATTAGAATATATTGGTTCATAAATTATTTAATCTATTTTCATTAATTAATCAATATTTTGACAATAATTTTTTTCATATCTTTTTTTTCATCAATACAAAGTACTATATAAATCGTTTAGTAGTTTATGTTTTTATTTATTTAAGTAATTAAATTTATTTTTATTATTATGTAAGTGTATGGTTTAATTTATGCTGATTGTACATTTTTATTTGAAAGACATAAGTCTTCAGTTCTGTTTTTTTTTTGCCAGTGTCAACCTGGTAATCTTGATGGCTATTGTGAATGAAATACAGAGTTTTAGGGAGCTCCTTCGAACAAGAGGAATATTTTAAAAAGTCTATAGATATAAATAACCAGAAACTAAAATAAGACCAGAGTGTAGTCGGTTTATTTTCAAATAAAGATCGTAATTTATATTTTTATTTGTTAATAATTGATTTGCGTCCTATACAAAAAAGAGATAAAAAAATAACAATTAAAGAAAATGAAGGAAAGAAAAATCTGTAGTAGTTAAGATTTAAATAAAAGGTTAATAAAACTATGTCGTATTGAGAGTTCTTATAATAATGTCTAAAATTTTTTTATAGCGTGGGGGTAATATAATAAAGGTGTGGTGAGTAGAAAAAGGGTTAAGTTTTCGGGGTCACAATTTACATGCGGTGGATTAACCAAGTGACCATGGAAGGGAGGGCAATGGAGCATTCAGCTAGTTCCCTCTTCAAAATGTGTGTCTTGCTAGGTAAAGTAGTGATTTTCTTATTTTATTGTGAAGAATCACGCTGAGCGTTCACAAAAGTCCCGAAGTAGTATCACGATATTTACAAGACCAGGTATTAAATTTAGAACAATGGTTGAAGAAATGGAGAATAAAGGTGAATGAACAAAAATGCACTCAAACAACTTTCACATTGAGTAGGGAATCGTGCCTCCGTATTCAAATAAATAACCAAACGATACCACAGCTTTCATACGTTAAATTACCTCGGCATACATCTTGACCTGCGCCTTACTTGGAAAAACCAAATAGAATCAAAGTTAACACAAATGAAGTTAAAAGCAGTCCAACTAAACTGGCTTATTGGCAGAAATTCTACTCTCGCTCTAGATAGCAAGCTTTTATTGTACAAGTCAATTCTAAAACCAATTTGGTGTTATGGCATTCAATTATGGGGCACTGCCTCAGCTAGCAATGTAGAAAAATTCAAAGGCACCAAAATAAGATTCTACGAATGATCACAGTTGCTCCCTGGTATAAAAAACTCGAACATCTACAAAGATATAAACATGCCATCAGTTAAAACAGAAATAGCGAAATATTCAGTAGCGTATTTGAAGAAGCTTGAAATACATCCATATCCGCTGGCCCGAAATTTACTAAATGAACGTGGTTATATTCGTATAAGAAGGAGGGACATTGCTTCTCTCGTCGAAACATCAGAGGGATGACCTGCAAATGGTAGCAGCAACTGTGAAACATACAATTTTTTGTCTAGCACTGGCTGGACGTAACAAGTATATTTATGTTTATTTTAGACTTAAGATATGAGTAATTATTGTTAGTTCAAATTTATTGAAGATATGAAAAATATGAAAATTGGGTTGGGTTCATACCCCCTGAAGAGTGAAAATTAAGAGCTAGACGGAAACCTCACTGGTCCCTACGGTTGTTACAATATGGCCCAAACGGAAGAATTAAACATATGCAAATGCTTTGTCTTAGTGTAGCAAGACCTATACACAAATCCATAGCCTACTAGAAAATAAATAATAGCCCAATAGTTTCATTCGCTATTTTCGTATTATTATGGAAAATGAAATCCTAGCCGTTCTAGGATATGACCAGAGGTTTGATGTAGGATTCCGTTCATATAAATCGGAGTTAGTGAAATTGTGTAATGAATTATTACTTAATCAACCTTGGGTATTATAGAATTCATAGGTATCTGAAGTGAGCGATCTTATTAGTATTTTATAGTCCCATATATCTTTTGTCTTAAAAAAAATCATATTTAGATATTCTGAACACTTCAGTAGTGTTGTAAATAACCGATAGCCGCTCAGGACTGAGTCCTAGAGGTTAGTAGTATCGGAAAGGACATAGCAACTGTCCTTTAGTATGGAACGTTTTGATAAAATGTGCTAAAGTAAATTTAATTACTTTAATTAATGACTGAATTACAAACATTTTTGAAGAAGCTCTGGCAACACAGAGAGTATATGATTAGAAAAAATATATAAAAAGTAAAAACCTTCTTTTTCATTCACACCACCACCTTTAAGCAATCACACAATAAGGTATAAAGAAATAAACAACCACACAAACAGTAAACAAGAGCAATAACAATCGAACCTGCCAGATCTGTCAGGAATATAACATTCTGGTGCTTTTAAATCAACTATATAAGCGAATCGTGCTGGCGAGTAGTACGGTAGTATTATTTCAAAAGTCAAAGACTTAAGTTGTGGATTTTAAGAGTGTTTAACAGTTTGATGTATTTTTTACCAGTGGTGTTAATAAATAAAGTGACTTACAGTAAAAGTAATAACAGTGTGTATTTATTTTGCAATTAAAAGAACTCAACGTAAAGTATAAATGTAACAATACATTATCGCTTTAATGAATACAAAATTTATAAATGGGGCCTCAATTTTGATGGAAACACATCACGCCTGAGCATAGAAGATTTTATATTTCGAATCGAAAGTCTTCAAGCCCAATATAAAATACCAGTCGCACAATGGTAAATTTCGTGAGATAGCGGTCAAAACTCTATAACTTTTGACCGGATTGGTATTTTTTTACGCAATTTGTTTTGTTCAATAGGAGGGACTTTAAGCTTCAATTTGCGTGTTGACTGATAGGAACGTAAGTAATGTGGAGTTAAAAATGCATTTTAATTTTTTGTTGAGTTTCCATGTAAAAGTTGAATATTTTGACATTTTAAATAGGTATTTTTTTTATAATTTCTTATTTTCTTCAATCGTATTTTACAACCAATACTTATTTATTATTCCTAAACTTAATTTTGGTCAGAAAATGCCAACATTTGGCCCCTGACATTTATTTAGTCTCAATATTCACAGGGGCCAAAGGTTGGTTTTTTGGAAGAAAGCTAATTCTTGTAAGGATTAAACTGAAAAATAACACTGAAATTCCCAACAATATCAATACCATTTGGATATATTATATACAGAACACAACATCGATAAAATTTTAAGTAAACTTTTACTATTGATTTAAAGTGCACATATATTTTATTTAAATGTATTAATAAAAATTTATACTAAAATTAGAAACAAATTATAATCTTTAAACTAGTATTAATTAAACAATATTAGTAAAAATTTCTTCCAAATAGCTTTGATTTTCATTTTGCAGTAGTTGTTTAGCTTCTTCATCTAACTCTAATGAGGTTGATTTCCTTTTTTGTCGAATACTGGACATATATGGGTCTGATGTGCACAACAAAATATTAATAAGATCTTCATTAGTACAATATCTGGAAATTTTTCTTGTATTGTGCTCGCGAAAGAATCTGTAGTCTTTGTTCCTTTTTTCTTGCGCTTCTTCTGAGAGATCTCCAATTGGAAGCATATTGTGCTGAATTATTTGTTCCCCATGGAACAAAATTTTGTGAACTGTGGTTGGCATATGTCTCCAAGAATATTTTTGGTTATAAAGGGTTGCTGTCTCATTAGCATACTGACCAAATTTTTTTGCATCTATCTTTTTGCTACATGCTATAACTTCCAATATGATTTGGAATCGTCGTATTAAATCATAATCTACTCCAGTTATAGAAGCTGCAGTTTCTGGATCGGAAAAAATCTCCTTGCTGTGTTTCCGTCATTAGAATTTCCTTCTCCTTGCTTTGGCTGGTCAATTATAAGGCCTATCTCACGGTATTTTTCTTGAATATCTTTTTTTTGCTTTCTTTTTTCCAAATTTTCTTTGTTGTTTCTCACTGTTTCGCCTAACGGGCCAAATTCCAAATCGTATCCCAATTTAAGAATATGCTCCATAAAACGAATTCTAGCATGAAGAGGTGACATTCCAAATTCATATGCTGCAATAAAACTATCGTGTTTTGTTGGTGGTTGGCTCAATTGACTTGATGTTTTTTGGAATATGGTGCAGCTTGACGAAGACTTTGTTTCGGTTAAAGCTTGTGCAACTTTTCCATCGATCATTGTAAGTGACATTTTAATGTTAACTTCGATGCATTGGTCATTAAATTCAAATATCACTGGTTGAAGTTCTTTAATTTCATCTGTTATTTTGCCAACTTCTTCAGTTATGACATCCTTAGTTTCTTTTTTGTAAGCAAACTTTATTGGTCTACAAAATTTTGTTGACGGGGGAATTTCATTCTTCCATACATCTATCTCTGCAGCTCTACTAGTTGACGGCTCTGAACCAATATAAGTTTTTGTTAAACGTAATGGAACGAAAGAAATCATGAATAAATTGGCATCTGATGAATTTTCCGCATTACATTGTTTATATTGTTTCTGGCCAGAGGACCCATCACATCCCCATTTAGAAATTAAAGTCATGCTGCAATTTTTAAACTTCTTTAAATAGTCAGCATCAAATGTCTTTAATAAGCGTTCTGCAGTGTGTTCAAGAAGATCCTGCAATTTTATTTCTGCTGAACTTGAAGTTACACTAATGGCAGTTGGTGAAGGTAAGCAATCTTTTTTGGCAGAAACTATATCTCGATATGATGGAAAAATTCCACAATTTTTTTCATTGGTTCGCTTCCGCAATTCTGTATATTGGTTTTTAGTAATTTTCAAATCCAAAAATAGTGCAAATGCTTCTTCTGGAGTAAATTTATTTTCTTCAGTTGGTGTTGGCATACTTTCTAAAATCCATTTTGTGCGTCTGGGGCTTGCTTCCACTATTTTTTTAATGATAGCAATTTTACTCTTTTTAGTTTTCGATGGTTGAATTTGATGCAGAAATGAATCCTTTATGATCCTACAAGAAACTTCTTCATTGATATGTTTAAGTTTGCGTCTTCGTGATCTTTCACTACAATTATCAATTGGCTTTGCTGGTCGACCACCTTTTTTAGTTTCCGTGGTAGTTACTGATGACTTTTTAAAAATAAGTTTATTTCTTAGCCATTCTTAGTTGCGTGAGTAAAACAATTTCTTGTTTCTGGAACATTGATTGTACCGTTTTTTTAAAGTATTTAAAAAGTTTTTTATTTTTAAGTTATGAATTTTAATTTCTTGTTTGTCGCATATTTTGAAGAATGGATTATTCATTATATGTAAAATAATGTCGTTTTCATCTTTCCGTTCAAAATATATATCAGATAGAACACTATAACTGAATTTAGCCACTGTTTAAACAATAATGAAGAAAAAAAAATGAATGCATGGATTAATATACTATTGCTCGAAGTTTCAACATGATCTTTTTTACCTCTTTGAAACCTAATATAACAGGTACTTGGTTTTACCAGTTATTTCCATTGGTTTTAAATTTATTTGCAATTTTCAGGTATTTAAGTTGTGTAATATTAGATGGCAATAAAATCATTTTTTACCTTTTCCAAATGAATTGCAAGATACCACATAATTTGAGAGTTCTATTGTCAGTTTTGTCAAAATTTTGATACACCCTTCTATGTGAACTAGGTCCAAAAATGGGCCAACTTCTCCTAATTTCAACAGAATTATTTTTTGGGTCAATAATAACTCTTGTACAAAATTTCATCAAAATATATGCATAATAGCCACTTTCACATACAAATAACTTCTCAAAAAATATGACGTGCATTTGTATCGAATATCTTACCTTGGGTCGGAAAAATTGCTGTAGCTCAAAAAGTGCAGTCCCGATGCATGGACATGTATATATAGGAATGTAGGGGAGAGTTAGGACTTCAAAATAGTAAATTTGTGTTTTGACTCAGCTTGACTCACAGGAGTTGTGCTCTATGAAGTAGGAATTTTCCGAGAAATTTGACCTTTTTTTAAAAAAAATATTTAAATTGTTCTGACAACAGTAGAGCTTCAATCAAAAAGTTATGATCATTTAAACTTTAAAAATTAACTAAAAATATCATAAATTTACTTAATTCTGAAAAAGCCCATTTTGGGCCACCCTGTTCTCAGTGAAATAGTTGAAATAGAGTTCTAATTTTTTGGCTCCCGAGGTTTACTACTGTCTACTTTCATATGAGTCTAATAACTTTAAAATCGGAGAACAAAAACCAAAGTTTTGGCCGCTATCTCAAAATATTGACCACAGTGCGTCGAGGAATTAGAAAGGGATTTTCACTTTTAAATATCAGGTCTTGTAAAAGACTGGTATTGGTTATTCATGCAAACACATTACGGTGTAAATTGGTCAGGAATCAAGCAAGCTTTACTGAGTCAGTACCAGACTTCAAGGTCCGATTTCGTGATCATGCGCGACCTGGTTGAAAGAAGACAAAATGCAAAAGAATCAATAGATTGATTTTTCCATGCAATGGGTTAAATACGAGCAAAATTACTTCAATAATTACCTGGGTAATTCCATGTCAAATCAACCAAAAAAAAAATGTTTTCAAATTTACCACTTCCGATTTTATTGAAACTTTTGTTGTTTATATTCTTTGACTTTCTGAAGCCAAATATCATTTAAAAAAAAATTCTATCTCTTACAGTTTTTTAGCTATACAGTTATCAAAATAGGAAAATATCACTTTTTTGCATACATATAAGCTCGGGGATTAAATATATTCTTATTCCAGTTCAATAAGCCCTAGGAAGTTAAGTAATAGCTCATTTTAAAGGGGATTTCATACGCTTTAATTTGATATCAATCATGAAAAAAACTAATTTTTGACAAATTTTTTTTTTTATATAAATTTAAGTTTTATAAAAATCTTTGGAATAGTGTCTTTTGATTTTTTTTCCTAAAAGACTAATTTACATATGTTTTTAAATGTGGCATGGTGAGTACACCATAAAAACTCAGAGTGGGACCATGGTGGGATCAGAAGTTATATTAAAAAACTTCATTTTGACTCATTACAAACTGAAAAATAGAAATTTTTTAATAAACTGGGTAATAAAGGTAAGAAATATGGTATGCACAAGTTCGTGGTTGTTTTAGAACTAACTTTTATTCATATATTTTATAAAAACAAAACAAAACATGTTGTTTACAGAGATGTCAATTTCAGTACATTCAAAGAAACGTTAAATTAAAAATCAGAGTTAAATAGAAAGTATTCAAAATATTTATAATTGTATGTGAAGCAGTGATGCCACAGAAATATTCCTTAAAACTGAAAAATATGTAGTATTTTTTAACAAAACTTCTGATCCCACCATGGTCCCACTCTGAAATTTTTATGGTGTACTCACCATGCCACTTTTAAAAACATATGTAAATTAGCATTTTAGGAAAGGACTGTAGGGAATTAGCGTCAAAGTTAAATCTTGTAGTTCATCCAATGGTGACCAGTGTGAAAACTGCCAGTGGTCAACAACACAGGATACTAGATAAAGTAAATACATCCACAAAGTTCAAATATCAAGAGCACAAAATGCATTTATATATTTGTCCTGATTTGGAACAAGAATTATACTTAGGTATAGATTTTTGGAAGTTATATAATTTAATGCCTAAAATAAAACAAGTAGAAGACCTAGAAGCAATTAAAATTCAGGATGAAATTAAAGACGCGAAGGTAGAATATAAAATTAAGCCCCACAATCTTTCACAAATGCAACAGGATAAACTAGATAAGGTCATAAAATATTTTGACAATTTTGAGGAAAAAGGACTTGGGCAAACTACTCTCGAAAAATACTTCATAAAATTAATTGGAGGAGCCATGCCATGTAAAGTCTTAAAATAGCAAATTTAGCTATAGGTTCCAAAAAATCACGATTTCGTTTCCAAGAACTAAAATATCTAGGATTTATTATCGGGGGAGGCACGTTAAAAACTGACCCTGACAGGCGGTTTATTAAGGATTTTGCTACAATCGCCGCACCGCTCACCGATACTCTGAAAAAAACAAACAAATTCGTAATGATATCTGAGGCCATAGCAGCTTTCAATACCCTTAAAAAAGTCTTAACCTCCGCGCCCGTATTAAGACACCCTGACTTCTCAAAAAGGATTTTTATTCAATGTGATGCTTCGGAATATGGGATAGGTGCCGTTTTATTCCAGCTAAATGAAAGTAAAGAGGAACATCCTATTGCTTTCTACTCCCAAAAGTTAAATTCGTGCCAAAGAAAGTACAGTGTGACCGAAAAGGAGTGCCTAGCGGCTGCAATGGCTGTTCGAAATTTAGGCCATACATCGAAATGATGCCTTTCACTATAATAACGGATCACGCAAGCTTGAAATGGCTTATGACTTTAAAAGATCTAAGCGGAAGATTGGCTCAGTGGTCTTTACTACTCCAGGCATTCGATTTTAGAATTGAACACAGAAAAGGCGCCGATAACGTTGTGGCCGATATGCTGTCAAGGTCACCACAAGATAATTTAATTATAGTCAATAGTTTAGAGTCGTATTTTGTAGATTCGGGAAGCAATGAATTTGAAAGTGAGGATTACCTTGAACTAATAAAAAATATATCTAAAAATTTGAACAGATCTCCAGATCTAAAAGTCAAGGATGGTAAGCAGTATATATAGAAATGAGAGCAAGATAAATAGAAATTATGGTTTCCTGCCAGTCTGACTCGATCCGTCATTGAAAAAGCCCATATCGATCATACAGCTGCCCATGGAGGCATATCCAAGACACTAGAGAGGATAAAACGTTTTTATTACTGGCCTAGGATGACAGTGGAAGTAAAACAATATGTCAAGTCATGTCAAGTTTGTAAAAAAACTAAACCGGAAAACCGAGTAATGATGCCAGAAATTAGTCAGGAGATCCGGACATATAGGCCCTTTCAAAAGTTGTACATAGATTTATTAAGTAAATATCCGCGCTCTAAGAGTGGTAGTTGCTACATTTTTGTCGTTGTGGATCATTTTTCAAAGTTCACATTTCTTAGGGCAATGAAAAAAGCTACTTCAGATAATGTGGTACAGTTTTTAACTCATGAATTATTTGATAAATTTGGGGTCCCGGAAGTTATTCATAGCGTTAACGGCGCACAATTTATATTAAAAAAAGTTTGAGAATATGATAAACGCATACCAAATACAACTTACAATCAAACGCCTAGGAGCGTGTTAACCAGTCGGTTTTATTAGCAATAAGAGCTTTTTTAAATACTGACTACCGAGATTGGGATTAATATCTGTCAGAGATGGAATGTGCCTTGCGAAATTCAGTTCATTCTGCAATAGGTGTTAGCCCATTTTTTGTCCATTTCGGGTTTCATATGTTTTCGAATGGCGCCGATTATAAACTGGCACGTAAATTATTGTCCTTATCAGACCAATGAATAGAAGAATTAGGGAGACGCGAAAGGCTAGATTTAATTAGGGAGAAAATCCGAACTAATATGCATGAAGCTTATGAAAGGAGTGCCAAAAGATACAAAAAGAGGGCACGCAACATTAAATTTATTTCCGGACGGGAGGTCTATAGGAGAAATACGGTCTTGAGCGATTTTAGTAAAAATATCAATGCCAAGTTCTGCAAAAAGTTCATAAAATGTCGGATTGTAATAGGTCATTGGAAATAATTTTATATGTAGTGGAAAATATGCAGGGAAAACCTATTGGAATATTTCACTCAAAAGATATAAAGATGTGAAAAAGTAATGTAAGCGAAACGTTATCGCAATCTTCTCCTTTTAACGTAATACAAGACGTTTTTTTTTTATTTTACCTTTCAGAAATGTAATTGCTTTCAGGTTGTTCGGGTAGTGGTCGAAACAATGTCAGTATATCCTTTCTAACTTCATCGAAAGAGACTCAAGTTGATTTATTTATTTTACCTTTTTGTTTACGTTTCAAAATATTTTACACGGGCTTTTTTTTTGTACTAAACACAAAATATTATTTTTTTAAACACCAAATAGTTATTTTATTTCTCTGCTTTTAAAGATAAATCGTTATGTATAAATCTGGTCATAACACCACTATTTATACAATTGTAACCGGTGCCTTAACGTATGAATAGACTAGGGTAACGATAGATACAAAATTAATGTGCTGTAGGAAAACACCTTACCTGAAGTACTTTGATGATTAAAATTCATGTCTATGCCAGTCATTTAATTGATGATGTGGCCTCCATAAAATGGTAAGTAAGGTGGTATCTGCCAAGATGTTCTAAATTTTAAGGTACGGCGGTGATGAGGGCTAAATAAAAAAAAAATGGAACAAAGTAAGAGTTAAAAAAAAACAAAACAGATGAAGTAACTTCCCGGCATGTTGATTTTCTTTTATTAAATTTACGCTTTTCAGCATCGAAACCTTGAATTCCCGTCACTAGCGTTAGATATGCTCATATGTAACATCCATGTGTATAAGCTGGTTATGCCCGGCCATGAGACAACAGGGTGTGAGAAGTCCCTACGTTCGGCTGAAGTAAAAGACTCGCACACCGCATTTTGCATCGTACCTTGTCAAATCCGCTGTTTTGTTGAGGAGTATTTATGTTTATGACTTCAGTTAGAGCTCCCGTAACGTATTTAGTTCTTTGTGGACGGATGATTTATCTGATGAGATCATAACCACCTGAAATTAAAAAGATATGAGTGAAAACAAAAGAAAAATTATTAAAATATATATTAACCAGGCTCCAAAGCATGATATAATAGGTGCGATCCCGTACTTTTTGGGAAAAGTTCGGTAAAATGAGAAAAAACAAAAACTCTCTTAGAGACAAAAAAGCCTGAAAGTACGGGAACACAAAAAACAAACTTTATATACCAAAACATTATGTCAAAGTGTTATGTATGCATTCGTAAATAGTAAAACTTAAAAACACAAATATTTTAAATGTACTCGCAATTCCCAACATATTTTAGAAGTTTAATTTATTAATCTTTTATGGTAAAACTCTTAAATAACAGATTTTGTACACTTTTGTGAGCATATGAACATACATATTTTTTTAATTTTCTATTGTTTACTTTCAAACAGCTGATTGTTATGCATTTACACCCGAAGAAAAAGTTTCGGCTGTTTCGTGCATGAAGAAGAAGAATACTCTCTCTCAAAATTACTCTATATTACCCAATCTTGCAGTACGGGAACAGTTTTCGGCATGATACAAAGAAAACAAGATAACGCATACAAATTGTCAAAATATTTTGTTTCTGCCCATCTACGTCATAGTAGTGAAGAAAAATAAACACATTCACACAAACACGTGTAAATTTTATGGGGCAGTTTTGTTTCTTTTATTTCTAATGTAAAATTAGTTGTTTTTTATAGTGACTGCTACAAAATTACTTTCTATTCATTGCTTGTATTTTTTTTATAAATTGTAATAACTTTTTTGTTAATTATTATCTACGCAATCATTTGTATTACAAAAATTTTAGCAGTGTTCACAAATATTATTTATGGTACCCACTCGCCTCGTTTTATAAATGGAAATAAAACCCAATTTTGATTGTTAAAGTTTGTTTTTTATTATTTTTTGTTAAATAAAATAAATAAGAAAAATTACACACATTGGAAGATTTAATTTACTGTTTTATTCCATTTTCTTTTTCGGCTTTTTGCATCCTCACTAATTTCTTGATTTAATTGTCTTATTTTCAAGTACATTCAATTTCATTTTTATAATCTTTTTCCATCTTCTCCAATTTATTCTTCATTGTTTTTAAAGCTGCGGAACTTTCTTTTCTTTGTGCAAGTATTTCTTTTTCCAGAATTTTACTGCAAAAAATGTTTTTGTTTATTTAAAGCAGAAACCAAGTATAAAAATACTTACACTTTCACACTAAGATTATTAAAATCGTTCACATCTAGCGTTGGAATATTTTCGCTTTGTTTTTGAAAGACTCTCAACTCCCAACTTCATCTATATTTTCCGTTGTAACCATATTTTCAATTGGCTGCAAAATATTGTTTTCTTGAGGACCGCTGAAACCAGAATCGTGATTTTTTAAAAGAAAATCAACAATTTTGGGTTAAACTTCTTATGGCCACAGAAATTAATCCATTTTTTTCTAAGGACGCTGTCTATTGGAAATCGAAAAAAACTACAAGCAGACGCTTTTCCTTGGTTATTTTTGCTGCAATTCACTACAGCGCACTTCATTTTAACAATATATGTTTTTTTTAGAAAATTAACCTTTATTTTTTAATTATTTTAACACAAGCCGAAATGAAAAACTTTTTAACAAAATTTAATTCACTACTATTACGTCACACAAAAACAGCTAATGCTTATTTACAAATAACGGACCTGCGCAATGCCTTATCTCTTTTTCTTTGTATCATGAGTTTTCGGTATAATTGTTGAGTACGGGATCACCTAATAATAGAAGGTAATTCCATACTCTCTTTTTGTCGCCATATTAACGTTCTGACGTTTGCGGGAATTATTTAAATTTGTGCTACCATATAACATACTTTGTGAAATCCAATTTTGCGCTTTTTTCCTTTATTTTAAATTTTAAAAATTAAAAAAGAAACAAGCCTTAATTAAAATTATGTGTCTAAATAAACAAACGAAAATTGTTTTAGTTGAAAAAGAAAAAGTTTTTCGTCCTTTTCCATACGGTAGTAATACACTTTTGCAGGAATTCACAAATAAGATTTTTTAATTTCCCTATATCTGACAATTGTCTAAGTTCCCGTTTTATGTTTATTTAAGAAATTATTTTTTTTAACTTAGATGGAAAGCTCATCTTTCAGGAGTATCAAGAAAAATTGAAAGTTGCACCATTATAGGAATTTAAAATTAAAAAATTTGGTTAATTTTATTGTGAATAAGGGGGCCAAATAACTGTATGCAAAACTGAAAAACGAAAAATAACCCAAGAAATGCGCACACAGAATTTGGTAATATTATATATTAAAAGTAACTCAAAATATTGAGTGCATTTTGTCGTTTTTGAAAAAAATTTCTTATGAACAATTAACAAAATTGTTTTAATTAACTATCACCATATTCAAGCGATTTTATATTCACCCTTATTCTATTGTGCGACGGCGTCATCATCACCACATTTAAGCCGACATCTTTTTATATTGACGTCAACGTCAATTTGATTATAATTTTGTATTCCCTAATGCTCTTATGAGAACACTGTTCTCTAGAGAAATATTCTTTTAAAAAAATTTTATATTGTGGAATGATTTAAGTGCTTAATAAGTATCTGTTTTAAGTTTTTCTATCACGTCGAAATTTTCCATTTCTTCAACTAATTTTCCGAATTGGTTTAAACTTGTTATTTAAATCTTCTTCATTTTGAATTTATAAAAACCAAGAATTTGAAATCGTCGTCGATACAACAAAATTTCAACGTCACGTATTCTTACAAAACACCAAATACCAATACCAACTTAATTAAGTGAAACGTCGTCGTATTGTGGTTCGACGACGCCAAATGGAATAGAGGTGATTATCAAGAAATTCATCAATAAGAGTGTAAAAACAACGGTTTAAGTCCTAAAAACTAACTAAGTAGCAGACTTGGGGGATATCAATTACATTTTGTAATTAATTACACATGCAATTACTAATTACATGTAATTGTAATTTAATTTTCCAATTGCTAATTACAAGTAATTGTAATTAAAATTTTTCAATTACAAATTACATGTAATTGAAAATTTTAAGTAATGAATACTTTTTTTTGTAATTATTGTCAAAAAATATTTAATTACTAAAATGTTCAATTATATATACATTATAAAAAATAATAACAATCCTATTTGAATAAATAAATTTGGCGCCTTAGTGTTAAAATAATACTAGCGAACCAATATAATCTTTCAACTGGTGCTGAAGATGTTAAGGGAGTATTAGACCGTAAAAAGCCTTTAGTATTGTAGGATAGTTTTTGAGGTAATTTAGAAACGAATTTAGACCACGCAAGTAAATCTGAAGTACAAATTTCAAACTATTTTCTTCTTCACAATGTCAATGTCTACGGAATATTAAATGAAAAAATGTATATTTGACCGCAAAGTTTTCAAAATTTTGTAAGCCATAATTACCTTTATGAAGGTGGTCACCTTAATTGAACACGGATGCAGTTTTCGTATTGCTCGCTTGAATAATACAGTTGATCATGCAACGCAAGATAAGCTTGAAATTGGAAGTAATGATTACTGCCTAATTACAATTACTTGTAATTTGTAATTGAACTTTTTCAATTACAATTACATGTAATTAGTAAGTGGAAAATTAAATTACTAATTACAAGTAATTGTAATTGAAATTTTTCAATTACAAATTACAAGTAATTGTAATTGATTTTGTCCCTGATTTCAATTACAATTACTTGTAATTAGTAATTGGAAATTTTTAATTACAAATTACCTGTAATTGTAATTGAAATGTAATTGAATCCCCCCATGTCTGCTAAGTAGTAACGTTGTTTACCTTAAACTACAGAATTGTTAACATTAAAGATTTATTTGAATTAAAAGTCGCTGCAATCTTTCTCGTTTCTTCTTTAATATTGCATTTGTGTTTATATCGTGCAATTTTTATTGCAGCAACTTGTATGGATGTATACATTTGTTTACGTTTTAAACTTCAAAATTAAAATTATGAATGAGAGTACAAAACGAATTTCAAGAGTACATGCATATGTGTACCCTTTTCAATTCCTCTCTCCCCTCACGCCAACTAATGAGGAATTGCAGCTACAAAAATTTCATAATGTAACTCGGGACTTATTAAACCAAAGTACGTTTTTATTTTATGTTATTTATATAAATTACACATTTTTTTTAAATAATTTCCAAAATAATTATGACTCGTTTCTTTTTTGCTGTGGAACTACCTTGTATTATTATATCATGCTCCAAAGAATTAAATAGCAGACCCCTATTAATCCAAAATAAAGAAAAACCCAATAAAACATCTGCAGCGCGACCTATACCTTCGTATAGGAAGTGAGACTCCAAATTCAATTGGTGTAAGGTTTGTTTTCTTTTGTTAAATATTAGATAAACAGCTGATAGGCAGATGCGGAACAAGATTAACGTGGGCACCTACCTGTTGGCCTAATCCCACTATGGTGTTACCCCCGACTGAAATTTAAGCGTAGACTAGCGCCCCCATTGTTAGTATAACAACACTCCACAATATGCGTTGCAGCCAGTATCACAATTTATGTGTGATAGTCACAATGAGTAGCAATTTATATAATATGGCAAGCCTAGATTCCATATTATATCCGCTTGCTTAGGGGTTTGGAGAATATTCAAACTCCGTTCTGTTGAGAGTGCAACAGCACACTTGATGGACCGTGCACCATACCTACATAAATCGATCTTAAATTACAACCACCAAGTCTACCCCCGAAGGGGGCTTAACCAACAACCGGTCACAGAGAGGATAGGCTCTCTGTGGGGCTACCGATTCCTGTGGTACCAGTCCTTCGGGAACTGGTCGGGCCTCGAAGAGGACCCGTGGAATAAAACAACAGACCTTTTCTTCCAGATTTAGGTTCTAGGAACCCTAGCGTCTGGTGCCCCTAGTTTCCCCGATTGAACCGCGTCAAAGCATTTGCAATCTACTGCAGTGACTATTGGAACTGGGGGGACAGTTGATAGGCAATTAGATAATTCGTTAGAGTTTACCAGATCGCGCGACATAATAATACCGAGGGTAAAACCGTTCATATTGTTTTCGCTAGCCACCGCTGTTGTTGTATGTAAAAGCTGTTAGTATTTTAAAATTTATCAGAAAAGGACAATTATAAGGTACAAACAAGGATAGATAAAAGGACAGTATTTCGCGGGGGATTTGGACTTATCAGCAATATTTTTTCTTTTTAGATCGTTCTAGAATAACTCGGTTTAGTGCGTCAAATAAAAATTAAAAGATGTTGCAAAAAACATATTAAAAAAATCTGACCAGTGAAGGTATATTTTTAAAATAAAAATGAATATAACGTGGTTTGCCAATAATTAATTTTTGTTTAAAGATTTCTTAAGGATCATCTCCTCATTTCTTAAGAATCATCCCCTGCGAAGTTAAATTTTAAGAACAAAAAAAAAGAAGAACGAAATTTATAAGGAGTGTGTCTTTTTATAAAGTCAAAGTGACGAATATGATGTATTTCGATAGTTTGGGACTGTAATTCATCTGGTGCAGGGCCAGGACTGTTGTAATGAAAGTCAGTAACGGGAATCAGTTATCCGAAGAAAAAAGTTCTCCCAAAATAGAAAAATTGGGGTGAGCCTTATGAAGTCTGCAAAAAAATTGAGCAAACGTTAATAGGTAACCAGACACTTTATTTGTTTAAAAAAAAGAAACGAGCAAAAAAAAATCCAGGATTAAAAAAGAGACGGGAAACGAAAACAGTAGGAGCATTAGAATATATTGGTTCATAAATTATTTAATCTATTTTCATTAATTAATAAATATTTTGACAATCATTTTTTTCATATTAATACGTTTTTTTAATCAATACAAAGTACGATATAAATCGTTTAGTAGTTTATGTTTTTATTTATTTAAGAAATTAAATTTATTTTTATTATTCTGTAAGTGTATGGTTTAATTTATGTTGATTGTACATTTTTATTTGAAAGACATAAGTCTTCAGTTCTGTTGTTTTTTTTTTGCCAGTGTCAACCTGGTAATCTTGATGGCTATTGTGAATGAAATGTAGAGTTTTAGGGAGCTCCTTCAAACAAAAAGAATATGTTAAAAAGTCTATAGATATAAATAACCGGAAACTAAAATAAGACCAGGAAATAAAAAAAATATAAGCAACAGAATCTACATTCTGTTGCTTATTTTCGGTTTATTTTCAAAAAAAAAGATCGTAATTTATATTTTTATTTGTGATAATTGTAAGCTAATAATTGATTTGCGTCTTATACAAAAAAGAGATAAAAAATAACAATTAAAGAAAAAGAAGAAAGAAAAATCTGTAGTTAAGATTTAAATTGGAATAATAGGTTAATAGGTTAATAAAACTATGTCGTATTTAGAGTTCTTATAATAATGTCTAAAATTTTTTTATAGCGAGGGGGTAATAAAAAAAGAGTTAAGTTTCCGGGGTCACATTTAACATTCGGGGGATTAACCAAGTGACCATGGAAGGGAGGGCCACTGGAGCATTCAGCTAGCTCCCTTTTCAAAATGTGTGTCTTGCTAGGTAAAGTAGTGATTTTCTTATTTTATTGTGGGGAATCTGAGGCCACGTTGATGGGATCGATTCATGACCAGTATATTTATATTTATTTGTTAGATTATGAATTTTAACTCGTATTTCTTCTGCCGTAAAATCAAAACCATTGCTTTTCATACCATTTACTATTTCATGGTATACATGGTTGTTCTTGCGGCATCCACAAAATCGTCAATATATTCTCTCCAAAGAGTTATGAGAAGAGCTTCCTCTACAGTATTCCATTGCTTCTTTTTTGTAATGATTTAAATTTTTGCATTACAGTTAATATTATATACAAAATGAATTACTAACTAACCCCTTAGTTGTAATTGTATCTATTGACATTATTTGGTTTTTTATTCAAAAATTTTATTTTGTTTAAATCACATTTTATTTTGTTTTGAAAGAAAATTTTAAAATGTAATTTTATGTAACTGTCACTTTATTGATCAGCATAGTATTTTTTAGTACAATTTAGGTAAAACCATAGCTGACCCATTAAGTGCTACTAGATTTAAAGTAGATTTCGGCAAAATCTAGTGATGAAGCATGGAAAATCTAGTCAAAATCAACCAGATTTTGCTCGAAATCACGTAAGTACTAGATTTCACTCAAGTGTAAATGCACTAAAAAAATATTTTTTCTTTTGGTGTATTTTTTAAATTTTTTTTAAATTTCTTTTGTAAAAAGTGGTTTGATTTGCAAGTTTAGTCCTAGCTTTTTTTTTTTCTTGTCTTCATTGTTATTGTCACCTATTTTCTGAATACACTGTTCTACATCTGCAATAACAGTTAGAGGTGAAAAAACTTCTTCCCCAAAGACATTAAGCACCTAATTTCCCAAGGTATATCAATTTGTG
This sequence comes from Phasia obesa, assembly GCA_949628195.1. NCBI lineage: Eukaryota > Metazoa > Arthropoda > Insecta > Diptera > Tachinidae > Phasia > Phasia obesa. The sequence goes on from OX451216.1 coordinate 82,900,198, forward strand.
TTCTGTTTTCATAGGTAAGGTACGCTGAAAATTATTATAAAAAAAAATCGTTTTGCTCAATATAGCATTTCTTGTAGCATTGGTATTTCATGAACTACCTTCATATAATATGGCTTATAGCTTCGCTTCTAGCGCGCACTCTAACATCAGCCTAAGCCGCAGAAGTAAGTTGCTTTTTTAGCTACAAAAGTACTAATTGTTACCAAATAGTGAAGTAGGCATTCTTTAACTAAAAAAAATAAAAATTGTAAAGTTTGAACCAATTGAAGTTACAGCGTCGGTATGAAAGGGATACATTATATCTTGTTTTGAAGTAAAGCAATGAGATGTATGTTCCAAAACCGTGAATGCAAAAATTATTTTTGAAAACACAAAAATATTATTTTTTTAAATTTCCACACAAATACATACCCCTATACGTAAATAAAAAGAGGAAAAAATTTCTTACATAATCACTTTAAAAAAGTAAGCAATGGAATTGTATAAGTTACCGATCAGCATAAAATAATTATTATACTATATTACTATCTCATTTAATTTTATTTTAAAGAATTACACATTTTTTTTAAAACTTTGTACGAGTTGTTAGCCCTTTTCATTGTGTGGCAACGCATGTGGCATGCCTTAAGGCCAGGATTCCCTATCCTACACAATCGTATGATTCAATCACAAAAAAATCTGACAGAATTCTGTCCGTTTCAAAATGGCGATCATACAAAATAAGATTTTGCATCTCTGATCGCATGGAAAATACTATTTTATGAATTTTTTCAAAAGATTATAAAATTGTACGGATCTGTCAAAAAGTCTGTCACACACATACACTTTTAATACCCACTATCATACTTTTTAAGCACACATGCAATTTGACACAACACATGTATTTGTTGTTGGGAGCGCAAATAAAAATGTCTGCGGTAAAATGTTTCATGTGCTTGAAACTCTGCTGCGACTCGCTATTTTTGTTATTGTTTGCGCTTTTTGTCTTGAAAATGAGACGGAAACTAAAACTATCATAATCGTCTCCAGCTACATGGCGTACGACAGCGAAACACCACCAACTAAAGTTCGCAAGATTGTGGAAATGGCAAGCAGATTGGGCCTGCCGGTTATCATTGGACGCGGATGCTAACGCACATCATGTCATATGGGGAAGCTCCGACTGTAATACAAGGGGTGAGTTTTTACTTGATTTTATCCTTTGTAGTAAATTAGACGTAGTTAACGTTGGTTTAGAACCTACTTTTGTTGTGATAAATAGAAGGGATGTACTCGATATAACGCTAGTAAGTACTAGGCACTCAAATTTGATTAGCTCATGGAGGGTCTAAGAAGACTATTCCTTTTCTGATCATAGGTATATTGAATTCAAGATAGGCATTCAGAGAAAAGGGGTTACACCCCGCCGTAACAGAAGGAAAATAAACTGGGAGCAACAGTGATATATTCTCTCAGAATTTCTTTCGTGCCCTCCGGTTATTAACGATAGGCAGGGTGTCGATATCGCAGTGGGTGCCCTAACAAATGCATTCGAACTAGCGACATCGGAATCATGCAGAATAAACATCTGCCGTGGTAGGAGTAAGCCAACCTGGTGCAACTCCGACATAGTGGAAGCTCGAAAAACCTCCCGCAAACTTTTCAATAAGGAAAAAAGACTGGGTAACTGGTCAACATACAAGGCCTCAGTTAACAGATTTAAAAACCTGACGTAGAAGGATCTTCTGAGACGAGCAGGCTTCGTAAAATCTTATCAGTTTCGCAAGTTGTGCCGGGTTTCATTAAGAAACCATGTGGCTACTGGACTAATAGTGGACATGAGACCCTTGAGGTACTTATGGACACACATTACTCTGGTTGTTCTCCTGTACTCCTCTAACACGGGAGAACTTAACCTGCTCAGATTGCTTCCCACGAGCCCCAATCCCTATTAATAAGGAAGGACTCTTGTGGGCAATAAAGAGCTTTGACCCGTTCAAATCCCCGGGTCCAGATGGCATTATACCTGCTGACCTTGAGCATAATGCGGATCTTATAATATCATGGCTAACCCGAATATTTACAGCATGTCTGTCATGGGCGTATATTCCGGAACTCTGGACCAGGTGCACCGTTGTTTTCATCCCTAAAGGAGGAAAAACATAGCCCACCTCCCCGAAGGATTTCAGACCTATCAGTCTATCATCCTTCCTTCTGAAAACACTGGAACAGATAACTGATCTCCATATGAGAACAACGATTAAGCCGAACCGACTTTCCACATCTCAACACGCATATACCAAAGGTAAATCGGTTGAGACGGCACTGCATATGCTCGTAGAATACATTGAAAAATCTCTAGAGCATAAGGAACGTGAAACCGGAGACCATCATTAGGGCTCTGGAGAGACTGGATGTAAATCAGTCAATTATTAGCTTCATTTCGAATTTGCTGACCTATAGAATCATCATATCCATTATGGGGCGGGCTACTGTCTGCAGGGCAGCGGGGCGAGGGACGCCACAGGGAGGGGTGCTGTCGCCTCTTCTTTGGAACCTCGTCATAATTTCATTGCTTACGGTGTTGGACTCCATGATGTTCACAACTGTTGCATATGCGGATGATGTTGCAGTAGCTGTGTCAGGAAGACACCTGGACACACTATCGCAACGTTTGCAAACATCGCTTAGACAAATTAGTAAGTGGAGCACTGAAAATGGTCTAAGTGTTAATGCGCAGAAAACGGATCTTGTGTTATTTACCAGAAGAAACAAGATTCCTACTTTTCCGCTACCGCTCCTAAACGGAGTGGAGCTCAAGTTATCTGACAGGGCGAAATATCTAGGTGTTATTACAAACTGTCATGGAACCTTAATGTACAATTTAGGGCAAATAAGGCTTCAATAGCCCTATATACCTGTAAGAAGGCCATAGGTAAAAACTGGGACATTAGCCCCGGAAATGCCTGCTGGCTTTTTAATACAGTGATAAAGCCCATACTAATGTATGGAGCGCTTGTATGGTGGCCTGCACTAGGCAAGTCTACATACTGTAGTATACTCAACAAAGTACTACGCACTTCAGCCTTGATGATCACGAGTGCCATACGCACGCAAACGCTCTGTTCACAATGTTGCACTGGCTTCCAGCCGATCTAATGGCCGAACAGCTGGCCTTGAATTTGAGTATATCTCTCATGAAAACGCTCTCATTATAAATTTCATGGCATTGCAATTGAAGTCTACACGTAACAAAATTATCTCTGGGATTGAATCAAGGAAATATATCAGATCACATCTCAAGTGTGGACAGGGATGCCAACTTTTCAAAGATCAAACGCGTCGACCCAGCGGTCAAAAAGAGCTAAAAAACGCTATTTTGAAATGATTTTTACCAAGGCGAATATATACAAGCAATTTGTTTACAAAATCTATGTCACTTCTCAAAAACATTTGTAGAAATAATAGTGCATTTACACTACAGGGAAATCTAGTTAATTAATTTACCTTTTGTTTTAGTTAGCACTTCATTTACATTTTTAATTTTATTTATAATTGCCATTTTTCTTATTATTCTATCACAATTTTGTAGCTTTTTTAAATTTTTGTTTTTGAAATAAAATGTAATTTTTATAGTATATATAATATATATAATAGCCCAGCTGAGTGCTTTTTGCTCTCGTTTTCTTGCTAATGTCTTGTCAAAAATACATTGTTTCACATCTGCTAATCTAATTTCAAAGTTGTTGTTTTGTTGTAGTTGTTGCTCTACTGCTCACATCTGGTATGAATTCGTCTTGGGTAGTACCAAGGCGAATTCATACCAGGTGTTATTATTCTATCACAATTTTGTAGCTTTTTTAAATTTTTGTTTTTGAAATAAAATGTAATTTTTATAGTATATATAATATATATAATAGCCCAGCTGAGTGCTTTTTGCTCTCGTTTTCTTGCTAATGTCTTATCAAAAATACATTGTTTCATATCTGCTAATCTAATTTCAAAGTTGTTGTTTTGTTGTAGTTGTTGCTCTACTGCTCACATCTGGTATGAATTCGTCTTGGGTAGTACCAAGGCGAATTCATACCAGGTGTGAGCAGTAGTAATATTGAAACATATTTTTTTAAATAATTACAATTACAATTTTATTTTTATTTCAAATTTAAAAAAAAGAATTTTTGACAGCTTTCATGCGCAAAAAAAGTAAAGCGAAAATAATTAACTTCGCCGTGCTGCCACCTAGTAAAATAGATTCGCCTTGCTTTCAACTAAAATAAAAATTAATGTTCAGGCAATTGTTTGGTAACGGAATTTATGACATTTTATGTTTATTACACCTTTAAAAACACGACTACATGATTTTTAATTAATTAATATTATGCTAATTACCCATAACGTTTTATAATAAAAATTTATTTGTTGGGGAAAAGAGCTAGTCGCTATACGTATTTCACTGGTTGCTCAGGCCAGATCATCAGGAAACCTTTTTCCTAATTTTAGAGAAGCTAAAAATACTCTATAAGTAATAAAATTCTACAAAACACAATGAGAATTATGATGTTAATAGAATAATATTACAGAATATTAAAGCTTCAACAAAACACCAACAAACAAACCACGTTTTTATTTTTCCTTACTGTCCTTCTACAATTGGATGGTTTTTTGCCATCACTGAATGCAGACGTAAGGTGTGAAGAAAAGCATAAACAAGTTAATTTTGTTCTCGCAAGAGAATGGAAAAAAACAAGTGTTGCCATGGTTTGCACAAGCAGTTGCATATTTAGTTATTAATAAAATTTTTGGGAATTTAAATATTAATTATTTAATATTATGCTAATTACCCATAACGTTTTATAATAAAAATGCAATTTATTTGTTTGATTTTTATTTCTACAAACGACAACATGATGAATTTAAGTTTTGTAGAAATAAAGGCAAACAAATCAAACCTGAAATTCCGTAGAGCTGCGCACTGGGATTTAGAAGGAATTTCTTGTAAATCTTAAAATTGTACTCCAAGTGTCTCTACTTGCACCATCTTTGAGAATACTAAACAAAGTACCACCTTTCCTTGAGAAATGGTTTATGGCAAACAGAACACCAACAAAATATTTTGGAATTTTGTTGTTGGATTTAACAAAAAAGATATAGCGGTATTCAGTGTTTGACGCATAGTCTTACGAAAGTGAAAATGCGTTATATCATTCAATTTTAACACAAACAATATGGATTTTGTTGTTGGATTTTTCCAAAAAAAGTAATGATATTACGCACTTGCACTTTTGCAAGACCATTTGTATCGAACACTGAATACAGCTTATGATTTTTTACACTTGCACTTTTGCAATACCATTTGCATCAAACATTAAACTCCGCTTATGTACATTAACTTGTTTCTATTTGTATTAAAACACAATTACAATCAGAAATTCAAATTGAAATGATTTTTAAATTAAATTACAAAATTATTTTCATTATTTTATTTTTTGACATTTGTAAATTAAACAGATGATGAGAATTTTCGCCCGTGCAATTACCTGTTTATATTCGCCTCGATTTTTACATTTACAAAAATTTCAAAATACAAATACATATATTCATAGGTAATTATGTAAATTATAATCACCCCTGCTCTGTAAACCGAATCAGAATTTTTATAGTGTTCTGCACATCGAAATCCATTATTACTTCAGTTCGCTTTACTTTTAAAAGTCGACTGTAAAACGTAGAATTTCATTTGTTTCATTAAATAATTCTTTATTTTTTTCTATTTGAGGGTATTTTTTTGTTATTGACTTTTGAATTATAAGCACTGCTTTACAGAGAAAATGTTTCAGCTTTGCATTGGTTTTTCTAGATTAGGTAGGGTCTGCTGCAAGGCGAATTCATACCAGGTGAAGTCGACAGCCCAGCTGATTGTTTTTTGCTCTCGTTTTTTGCTAATGTCTTGTCAAAAAATACATTGTTTCATATCTGCTAATCTAATGTCAAAGTTGTTGTTTTGTTGTAGTTGTTGTACTACTGCTCACACCTGGTATGAATTCGCCTTTGTCTGCTGTCACGAAAAAAATATTTTTTTTCAATTCGAATATTGACAAGAATTGGTACATTGATAACCCCGTGGCTACATTAGCCATCAATTTGTCTTGACGAAAGTCAAACTTCATAAGAAAGAAAAAAAAATACTTTCAATACTGTTTTTTTAATATGAAGTTTGACTTTTGTTAAGAAAAATTGATGGCTAATGTAAAAATAGGGTAAGAGTAAAAAGAGCTATCACGTTAGAATTAACAAGGTAGGGTTGGTTTTACAAAAACAAAAATCGCATGTATTTTGTTGGTAGATTTTTGAATTGTAGATGTCAAAAACAGCCGATTGAAATAAGTAATTACAAAGCAAATTGAGCGGTTTTTTTCTTTTTGTGCTTTTATTGTATTCAAGAAAGCAATGAAAAATATAAATTTAACTACTGATTTAAAATAATTTTTTATGTTTGATATTTTTTAATTTAAAAAATATGTTTAAAACTAATTTTAATTTGGCAAATAGATATTTTAAAATACTAAATTTCGTAAAAATCAAAGTATGTGTATTAAAATAAATATACAGGCATGTTACAAATTCCACTCGGAATTGAAATGACTCCATAGTTACTATTCCGATCCCAATGGCTTTCGCTTCTATAGATTCCATCGGTTAAACCGAAAAAATACAAAAACACTTTTTATGTTTAAATATGGCTACATAACTAACATCTAGCGAAACAAATAATATCTACTTTGAAAGACTATAAATTTAAGAAATATTTATTTGTGTTGTAGTTCAGCATTTGTTTTAGACGAAAAAAAATATAACAAAAACAAAAATATAGGAAAACAAATAACAATTTGATAGCAATACAAAAAACAATATGTTCTGAATAGTTCAAACGGCTAGAAAATAATTAATTCCACATAGCAAATTGAAACTTTTTCTTCTTACGTTTCAGATAGAATCAAAATAAGAAATCAATTTGATTTCCGAAATGAATTTAGCTCTTTGATGCTGGAAATAAATAATTAATCAAAATATTAAGTAAAAAACTAATAAAACGAGTGTACATGGCAGAAACCAAAGCTAAATAAGATGCGCATAACAATTGTTTAAATTGTAAAAAAGCAAGCCGACTAAAATATAAATTAGCTAATTTCCTTTAAAACACTCAATAATGTTGTTGATTATCGTACCTTAAAGAAAACGTCAGCAGGTAGCGCTTAGGTAGCTAAAAAATTTTCGGGAAATTTTTTACTTTTGCGGCTACCTAAACGGTGTTAAGAATCATTCCTAGGAAGTTCATATGTTCTAGAAAGTTGATTATTGAGATCTTAGGTTCATTTTTGTAGTTGATTGTTTCCTTGAACGGTTTGCTACCTATGGACCTAAACAGGGGAAAAAAGGTAAAAAAATAGAATTTTTTAAAGTTTTTTGCGATTTTGACCTTAAAGATGAAGTTTTTTTGATTTTATATGTTCACAATTTTTGTTCTTTATGACAAGAGCTATAAAGAGCCTCAGAGAGTATATCAAAATTTCAAACGGTTTGCAAAATATGAGCTTGAGGAAAGATAATTTTTTTACAAAAATGACATCGAGGCCCCACATCTTTGAGGGCCCATAAAAAAAAACCTGGAGGACTTTGGGCAAAACTGGGAGACAGGGGTCTTTTTTTTGGTCTTTTATGACGTAGTGGTGTCCGTATATGGTTATTTTGCCATGACTTAAAAAATTACACAGTGTGTATTCGGCACGGCCGAATATAGCATTTTTACTTGTTTTTTTTTAAAATTTTTATTAGTTTGATGTCCCATACACAAGACTTTAAATCTCATATTGCAGTATGGAACTGAGTATACGCTAATACAATAAGAATTTAAATTTATATTGAACATAAAGATAAAAAAAAAACAGAATTAATTATATATTAATCTAAATATTATGTAAATAACTTAATCATTTTAGCATTGTGGTACATTAAATTTGTTATATATATATATATATATATATATATATATATATATATATATATATATATACACTCAGAATATTTTTACAGTAACTGATTGTAGTTTATTTAAAAAGTAATCCGTACAGTTATTTTTAACTGAATAAACATTTAAAATTCAAAGCATTTTATTTTTCTACTGATTTCAACATTCATTTCTAAAAAAAACTGAATATTAATACTGATTTTCCGTTACAGTTAATTTTTTCATTTATTTTAAGTTGAAAATTCGGTTATACCAAAAATAATAAAACTAAGTATGTATGTTAAAATATTTGACAGTTTAAGAAAAAAATTAAAATAACAATATTTGTTTGAAATAATCATATGTATATTTAAAAAACGTGTAAAATAAACATTTAGTGCTCCCGACCGCAGTCATATTTCTGGTAAGTAATTCAAGTACCATAGGGTAATAGCTATGTCAAAAGTAACAAAAACAAAATTAATCAATCTTCCAGTCCAATTGTGATTTTAAGTGTAGGGTTGCCAATTTTATTGAGGCTAGGCTATCCTTAGGGTGGGAAAACTAAGTATAATTTTGTTTTTGTCATTCTTGGCAACTGTTTAAACTCTTGTTTTTGCAATAGTCCTGTATTATAGGCTATATTATTAAAAGATATGTATACTTAAAATAATGTCATGTAATTTTTGCGTTCCTGGAGGCAGAACTTCGGACTCTTCTTTACTAGTTGCATAACATTGTTAAAATGGTACTTTATGCATAACTGTTTTTCAGTTATAGCTAGGATATTTTGAAACTGCATTGTATTTTTAATTATACCTTCTCAATTATTCCCTTTAGGTATACATATGTATGTATGTATTTTAAAAACCTCTTAAATCCTTACAATTTGGTTCGGTACTTCAAGAGAAAGGTAAGTGGTTTACAATTTATCAATTTTTTATTATTTTAAATCATTTCTTCTTTTTAGTTAACCTTCTGATTGTGGTTTTCGGTTCTTAAGTTGATAATGTATGCTGGTAAAAATTTCTTTTATCTTTTATAAAAGATTATATAGATTATATAGTATTAATTTATTAATTTTAATGTAAAATAAAAAACAGTAAAAATAAAGGAAATATCGTTTATTTTTACGAAATTTGTAGTTTATTTTTTTTTTTGCAGTTAAAAAAACAGAAACAACGAAAGGAATCGTTTATTTCTACGGAATTTTCAGTTTCATTTTATTACAGTTAAAAAAAACAAAATCAACGGAAATATCATTTACTTTTACTGAATATTCAGTTAATTTTTATGTTGTTAAAATAAAAGAAAAAACAGTTGTTTTTACGGATTTTATCAGTTAATTTTTGAGTATTTAAAATTAACAAAACATTTCATTTGATTTAAATGAATAATGAGTAGACTGGTTTTTAACTGAGTTTTCATTTATTTTAAATTGCATTTTCAGTTATTTTAACTTACATAATATTTTGAGTAATATATATATATATATATATATATATATATATATATATATATAAGTTATATGTATGTATATTTATACATGTATTCCTACATCTTAATTATGTAACTAGATTTATTCCCACAAGAGTTTAGAACAATATAATTTATACTTTATAATAAGAAATTTTGTTTTAATTTTAATTTAAATATTTTGTGAAAATATAAAATAGTTTTTCAGTTTGTATTTGGATTCTATGTAAAACGTTTTGTGTTCAAATAAAATTGTTTTTATAAAAAATAAATAAAATTGTTTTTATAAAAATAAAACTGGCGCAGTCGGTAGGATACCCAGATATCCTTTTAAAATAGTATAAGCGAAAATTATACTAAAAAAATATTACACATTTTAATGTCCTAATGGGTATAAAAAACTAGAAAATAAACGAAATAAACATTTTAATAATTTAAATAATTTATCCTGCGAATCCAGGTCCTTAGGACCCTCCAGGATATAACTGAAAAGAATTCTGAATATAAAAAAAAATAGTGAATTTATGAATGATACAAAAAGTGTATAACAGCAACAAAAAAAAATCGTATTGGTGATATTTTTAAGGATAACACAAATTAATACTTCCCGTAACGAGAGATTGTAAAAAAATCAAAACATTTAAAAAATATAAAAAAACAAACCTGAACAATTTTAAATGTAATAAACTAAAATTTAGAAATATAAAACCTTTATAGTTTCAATGAAAGAAACAAATAAATAAATTGTAATGAAATGAGGGAAAAATTTTGAAAAGTAAAACAAACAAAATGTGTGTGTGATATACTTTAAGGATACGGAAAAAAGAAAGATTTTAAATAATAATCTGAAAAAAATTTAAAACTAAAACTTTTTGCACACTGAGAAGTCGACAAAACCTTTAAAAATAAAGAAAAGTTGAAAACAAAAACTGAAATAAAATATTTAAACCAGAAGTGATGTGAAATGCTGTTTTACCGACTTTCAAATCATTTAAATTGTTAACTCTTGTGAAATGTTAAAAAAAAAACAGTTATTAAATGGATTCATGAAAATACATAATTTAATAAAATCTAATTAAAAAAGAAGATTAAAATAAAACATACACATAAAAAGACAAGCTGAAATAAAATTTTAAAGGAAAAATTAACTTTAAAAATTATAAATAAAAACTATATGCCGTAAATAAAATATTGTGCCTGTGAAAAATTAAGAAGAAAAATATTGAATCAAGATTGAAAATAAAATATGAACATAAAATTAAAAAATAAAAAAAACAAAGCTGAAATTAAAAATTTAAGAAAAATTTAACTTAATTTATTTTAAATAAACGAACTTAAAAAAATTTATATAAAAACTATATGCCGTAAATAAAATATAATATTGTGCTTAAAAAAATTAATTTAAATTCAGAAGGATAATCCTAATTAAATCAATTAAAATAATCCTGCGATTTCTACGAGACACTCCAGGATACATTTATAAAAAATTACAAAGTTTCTTAGTATAAAGTATAAATTATATTGTTCTAAACTCTTGTGGGAATAAATCTAGTTAAATAATTAAGATGTAGGAATACATATAACTCGCCCATTATTAAATTGACGCTCCGAGGAATTTTATATATCCTAAATATTAATATTTTATTTAACATACAACATTGTCTTCTAAACTTATTCCACACAAGAAAAATATTTTTTTTTTCTTTTTATATGTGATTTATAATATTTGTGCCCTGTTTGACTTATTACATGATCATTATCAAAACGGTCTACAGAAATCTTCCTAAATTTTACATGATTTTTTCCCCCTCTATCGCTTTTTATATAAATTCGCTTTCTTCACGGAGGCGATTTAGCTTTGAAATTGATTTTTCCTTTAATGCTATAATTTTCTGTTTTATTTTTTGATAGTCTTGTGCTTTTATGGAACCGTTTTGAAAATCAATAGGTTTGCAACCTGTGGTTGAATGAATCGTATTATTGTAAAAGTTAATTACTTTGTAAATTTTTTCCTCAACACTATCACTATCTCTATTAGGGTCAGGTCTAAGTAAACGAATGTGTTCATTCATAGTATTATGGAGACGTTCCACATCTGAATTAGATGTGTGATTATTATTCGAAATAAAATTAATTTCAATATTATTTTGCTTTAAAAATTCATTCAATGGCAACGCTTTAAAATCTAACTCATTGTCAGTTACGATTTTCCCAATGGTGCCTACAATACTCTTATACTGAATTAATGCTCTCTTGAATTCCACCCAAGTCCTATTTTGTATCTTTATTGCTTGAACGAATTTCGAAAAATTATTAATAATTGTTGGAAATAAAGTTTTCTCTAAACAATAAAATACATCTATGAGAACAACTAGACCAGGCTTGTCAGCTGTTTCAGTAATTTTGAATTTTTGTTTTATTGGATTGTGATCATATTTTTCTAAATTACAGATATGCCAACTGTTTATAAATTGCTGTATTCTCACTTTAAGTTTTCGATGATATATTCTACTTTTAAGCTGTTCAAAATTTTCATTTATGCCACGATGATTATTTCTTTGATGCTCTTGTTTAATAACTTCATTTAGGACATTTTCATCTGAAACATCATCAAGACAAATGCAGCATTTTGCTATTTTTAAAACAGAATTTTGTTTAAAATATTTGCAAGCAGTGTCCTTGAAAAGTTCATAGATTAAACCATCCTCAATAAAAATTGCATTTACTCTTTTAGGATGAAAATGATTTTTAATGAGTTTTATTATTATATTTTCATTGAAATTATTTGTACTTATAATTTTTCTATTATTTCTAAAAATTACTTTATTTTCTATTTTAAGCGAAACAGAATTTAATTTTTTAAAAACAACTGATTTTTGTAAATATTGAGGGGAGAACTGCTAGTAGAAATAACATTTAATTGTTGTAAAATATTAATTTGTGGTTTTATTCTGGATAATGCATCTGCATTTTTATTTTCTGCACCTCGTTTGTACATAATTTCATAATCATATTCCTCTAGTTTTAATCTTCACCTTACCAACTTCGAATTTGGTTCTTTAATAGAGACAAGCTATTGCAAAGGCTAGTGGTCTGTCTGTATGACAAACTTTCTTCCAAACAAGTATGGACGAAAATATGTTACAGCCCACTTTACTGCCAACAACTCTTTCACAACCGTACTATAATTAACTTCATGTTGATTCAATGTTATACTTGCATAACAAATAGGGTGGTTGTCTTGCGACAACCCTAGAGCGAAATTACTTGCATCAGTGTTTAAAATTAATTTCTTGTTAAAATCGGGATAAGCCAAAACTGGATCGTTAGTTAAAAGCAATTTCAACGTTTTAAAACTCTCTATATATTCAGAGTCACTCATATCTACCTACATTCTTTTTTTTAAATATTTGGTCATGGGTTTTGCTATTTTTGAATAGTCTTTTATAAATTTACGATAGTAGCCACTAAGGCCCAAGAATTGCTTTATTTCTTTTTGAGTTTTTGGCTATGGATAATTTGTTACACACTCCACTTTTTTTGATTTGGGGTTTATACCCTTTTCTGTTACAACATGGCCCAAGAATGCCGTCTCACTCTTCAAAAATTCGCACTTGTCTAATTGGATCTTCAAATTTGCAGCCTTTAATTTATCAAAAATAAGACGTAGTGAGTTTATGTGCTCTTGAAGAGAAGTTGAATAAACAATTATATCATCTATATATACTAAGCAAACTTTATTAATTAAATCTCCAAGAATACTATTCATAAGCCTTTGAAATGTGGCCGGGGCCGTTTTAAGCCCAAAAGGCATTCTAGTAAACTCATAGTGGCCTCCTTCGACAGAGAATGCTGTCTTATGAATATCCTTCTCGTCAATTTCCATTTGGTAGAATCCTTTAGCCTAGTCTAATGTAGTAAAATACATACATACTTCTTCCCAGCTTATCGAGAATTTCATCAATATTTGGTATAGGAAATCGATCGTCTATTGTCTTCTCATTAAGTTTCCTATAATCGACAAAAAGCCGCCATTCCACTAGCATCATCCTTCTTTGGGACTATCCATATTGGACGGTCGTATTATCTAATTAGTCAATATTTCCTGGATTTGTTTTTTAACTTCATCCTTATGAACGTAAGGATATCTATAATTTTTTGAAAATACGGGTATTTCATCTCTGGTAATTATCCTATGCTTTGTTGCATTTGTAAATCTTAAGTTTAAATTTGTTACGTGAAAAAGTTCTTCATAATCATTTAAAATGGTTTTTAAGTTGAGTTTTTCTTCTGCATTTAGATGACTAATTCTCACTCTTTCCAATAAAGCTGCCTTACAAAAATTTTCTTTTAATAAATCAGTATCAACTAAATGATAATTATCACGCGTAACTGGCCACGAATTATATTCAGTTAGATAAATAATGTTAGGACATTTAGCTGAAGTTTCTACTTCAACTTTAAAATTCTTTGCATTGTAAATACCTTCAGTAACAATCGACTCAGCAATATCATCTCGATGTTCTGCTATATGAACAAGTCCATACTCAACATTAGCGATCAACATTATCTTCCGTAAGACTGAAAACAACAACTGTAAAATTTTACCATTTATACTGAGTTCATTACTTTCATAATCTATAACGGCTTCATATTTTCGCAGTATATCGTTTCCAATGATTCCATCGTAATTGTCATGGAATTTACATTCTATTAAATAAATATTCTCATTTTCATCACCCAATTCAGGAAACATTTGCACTTTATAAACAGTATTTTTCAAAACTTCATTTTGGAGAGTTTTTAACATTAAATTTGTAGAATTAATTCTCCATTTTGGATTACATAAGCCTGGATTTACTATTGAGTGGGTGGCTCCTGTATCAATTATGAATTTAAGACGTTTTTTTATACTACATATATGAGGTAATTGTCCGGAGAGGCTAGAAACCGAAAATTTTGTAATAAATTTGAAATCGGTTTTAAACGTCAACATGATTTGATACACACGAACTTTTTTGCACGTTATACAAATTATTTTCGGACTTAACATTTCTTCTCAGCTGTGGACTTGGTAATTTATGACGAGGATTTTGGTAAAAAGAATTGGAATTTCTCCCATTTTTTGCAACGGAAGTATTTGGAAAATTATTAAAATTATATTTTTATTCATATTAATATCCATTGGCTCTGGAATAGATTGACTAGAAAAAGAATTTTGATTTATATTTGAACATGCGTATTTGTAATTCTGATTGTAGTTATTATTATTCGAATTGTAATTACTATTCCGGTAAGTGTTATATTTATTTTGATACCCGTTAGAATTATTGAAATTTCCATCACTATTAATGTTCCCAAATTTATTCAAATTTCTATCTATTCGAGATCGATTCAAATTTTTATTATAATTATTAATCCTGCATTTGTCTCCATAATTTCCATATCCAGATGTAAAAATAATGTTCATTGCATCTTCTAGGCTTACTGTTTTCATAGCTTCAGGAATTTTTGCTTTATAAATATCAGAGCAGTTTTCATGTTGTTTGGTAGAAACTCTATCTGAATTTATCCCTAATTCCAAGACTGTTTTATTACTTAAACTACGAAGTTTATCTTTTATTTCATTGTAAAAGTCAATGAGATTTGTTCTAAAACTTACAGAACGAAGATTATCAAAAAGTTTCTCTACGCTCTGATATTCTCCAAAATAATTGCATAAGATAGTCTTGATATCACGTTTATAACTGAAAATTAATTTCAATAGCCTCCTTGGCTTTACCCTTACATTTATTTTTAATCAAACCTATAAAGAAAAGTTGTGATTGTTCATCATACTGAACGAAAAGTGGGTTTATTCTATCAACTAATGAGATAAAGGTATACAAATCTTTTTTGTCGCCAGAGAATTCAGGTAATTTTCCAATTAGTTCAGTCGGACTTAAAGATAAAATGCTCAATGCAATACCTTCCTGAGCCATTTAAAAAAGGTAATATTTTCAAACACAAACAAAAATAATTCTTTACCGAAGTCAAAAAAGGCACAAATTTGTGTATTTATACAATTATTCGTTTATAAATAAAATTTATTTAATAACACCATATTTTTAAGAATTATTTTTTTAGCAAAAATTTGACACAAAATATAAAGTATATAATTAACAAATATTATCAATAATTAATAACTAATTTACTAAATAATTAATTAATTTTTTTAAAATAATTTACAAATAAAAAAATAATACTTAAAGTAAGTTTGTACTCGTAGCTGCTCCTTTAATTATTTTAATCCAATAAATTCTCTAGGCAATTCATTCGTTTTCCAATATCATCTCTTTTGTTAATTGGCTTGACTTGAAGTTAATTTTAATTTATTTAAGTGTGCTGTTTTTGGCGTTGATAAGTGCGGACGCGATTTTTTTAAGCTCGCATTAACAAAAAACAAAACATACATTGTGTGAACAATTTAAAACAAAAAACAAACCTGTTTTAATACAACAACAAAGTTGTTTGTAAAATAATTTTTTTTCTTTTTCTTTTTCCTTTATTTTTTACAACGGCATATTGAATTGCTACTTTTAAAATAAAATAAAAACAATAAAGGCTAATGAGCCTGTTTAATTTAAGCAACAAAAATGTTGACAATGCTTAATTAAATAAAAACAAAATAACTGAAAATAATTTGTGTATTAATGCTACGCCAGTTATACGTGCCCAATCTTGTTCTTCACTTTTACTAAGCGATGACAATAAAATAACTACAAACAAATCGCCTTCTGAAAACAGTATTGCCAAAGATAATATGGATAGTGTAGAAAAACCCAAGACGCAAGTGGGAATGGACAGATACATAACTGTATTGAAAAGAGGTCGAAGCCCTAAATCTTCGCAGATTGCACCAATGGCTAAAGTACAAAAAGACAAGGACTCTAACGGAATAAATTCCCATAATCGTTTTGCTATTTTAGATAACGTAGCAAGTGAAACAAAAACGGCACCCAGGTCGTTTAAACCACCACCAATTTTTTTAAGGGAAAAAAATTCAAATGAATTAATAAATAAGTTAATCTCAGTTATCGGGGAAAATTCATTCTATGTAATTCCTATCAAGCGTGGTAACATTGATGAAACTAAAATTCAATTTATAGACGAAAGTAGTTATCGTAAAGCAGTAAAGGAGTTTGAATGCTGCAAAAAGAACTTTTATACCTATCAGTTGAAGAATAGCAAAGGTCTACAGGTAGTCATCAAAGGTGTAGACTCATATGTTAATCCAGTGGAAATAGAAGATGGACTCCAAAAAGCAGGATTTAAGGTTAAAAGCGTTGACAATCTCAGAAATCGAGAGCGTGTCCCTCAACCTCTATTTCGCGTTGAACTGGAACCTGGGGATATTAGATTGAAGAAGAACGAAACGCATCCCATTTATAATCTAAAATATCTGTTACACCGCAGGATAAGTGTAGAGGAACCACATAAACGGTCAGGACCCGTTCAGTGTTTAAATTGCCAAGAATAAGGCCATACAAGGGCTTACTGCAAGTTGCCTCCGGTTTGCGTTGTGTGTGGAGAGCTTTATTGTTCCGCCCAATGCGACAAACCAAAGGATGACTCGAAGGTTAAAAAATGTAGCAATTGCGGTGGAAATCACACTGTTAACTACAGAGGCTGTCCAGTTTTTTCTGTGGTAAGGAAGTCAACTCAGAAATTAAATACTCCTACTAGGCAGCCACAATACCAAGCAAATGCTCATTACCCTCAGTTAACTCATCCCACAACCAAACATGTTTCATACGCGGATATGTTAAAATCCAATCATGTTTTACCACACAAACCTACAACCAATTCTACCCCAAATATGCATCCAGAAGCTAAAGAACAAACACCATCTGGTAACTACAATCGTCTCGAAGCAAGTATCGAGACATTAGTGCATTCGTTAAACAGTTTTATGAGCTCTATGAGCAGCATGATGCAAGAAATGGTTCGCATGCAATCTATGATGTTGCAGGCAGTACTTAACAAACCATGAACTGTTTAAAAATATGTTTCTGGAACGCAAACGGCTTACGCCAACACAAAAATGAACTCGAGTACTTCTTGCAGAACCAACAAATTGATGTCATGATGGTTTCAGAGACTCATTTAACAACAAATAGCTTTTTTAAAATCAATGGCTATATATTATATGACACTAAAGACCCCCGTGGCAGAGCATGTGGTGGTTCAGCAATACTAATAAGGGCTCGAATTAAACATCCTTTACTGTGTGATTTTTGTGAGGACTACCTTCAAGCAACAAACATCTGTATTGAAGAATATCATCAAAACTTTGTTATTTCTTCGATTTATTCACCTCCTAGATTTCAAATATCAGAGAGTCAATATATCGAATTTTACAAATCACTAGGTCCCTGTTTCATAGCATCAGGCGACTACAACGCTAAACATACGTTTTGGGGATCACGCCTAATAACTCCAAAAGGTCGTGTTTTATTTGACACTATTTCAAAAATGCGTCTGATTGTGATATCAAGTGGACAACCCAGACAACCCACCTATTGGCCTACTGATCGACAAAAAATACCTGATGTTATTGATTTTGGCGTGACTAAAGGTATTTCGAGAGAAATGATTAAGGTTGAAGCGTCACTCGAATTATCCTCAGATCATTCACCCACTATTGTCTATATATGGAATCAGCAAAATATCGTGTCGCCAACAACTTGCACAAGCATTAACTGGTTGAAATATAGAAAGTATCTCAGTACTCATTGTTCAGAAAACATACCGCTAAGAACAACCTTAAATCAGCTGCCCAACATGCGACAGAAACCAGACAACCAGCTAGATACAATCAAATTTATTTTGTAGATGTCGAGCGGCTCTTGGCTGAAAAAAGAAAAATTAGAAGAGAGTGGCAAGCATACAGATCTCCTCAACTCAAATCTAGACTTAAAGATTGCACGAAACGGCTAAGACAGCTACTAGAATCTCGAAGAGTAGCATCTCTGAAAAATTACTTGGAAGACCTCGACGCAACTGCACAATCAGATTATTCATTATGACGTGCATGTAGAAACCTTAAAAGGCCAGTCGTACGTAAGCCCCCCTTGCGAACTTCTTGTGGAGACTGGGCAAGAAATGATACCGAAAAAGGTAATTTATTTGTTGATCATTTGAAAAAGGTTTTCACTCCAAATATGTGTACTGATATAGTTGAGTTGCCATCAGTAGAGACTAGTGCCGTAGTACCCCTAAGATTTGAATTTAGCGATATTGAAAGGGCAATAGCAGATGTAAACACCAAAAAAGACCCTGGCGTTGATAAAACAAGTAACAAGATGTTAGTTGAGTTTTCCCGTATAGGTCGCAGAATTATCCTGTTTGTTTTTAATGCCATCTTACGTCTTGAGTACTTTCCCACAGAGTGGAAGGTCTCTTTGATAACTATGATTCCTAAACCAGGAAAAGACTACACAAAAGTAGAATCATACAGACCTATAAGCCTTTTATCAAACGTGTCAAAGTTATTTGAGAGAATATTAATAACTAAGCTGAATCCAATTCTTAGCGCGAAAGGATGCATTCCGAACCATCAATTCGGCTTCAGAAAACAACATAGTACGATCCAACAAACACACAGATTAGTAAATGTAATTAAAACGACCTTTGAAGGAAAAAATACTGTTTTGCGCTCTTTATCGACGTTTCTCAAGCATTCGATAAGGTTTGGCACGAAGGCCTAATATTTAAGCTAAAGCTGAACTTGCCCGAAAACTTGTATAAGCTCTTAAAAGATTATTTAACGAATCGCAAGTTTTTACTAAAATAAGGTGACCTTTTAAGCTCGCCACAGCTCATTGAAGCCGGAGTTCCTCAAGGTAGTATTTTGGGACCAATTTTATATTTACTGTACACATCAGATATGCCAATTAGCACCCTAGTCCACACATCAACTTTTGCAGATGACACAGCTTTTTTAAGTATTCATGAAAGTACCCAAGAAGCATCACAACTTTTACAAGATCACATACTCAATTTGGAAAAATGGCTAGAAAAATGGAGAAAAAAAGTGAATGAACAAAAATGTACTCACATAATTTTCACACTGCGTAGGGACTCATGCCCTCCTATTCGCATGAATAACCAATGGTACCACAGCTTTCAGACGTTAAATACCTGGGTATACATCTTGACCGTCGCCTTACTTGGAAAAACCACATTGACTTCAAGTTAACACAAATGAAACTAAAAGCAGTACAACTAAATTGGCTTATTGGCAGAAACTCCACCCTGTGCTTAGATTGTAACCTTCTACTGTACAAGTCGATCCTCAAACCAATTTGGTGTTATGGGATTCAGTTATGGGGCACTGTCTCAGCTAGCAACGTAGAAAAAATTCAAAGGCGCCAAAATAAGATTTTACCTATTATTACATCTGCTCCCTGGTATATAAAAAATTCGAACATCCTCAAAGACCTAAACATGCCATCAGTTAAAACAGAAATAGCGAAACATGCAGTCACATATCTAAAGAGGCTTGAATCTCATCCAAACCCTTTGGCGTGTAACATGCTGAATGAACCTGGTTATATTCGACTAAAAAGAAGAGATACTGTTTTTCTTGGCCGTACATTAGAGGGATGACCCGCAAATGATTGCAAAATCCGTGAAACAAACATTATTTTTGTCTAGCACTGGCTGGACTTAAAAATAATATTTTATTTTAGACTTAAGATACGAGTAATTATTGTTAGTTCAAAAATATTGGAATTACAATAAATAAATTATGAAAAAAAAATTTATTTAATTTTTTGTGACATTTTCTTTGTTTTTTTTGTAATTTTAAAAATTCTTCTTTTTAATTTTTCTCTTTTCTAATTATACATTTTTTATGTTGTCTCTTAAATTTTTTTGTATTTATATTGTTTTTTTTAAGGTTTAAACATAATATTTGTTATATTTTGAAGCCTTTTCTCATTTATATAACAATTTTTTTTTAATATCTTAAGCCTTTTCGATTAAAAGTAAAAGGACTTAAAAGAACTTTCTTGTTTATAATTAAATTGAGTGTTTGTAATTTTTTAATAATAGAAAAATTATAAGTACAAATAATTTCAATGAAAATATAATAATAAAACTCATTAAAAATGATTTTCAACAAAATTTAATAAAACATAATAAATTAAATTAAAACAAGAAGTGTAAGTTATTCACCGTGAAAATGACCAATAATATCTTTCCTAATTGTGCGTTGCTAATGAGGGATTCCGTTCCAGAGACTGATAGCATTAATAAATAAATTATATTTTGGAAGCAGTGTACGATGCCCAAATGCTAAAAGTCTTTTACCTCTATCAAAAGTTGAAAAGTTTAAGCGTTCATGAAGATGCTTAGGTTGTCAGACCCCAATGGAACTGTTACAAAATCAATTATAAGTCGTATTCATGTCCAGTAAACCAATTTCATAAGATTGTAAATAAGGATCAAAATTATTAATTTTAACTTCTTTGCACAAAACATAAATATTTTGTTTTTAATAACAAAATTATTAATTTTAAAAAGTTCAATTAACGTTATGTTCGTACATAGATAATATGTTTTATACCGATTTCCCTTATATACTATTTTATTAATAACGATGCAATTGTTTAAATTTATTTAATTTGAAATGATAATCATCTTTTAATAAATTCTGTAAATTCGTTTTCTTCGAATGTAAAGTGAAAGTAGGTACTAAATTGTCTTCGTGGACGAAAATGTTATTTCATATACATAATTACTTCAAAATATCCGCAAAAAGATGCAAAATGCTGGAACTAAATATGACATATTTACACTCCAAGCAAATCATGCTTTCACTTAAAGAAGTCGAAAGGTATAATAGAAAAAGATTCAAAATAGAAGAAGAAAAGTTAAAAATGTGTAAAAATGAAGATAAGATAAGATAAGATAAGATAAGATAAGATAAGAAAAATGTTTAAATTCTTTATATCAGTTAAAGAAATAGGAAATTGAAGAATAAACTTGAATTAAAAAAATAAAAACAAAATTTAATAATTCTTATTAAATTTGAATCACTCTGCAATATTTGTTCTATTACAAAAAATTTCGCAGGCTTTTTTTTACACGGTACGGAAAAAATTAAAAAGCACCATCGACTATGCGTTGACGTAAAACGATAACGCCTTACACAATAAGGCTGATTAAAATTATAGAATATGTTACATTTAGAGATTCACTAAAGAAATCAAATTTGCAGGAATCTTTAGTGAATTTTTTCGCTTTTTTTACCGATCGATCCACCCGAATATGTTTAAGAAATGAATTGTAATAAACCATCTCTATCTCCAAAATCAAATTTCCAAAAAATTGCCTACAGAAAAATTTAAAAAAAATATCACAGAATCTTAACCAAATTTCCGCATTTTTCAGCCAAATAGTCTTAGAAAATACTTTTGAAGAAAACTAATACGGTTGGAAGATTACTTCTTGGTTTTAATTTTTTAAATTTCCGTTTTTTACTTCATTCGTGATGAAAGACTCCAACGACAGTTTTTGTCGTATTTTAAAGGCAAGAACGCCATATACGGTACGGAAAATTGTAGTAGATTTAAAATTTGATTCGTATTTTTGGCGTTATCCTTGCCTTACACAATAAGGCTGAATATATTTTGTTCGAAATTTGTCGCACTTCTTACACATTACTAATATGCGGATGCATCACACTCTATTTAAGATTTGGTTCTGAACAGGCACGACAGAATCTTTTAGAATTAAATTTTTAATAAATTGAACAAAACCTAATTCACTGCAAGATTATCGCCAACAATTAAGCATTGATCAACATCTACCATTAATTTGCGCAGATGTTGACATCTTTCCATAAGAATTACACAGGACTAAAATTCAACATCTTTAAAAGATGTTCCTATCTCAGTTTGTTTCACTTCATATCTTTCGATTATTTTAGTGTCATCACTGAAAAATATCATTTATGTGCAAGGCGAATTCATATCAGGAGGGAGCACTATATCAACAGCTACAACAAAACAACAACTTCGACATTCTACTAGCATATATAAAACAATGAACTTTTGACAAGACATATGAACTCGCCTTGTTTATGTGGAAAAATATAAAAAAATATTTGTCTAAAAAAGAGCGTCATACAAATGTCCACTTCAATTTTTTCACATCTTTCTCTAAAATGCTTTCTATAAATTTAATACTCTACATTAACTATTGGGTTTGTTTTAGCAAAGCAACAATTATTCCAATTATAAATATTTGCTGTAAACCAATATTTTTATTTTTTATTAACTAAATTATGCATTTTTTTATTAACTAAATTATGCATCTTTGCAAAAAAGAAAACACAATACTCCTCATCCACCTAAAGATCCTCCTGAGCATGAAGTCTTTGGTATACCAAGTTTCATACCAGCAGCTATTTTTCGACCATTTTCATCAAAAGTTGAAACGCTGGGACCAGGTGCTGATAAAATATATATATGTGTCTATAAAAATTCGTATCATCGTTATTTCTTTATTGCATTTCAGATGCCATGTGTGGAATTACGTAAGCAACGCAGAAAGAGGCCCATGATACTTACGTTGTCTGTATGAGATAAAAAAATAAACTTACTTTTTAGTTTTAGTGCAGTTTTTACTTTATAATCTGTGAAAAAAAAAAAATAAACAGCAACCACAAATTTATGGTTGCCATTTTAGCAACTAAAATGAACAAGTTTTAGTTGCCAGTTGCCTTGGGAAATACAATTTTGGCAACTGACAACGCAACTGAGGTTGGTTGCCATCCATAATCGACCTATAAATCTTATAAATTACAGTATATGATTAGTTAACGTAAATAGTATTTTGTAAAAGCAAAATGTAAAAAAATTATACCAAATTATTATACGAGTATAATAAGAGGTAAAATAAAAGTTTAGGAAAAATAAATATAACACTAAATGTCGCCAAATGGCTCATAAATAAAGGGTGTTTTTTATAGAGGTATAGAACTTTAAGTTGCAAAAAAACAACGATGGATTATTCGATTGACATGAATTTTATTTATCCGAAAGATAATCTTGTGGCATTACATTTTAAATATGATTTCTGGCGTATGACCGCCACGGCTGCCGCGGATGTAGTCCAATCTGGACGTCCAATTTTCGATGACTTTTTCCAACATTTGTGGCCGTATATCGGCAATAACACGGCGAATGTTGTCTTCCAAAAGGTCAAACGTTTGTGGCTTATCCGCATAGACCAATGACTTTACATAGTCCCACAGAAAGTAGTCTAGAGGTGTTAAATCACAGGATCTTGGAGGCCAATTCACAGGTCCAAAACGTGAAATTAGGCGGTCACCAAACGTGTCTTTAAATAAATCTATTGTGGCACGAGCTGTGTGACATGTTGCGCCGTCTTGTTGAAACCACATCTCCTGGACATCATGATTATTCAATTCAGGAATGAAAAAGCTAGTAATCATGGCTCTATATCGATCACCATTGACTGTAACGTTCTGGCCACCATCGTTTTTGAAAAAGTACGGATCAATGATTCCACCAGCCCATAAAGCGCACCAAACAGTCAGTTTTTCTGGATGTATTGACGTAGCCATTCAACCAGAAGTGCGCTTCATCGCTAAACGAAATTCGCTTATGAAAATCGGGAACAACGGTAATCTCGTTTTGGGCCCATTCGACGAATCTACGCCTTACTTGATGATCGTTTGCCTTCAATTCTTGCACGAGTTGGATGTTGTAAGCACGCAAACCAAGATCCTGCCACAAAATCTTCCATAAAGTGAATGGACACAGATCCAATTCCTGTGCTCGATGGGGGATGGATTCATTCGGGTCTTCCTCAATGCTACGCTCTACAGCAGCAATAGCTTCTTCTGTACGCACCGTACGGCGTCTCTGGGGATGCGAGTTATCAATAAGAGTAAACGTGGTGTGAAAACGTTCCATGGTTAATCGAATTAACTGCTCTGATGGACGATTTTGTCGACGATAAAATGGACGTAGTGCGCGATACGTTTTCCCCACAGAACCATTATTTTCGAAACAAAATTGCACTATTTGCAAGCGTTGCTCAGGCGTGAGTCTATTCATAATGAATTGCCAAACCAAACTGAGAATAAATCACTTGACAGCTGTTAAATCGGTCGCCATCTTGAAAAGTAATGCCTTAAAGCTCTATACCTCAATAAAAAACACCCTTTATTTAGATTTATTTATTTAATTTTTATACTTTTAATATTATTTTTTGTATTCTTTGTGAGCATACTTAATGTTGTCTTAATTTTCTTATGTACTTAAAATTTTGTGAAGCTTATGTACAAGTTGTTGTTCTTTTTTATGTTAAATTTATTACAGTGCTTTGTTTCGTTAAGTTGGTACCGTTACTTCAATGTATTATACATATGCATAAAATAAGAAGTTGTCCAACAAAATATTTAAAAAGTAAAGTTAGTTTTCGATAGAAAAGCACTGCGGTAAGTTGTTATTAATTATCAATTTGTTTCTTTTATTAATTCTTTGTATTTTTAAATAGAAATAAACGCACGATTTTAAAGAATAATTTGTGTGTTGTTAAATTTGCTCTTGACAAAGCTCAAGTCGGAGTCAGCGACAAATTTTTATTTCGCATTTTATTTGGCGAAAAATGTGTGTGGTGGTTTATTAATTGTGGAACAATTAATAAAAAATTTTTATGAACGACAAAAGTGGTTCCATGCCCGCCGGAACAATTAATAAAAATTAAATTCGAAATACTTTGGCGAAAGATTTGGTTCCTTGCCTGCCGGAACAATTAAAAATAAATTCGTTTGTAGTTCCTTGACTGCCGGAACATTTATTGGAGAAAAATTAATTTTTTTGTGGTTCCTGAATTGCCGCAATATTTTATTTAAAATAAATTCATTTGTTTTGTGGTTCCTTGCCTGCCTGAACATTTGTTAAAAAAGAATTTGTTTGTTTGTGGTTCCTTGTCTGCCGGAACATTTGCCAAAAAGATGCAACGATCTCCAATAAGAAAAAGCACGCGCTAGCAAACAATGAGTCAAGATAATAATAGTGGTTCCACGTCTACTGGAGCAAAACTTATTTCAGAAGAAATTGTTCAATCAGTGCCTTGTCAGCCACCTGGTGTTACTATCCCCACAACAACAACAACAACTGTAACAGGTGCTACTGCTGGTACGACAGCCAGTAAAGTGCAACAAGTTTTACCGCCTTTGGTGCCTGGTCCTAGTGTAAGGATTCAATCGACACAACCTACATCATCTTCGCCTTATGGAACGAGGTCAAGATATAGCGTTAGTCCAAGAGCCGTGGGTCAACAGCGGCAAAATATGTGGACTTAACGCACGAGGCTACAAATTGAAGTATGCAACAACAGCAGGTAACAATAACAAAAATATTAGAGCCTGTATTTTAGCTAGAGACCACCTCAATATCTTCATTATATCTGATTACAGTGATGAAGGGACATTAAGCATATTGAAGATGCTGTGAGAACAATCACAGATGCCTTTAAAGACGCAACCGATAGGTCATGCAAACCATCGGTCCAGCGCGCTAATCGAAAACCATCATGGTGGTCTAAAGAAATGGCCGAATCCCGCAAGATTTGCCGAAGGCTTTTCAACGAAGCAAAGAGGACAGGAAACTGGTCACTCTATAAATCTTCGGTGAATAAGTTAAAAAATCAGGTCAGAAGCGCTAAATGTAAGTCATGGAAAGATTTTTGTAGTGGCATTGAAAATTTTTCTGAGACTAACCGACTGCGTAAAATACTGGCCAAACAAGCGCCGTCTGCCTTTTGGATATACCCCTTGGGCAACCAGTGCACAAGAATCACTGGAAGTCCCAATGGAATCCATTTTCCAGGATGCCAATCCATTACGTTACGGCAACACAATTCCGTCCAAACTAACCTTGTACCTAGTACCGTAATCATTGATGCGGATAGGCTGCAATGGGCTATACAAAATTTCCATCCCTATAAGGCTCCAGGGCCGGATGGCATAATTCCCGCTGATCTTCAGAATCACTGGAAGTCCTAATGGAAACCCATTTTCCAGGATGCCAATCCATTACGTTACGGCAACACAATTCCGTCCAAACTAACCTTGTACCTAGTACCGTAATCATTGATGCGGATAGGCTGCAATGGGCATACAAAATTTCCATCCCTATAAGGCTCCAGGGCCGGATGGCATAATTCCCGCTGATCTTCAGAATCACTGGAAGTCCTAATGGAAACCCATTTTCCAGGATGCCAATCCATTACGTTACGGCAACACAATTCCGTCCAAACTAACCTTGTACCTAGTACCGTAATCATTGATGCGGATAGGCTGCAATGGGCTATACAAAATTTCCATCCCTATAAGGCTCCAGGGCCGGATGGCATAATTCCCGCTGATCTTCAGAATAATTTGGATCTGGTAACACCTTGGCTTTTAGCTATATATAAAGCCTGTCTATCCTGGTCTTACATTTCAGACCAATGGACAAAGTGCAATGTGATATTTATTCCCAAGTGAGGAAAAGTGTCACATGCGAGAGCAAAGGATTTTAGACCAATAAGTCTAACATCCTTTCTTCTCAAAACACTAGAAAGACTTATTGAAATCCACATACGGATGACAATCGATAGGAATCTCCTTTCTCCGTCCCAACAGGCTTACACAAAGGGCAAATCTGTTGAGACGGCGCTGCACTCGCTCGTGGGCTACATAGAGAAGTCCTTGGAGCATAAAAAATATACTATGGTG
This sequence comes from Phasia obesa, assembly GCA_949628195.1. Taxonomy (NCBI): domain Eukaryota; kingdom Metazoa; phylum Arthropoda; class Insecta; order Diptera; family Tachinidae; genus Phasia; species Phasia obesa. Next base: position 82,927,461 of record OX451216.1, read on the forward strand.
GCCTTCATAGACATTGAAGGAGCATTTAATAATATTAATTCGCTGGCAATAACTCAATCTCTCACAGAGGTTGGGATATAGGGAAATATCATCCTCATTCGGCTTAGCTGAAGCCACCAAGATAGCAATAAGAGGCACCCCTCAAGGCGGGGTCTTGTCTCCGTTGCTTTGGAATATAGCAATTAATAAGCTATTATTAAAATTGGATTCCATGTACTTCAAGACAATTGCCTACGCAGATGATGTGGCAGTTCCAATTGCTGGAGCTCATGTTGATACAATGACACAAAGATTGGAAAAAGCATTCAGAGCAATCTGTTTCTGGGGGGATCAGAATGGACTGAGTGTCAATCCATCTAAAACGGAGCTTGTATTATACTCCGTACTAGGTTCCAACCATCAAACCACCTACATTAAATGGAGTAACACTAAATCTATCTAATAGCGCGAAATATTTAGGCATAATATTAGATAGTAAACTATCCTGGAAAATGAATGTTCAGGCTAGACCGTCTAAAGCTATGACGGCAATATATGTATGTAAGAAAGCCATTGGCACGACTTGGGGAATGAGACCAAGGAATGTGAATTGGCTGCTTGAAGCAGTAATCAAACCAATATTATTTTATGGTGCAACTGTCTGGTGGAAAGCACAAACGTCTATATTATAGAAAGGGTGTTGCGCACTATGGCGATCCTTATAACTGGAGCCATCAAGTCAATACCAACGAAGGGGCTTTTTGCAATACTTAACTGGTTACCGGTAGATCTACTGGCCAGGTATGTGGCACTAAGGACAGCTGTTAGACTAAATGTTTTAGGTGCATGAGTAGTATAGATGTGGGCGTACTAACCCAAGGTATTTTGTATGGGATACTGTCCCAAGGTACTTTGTATGGGATACTAACCCAATGTATTTTTTTGTCATATAATTTTTAAAAATTGTAGTATAAGCGGTATTTGGTGTTAAAAGCATAATCACTATTTCTAATAATGCACTGTGTAGATAGAGACTAAGAAGTGGACGGATATATGTGTGTGAGATAAGGAAATTTTTTTAAGGGTAATAAATTCTTGGAGTGTGGAGATTGGTTGTGTTTGTGGTAATGTTCTTAATTATGAAAATTAAAAAAAAAATCTTAAATTTAGTGGAAGACAAACTAAAAAAGTATTTGTGTGAGATAAGGAATTTTTTTAAGGGTAATAAATTCTTGCAACTAATAAGGAAATTTTTTTAAGGGTAATAAATTCTTGGAGTGTGGATATTGGTTGTGTTTTTAACATGTGGTAATGTTCTTAATTATGAAAATTAAAAAAAATTCTTAAATTTTTTGGAAAACAAACCAAAAATGTATTTGTGTGAGATAAGGAATTTTTTTAAGGGTAATAAATTCTTGCAACTAATTGCTTAAATGTGAAGTGTTAGTTGATATGGGTTGACATATTGATGAGCGTGATATTCTGATTAAGGTTTAGTGCAATGTACAAGCTCATGTACATACATATATGAAAGAAATAGACAACCTGAACACAGCAGACACACATATTGATAAGTGTTAAAACATGCTAACAAGTGGAGTTACAGATAGAAATAGAAATATTTTACACATTAGGAAAAATCTAGGAGAAGATCATTAAACAGAAGCGATATGTGATAAGAATGCTAAAGAAGAATTTTGGTTTTTATTTTTATTTAATACTTTTCTATATATATTCAGAGAACACTTTAATGTTTTACATTAGAGTGGTTCTCATGCTATAAATACTTTATTGGTATTTTTATTCATTATAATTATTCAATAATTTAGAGTTATCATAAATTTTAAATCATGAATTTATATTTGTAAAATGTTTTTAAGATTTTTAAGAAGAATAAAGTGCAGTTGCAGTCAAATACTTAAATTTCAAACTTGGTTTGTATATATTTGGGAGCGTTAAGATAATTTTTATGTGGGGCAAATAAATATGTTGATAAGGAGGCTTTAGCGTTTGGGTGTAATGCAATGGGTTTAATGCAATAACATTTCCAATGTTATGATTGATTTTATAATCAAATTGTTTATTAAAATTTTATTTTGAAAAATTCTAGTGTTCGGAAATTTTCTTATTTTATAAAAAATTTATTTGTGTTTAGTCGTTCTTTTATTCTTAAAGGAAGAAGTTATATAGAATATTAAATATAAAAAAGTATTAAATAAAAATAATGCAAAACTCCAGGATGATAAGAAAATTAATTTCGGATCCCATTTTAATTTTCTCGGACGATGTGGATGAACAAGGATCATCAATAAGCCCCTTTTCTTTCCAAGTAGAGGAAGAAGACATCTGTGTCTCGTTGAGCTATAATAGTGAAAGCAGTGATGCGAATTTTGATATCCCCAACAACCAGCTGGAATATCATGAAAACTACTTCGATGACGAAGTTTTCGAATTCCTCTATGATGAAGAAGTGGACAATATTATATTATCTGTAACGGACTACTTTGATGAAGAAGGCGATAAAATAATGAGGGAAATTAATTTTTAAATTAGATTTAAGATTATATGTACTTAAAAATAAAAAAAAATTTATGAATTGATATATGTATAAAATAAAAAAAAAATCGTCTTTCCTTACTTTAGTTAAATAAAATTAGGGTTATAATAATTTTTTCTTTTATAGTTTTATAATAAAGCATTACCTATATGTATATGTAAATATTATAACACATACGACTATATATCGATTTATTACGCAAATTTTATATAAATTCTAAATAAATTCAACAAAGTTGTATAGTCTACTATAAATTATACAACGATGAACACCAACGCGGAACTAATTGCTTCTTTCAATAAATTAAACGTAAGGCAGAGGCTTAGCATCATGGATATGATGGAATTAGAAGACTATCATATAACAGGAGCAGAGCGTATAACAACAAAATATGGAGAATCTGTTGTGCTAGAGTTGGGGACGAATATACTATACCTTCCTAAGAGATTTAATTCGCTGAGTGATAAGGATATTGAAATCTTATCGACGGGTGCATATATGATAGCGAAATTTCCCTTGACCGATGATAAGGATAGCTCATTCTGCAGGTTGGAGTTAAAGCCAGTTCCTCCGGTGAGAGACTATTATCCTTATAATACATTTAAATAAAAAAAAATTAACTAAAGGAAATTAAAATGAAATCAAAAAGTATTATTTTTTATTTACAATTTTAATTAAATTATGACTATAGGAGTTGACTATGATTATTCTATTTATTCAGTATTAAATGAAATTTTAAACTAGAAGGATGAATACTCTTGAAGAGTTTCTACAAAAATTTGGAAATTAAATTTTCGAAGAACATTTACAAGAAATAGAAGAGTTTAAAAATAAATATGTAGATTTTAGTAATTACATTATACCTTGTGGCCATGATAATTCAAATGGGGATGTAGTTGGAATGTGTGGATGTTATTTCTTTCATAAGAACAAACTAAAAGTGATGAAAATTATTGAGCAGTATAAAAAATTATTTAACCTATTGTCTTCAACATCCGAAAATCATAAAGAATAATAATAAAGATGAAGTTACTATATTTTAGAATTTTATAGTTAAGAAAACAACATTCTTACATATTTAAAAAAAAATTATTTATTGCATTATTCTTACTTGTAAATACGAATACATAAACACATACATACCATTATTGTATTTTGATTAGTTTAGTTCTGATATACATACATATTAACAAGGGTTCTAAATCATCTTTAAAAAGGCGACTTCCGAATTGAAAAATCAATAGTCAACAATTGAGCTTCGTAGAGAATGAATAAAATAATAAAAAATACTCTGCAATTTACTCAAGAACGTCAGCCTAAAACGTGGTTTTTGAGATGGAATATTTCATAAATTTAGAATTAAAAGTTGTTTGCGGATTTTCAACTATTCATGTATTTAAGCCGATGATATGGCTTCACTATAATGATAAACATTTTATCGGATTCAGCCGAGAAGATTGGCTCCACCTAATGAGCTATAAGGCGTACATCACCAACACGCTTTCTCAGCGTGAATTTTTATATTCAATTAACTTAATTGAAAATACAAGCGAAGAAGCTACGCAGTATACCTTCAAATATAAAAAGGGTGTATGTTATTTGATAGTCCGGCAAGGACAATTCAGAATAAAAATTGATCCTGAAACGTGGAAATCAATAATTCCGATAGGAGTATTTTTAACATCAATACTATGTTGGAATGGAATTCTAAGGAAACAATTATTACATTTTTATTACAATTACTTCATACCAACGTGCTCCACAATGAGAAAGACTGAAATCCTATTGGGTGACATTAAAGGAATCCATGAAAGCGATATTGCAATAGATTTAACCCGCCTCTGTTATGAGATCGGAAAAAAATGCAGAGAAAAATAATTACTGATATAAAAATTCATAGATTATATTTAAGAATGGAAAATAAATGAAAAAAATTTTATTAATAAAAAAAAAAAATTGAATTTTTTATTTTTATCATTTCTTTATTTGAAAATTAATTACAAACTGCAAACATAAGTGTCCACAAATAAAACAATTACTTTTCTGATATCTTTTATAGTTGTATTTTATATTATATCCTAAATATCTTAAAACTTATAGAGGTGGTTGAAGATTTCCAAAACTGTCAAAATATTCCACATAATCATTATTTTTGTAGTAGGCTACCCAATGTGTACCATCTCCTCTATGAGAGTCTAAATTGATTATTCCACATTCAGTTTTGAATGGAGTTTTAGGGAGCATATCTCTCATATAAACTCCTCTAAAACAAGGAATATGCTTCTTTCCAAACGTTTTCAAATCCACATCGGTGAGTGGTCTATTGGGTAGCTGCTGTATTAGTTTTTTGAAGCGATATAGCAATAGATTTAACCCGCCTCTGTTATGAGTTCGGAAAAAATGCAGAGAAAAATAATTACTGATATAAAAATTTATAGAATATATTTAAGAATAGAAAATAAATGAGAAAAAATTATTAAAAAAAACAAAAATTGAATTTTTTATTTTTATCATTTCTTTATTTGAAAATTAATTAGAAACTGCAAACATAAGTGTCCACAAATAAAATAATTACTTTTCTGATATATATATTTTATAGTTGTATTTTATATTATATCCTAAATATCTTAAAACTTCTAGAGGTGGTTGAAGATTTCCAAAACTGTCAAAATATTTCACATAATCATTATTTTTGTAGTAGGCTACCCAATGTGTACCATCTCCTTTATGAGAGTCTAAATTGATTATTACACATTCAGTTTTGAATGGAGTTTTAGGGAGTGTATCTCTCATATAAACTCCTCTAAAATAAGGAATATGCTTCTTTCCAAACGTTTTCAAATCCACATCGGTGAGTGGTCTATTGGGTAGCTGCTGTATTAGTTTTTTGATGCTCAGCCTCTGCCTTACGTTTAACTTGTTAAAAGATGCAATTAGTTCCGCGTTGGTGTTCATCGTTGTATAATTTATAGTAGACTATAGAACTTTGTTAAATTTATATAAAATTTACGCAATAAATCGATATACAGTCGTATGTGTTATAATATTAACATATATAGGTAATGCTTTATTATGAAACTATAAAAGAAAAAATTATTATAACCCTAATTTTGTTTAACTAAAGTAAAGAAAGTCGATTTTTTTTAATTTTATTTTATACATATATATTTTTCTTATCAATCAAAAATTATATATCAAAAATTAATTTCCCTCATTATTTTATCGCCTTCTTCATCAAAGTAGTCCTTTACAGATAATATAATATTGTCCCCTTCATCATCATAGAGGTATTCGAAAACTTCGTCATCGAAGTAGTTTTAATGATATCCCAGCTGGTTGTTGGGGGTATCAAAATTCGCATCACTGCTTTCACTATTAAAGCTCAACGAGACACAGATGTCTCCTTCCTCTACTTAGAAAGAAAAGGGGCTTATTGATGATCCTTGTTCAACCACATCGTCCGAGAAAATTAAAATGGGATCCGAAATTAATTTTCTTATCATCCTGGAGTTTTCCATTATATTAATTCAAAATTTTGGATGTTTAATATTCTATATAACTTCTTCCTTTAAGAATAAAAGAACGAGTAAACACAAATTAATTTTTTGTAAAAAAAGAAAATTTCCGAACACTAGAATTTTTCAAAATAAAATTTTAATAAACAATTTGATTATAAATCAATCATAACATTGGAAATGTTATTGCATTAAACCCATTGCATTACACCCAAACGCTAAAGACTCCTTATCAACATATTTATTTGCCCCACATAAAAATTATCTTAACGCTCCCAAATATATACAAACCAAGTTTGAAATTTAAGTATTTAACTGCAACTGCACTTTATTCTTCTTAAAAATCTTAAAAACATTTTACAAATATAAATTCATGATTTAAAATTTATGATAACTCTAAATTATTGAATAATTATAATGAATAAAAATACCAATAAAGTATTTATAGCATGAGAACCACTCTAATGTAAAAATTTAAGTGTTCTATAAATATACAAAAGTATTAAATAAGAATAAAAACCAAAATTCTTAATTCTTAAAGTTCTTAAATTTAAGAACTTTTTTTAATTTTCATAATTAAGAACATTACCACATGCTTAAAAACACAACCAATCTCCACACTCCAAGAATTTATTACCCTTAAAAAAATTTCCTTATCTCACACACATATATCCGTCCACTTCTTAGTCTCTATCTACACAGTGCATTATTAGAAATAGTGCTTATGCCAAATGACCTACATTCTTTCCACACACATAAGATCATTACACTCAACTTTATTTTCAACATTCTTACTCAACTTGTCAATCCCTTTTTTACACTTTCTTCTTTTAAACGATTTACAAATTTTATCGCTTTTTAATAACCCTTATTCTTGACTTTTATTACACTCACTCTAATTTATTGCTCTTTAATGCCATTTATACCACAATTTTAAAAATTATATGACAAAAAATATCCCTCCTTATCACAAAAATACATTGGGTCAGTATCCCATAACAAAAATATCTCGGGTTAGTATCCCATACAAAATACCATGGGTTAGTATCCCATACAAAATACCTTGGGACAGTATCCCATACAAAATACCTTGGGTTAGTATGCCCACATCTATAATACTCTCAACGTACCTACAGAAGTATTCTCTTCAATAATAATCAATAATGGTGACGACGGTTTTTGGTGACTACGGTTTTTGAATCAGTATTTTTTCTTAAACCAAAAAGTGCCTCAACGTGCCTAAAGAAGTTTTCACTTCAAAAAAACGAGTGTGGAAAAAAAAAGAAAATTAAACAATCTAACTATAGGAAGAAAAATTGGGTGTGAATTTTCGGGAAAAATCAATAAAATTAAATTTAAACATGAGTTGCAGTTTTATAAATTTAATGAAAAAAGACGTTTTAAATGAATTCTTCGAAGAGTTTGGTTTATGTACTGATGAAACGGTAGATGAAATGAGAGTGCGTCTGAGACAATATCTGGATAAAGGCAGTCTGTCGCTTGACCAGGAGGTGTACCTACAGGATTTAAGACAAAAATATGATTCATCACTACAACTTCCACGGACTTCGCGATGTTCGTCACCTGCAATTTTAAATGGCGAGGATACGAAAGGTGTTGCAAGTAATTCTGATGTGTGTGATAAGATACGTAAATGGGGAGTAAAATACGATGGCGGAAGAGACCCGCTTGGATTCCTGGAACGGATTGAAGAATTGGCCGCATGTTATGCTATATCACTGAATGCGCTTCTTAAGTACATGCCTGAACTTTTTAAACGTAGCAATGAATCTTCGTGAATTCCGTAATCGCTCTGTAAACCTTGATGCGCTGGTCCAATTTGTCTTCCAAGGATCAATTAGAAAGAATTTATAAAAATTGTCGCGGAGAGTATAAGGTTTATATAAAGAGAAAAGAATTTTAAAATTACAAGATTTAATTACTATGGCCAAAGAATTTGAAAATATACGGGCAGAAGAGATTTCTCATGCTAAGATCACCCGCCGTTGCCAATCCTTATCGAAATCAAGTGTGTTATCGTTGTGGACAACCCGGTCATAATCGAGCATCCTGCTCTAAACCTCAAGTCTTATTTTGTTGATATTGCGGCAAGCGAAATATTAAAACCGTTGATTGTTGTAGAACTGATGCGGGATGTGTAAAAGGAGATCACTCGGTCATGGAAGAGAGGGAGATCTCTAAAATTAAAATCCTTCCCTATTACAGCCATTCCAGATGACGACTTACGCTTACATATATGGCTTACGATAAGACACAAGAATATCGAAGCAATTCTAGATCCTGGTGCTACCCACTCCTGTATCAACTTAAACGTGGTAAGGGAGCTCCAAATGCCAATCTGTTCTGCTGATCGGGTTGTGAGCTTCGTATTGTTCCAAATCGAAACACTGGGAAGGAAGAAAGAAAAAACAGCAAAGATTTCACAAATCAACACCTTGCAAACAACCCTACCTGATTGTACTAAGCGAGACACCCTAGTGGAACAAAGGGTTTCCATTTTTTTGGAACAGCAACTCCCACGATTTGATTCTATTGCGCAGTACTCGAACATAACGCAACACGTAATTACCATGAAACACTCCCGTCCCCTCCGCCAAAGGTATTATCCCGAGAAACCCAGCGATGCAAAAGATTACACAGGGCAACAGCAAAATTATGCTCGAGTAACTACTATATACATTTGATGTATCATGGCTACCTTAGTACAAAAAATGGTAAAATTTTTAAATTCTATGGATAGATTTTTTTTAAAAAAATTTTTTTTTAAATTGCAATTTTTTTGAGACGTTTTCTTCAAATAATTAATGATAACTCAAAAACTACTAGTCCGATATTATTAAAATAAATTCAGAAAAATTAAGATTTGCATAGCCTTTAATTCGTCTATATATCGCGTTTCAATCGGATCAATAGTATCGGAGTTATAATAAAAAACTTAAGAAAAAAATATATTTTTTACGTAAAAATGGCAAAAATTTTCGTTTTTAAAAAAATCATAAAAAATCGAAAACGGCAAAAAACTTCCAGATTCATTTTTTTATCGCATAGCGACATATAATAGCAACAAAATGAGATATCGACCATAAAAATCGATTGACTTTTTTCGAATTTATTCACAATTTAGTGAATTCGCTCATTTTCACAAAATTTTAGTTTTTTTGCTTGATATACGCATTATAGCGGGTTTTCAAATGTGTGAAAAACATAAATTTTCCAATTTCAAGGGGTGCATGTCGGATTAATGTTAGATTTGATGAGAAACTTCCACCCACAAAATTTTAGTCGAATTCGACAACGTTAACACGTAGCGCATAGGCCCCAAATCTGAAAAAAAGCGTTTTAAATCGAAAATAATTGACAAATTTTCAGTTTTTGCAAATTAACGCTATTTATTTCCCCTTTTGCAAAAAAGTGGATCCTGGTCCTTAGGGCAAACACAATGAGATTTACAATAAGCTACATGTCTTTAAGTTTTCGAGTTATTACAATTTTCACTGGCCATTATATGTCCTTGAGAACTTGCCGAAGACAATTTACAAAAACATTTTACTTTTAAAATTTTTTATTTTTTTCTTTTTTAACAATAAAATATAAATTTCGCTAAAATTGACTGATATCTTCCTATTACACAACGCAACAAAATAAAAAAATTAGATGCTTTTGAAACCACTATACAATATCCAGGTACTGCCAAAGTGTTTTGGATGAATGAGAAATGTATGGCAAAACAAGTACGCGAAATACTGTTTTGGGCAAAACACGTATTTCTGTGGGACACGTGTTACTGTGGAAATACAGTATTGAATGCTAGAAAATTGTTTGGAACAGATCTTTATGGCATTTTTATGATTTTCAGAATTAAAAAAAGTAAGCAATAAAGGAAAAGTTTTTTATTTTTACGATTTCAGTAGAAATCTGATAAACGATGAAATGCTCCTTTTCTGTTGGCTACCTGTCGCCCTTGCTTCATTTTGACAATTGCGGCGGCAAAGTAATAAACGTTCATAAATTTGCGTGCACGCCGAATTGGGTTTTTCCGCTGGCTACCTGTAAAGATTGATTTTTTGCATAGCATTCCTTAATGTTTTTTACGATTCTTGGGAATAGGTAAAAATAGGACCACATTAAGGGTTGTTCGAAATTTTAGTATCATTATTTATAAGAGCTCCTTGAGCCATTTCTATTCATTCAACAAGTGTTTGCGGTAACAGAAGCATAATTTTCAATCAGCCATGAGCAAGAAATCTAATAAAATATAAAATAAAAGAAAATACATGAATAAAACAATGAAATGCATTTTCGATCTATTCCATCGATTTGACTTAGTTACATTTTTTTGTCAATTGCCTTCGGCAAGTAACTTGAAAACTGTTTAACCGATTTAAAAGATATGTAGCTTATTGTAAATCTCATTGTGTTTGCCCTTAGGACCAGGATCCACTTTTTTGCAAAAGGGGAAATAAATAGCGTTAATTTTGCAAAAACTGAAAATTTGTCAATTATTTTCGATTTAAACGCTTTTTTTCAGATTTGGGGCCTATGCGCTACGTGTTAACGTTGTCGAATTCGACTAAAATTTTGTGGGTGGAAGTTTCTCATCAAATCTAACATTAATCCGACATGCACCCCTTGAAATTGGAAAATTTATGTTTTTCACACATTTGAAAACCCGCTATAATGCGTATATCAAGCAAAAAACTAAAATTTTGTGAAAATGAGCGAATTCACTAAATTGTGAATAAATTCGAAAAAAATCAATCGATTTTTATGGTCGATATCTCATTTTGTTGCTATTATATGTCGCTATGCGATAAAAAAATGAATCTGGAAGTTTTTTGCCGTTTTCGATTTTTTATGATTTTTTTAAAACGAAAATTTTTTGCCATTTTTACGTAAAAAATATATTTTTTTCTTAAGTTTTTTATTATAACTCCGATACTATTGATCCGATTGAAACGCGATATATAGACGAATTAAAGGCTATGCAAATCTTAATTTTTCTGAATTTATTTTAATAATATCGGACTAGTAGTTTTTGAGTTATCATTAATTATTTGAAGAAACGTCTCAAAAAAATTGCAATTTAAAAAAAAAAATTTAAAAAAAATCTATCCATAGAATTTAAAAATTTTACCATTTTTGTACAAAGGTAGTCATGATACATCAAAATTATATAGTGGTTTTAAGAGCACATGAAATTTTTTTATTTTGTTGTGCTGTGTTATTGATGAGCAAATCGTCGAACTTCTTGAAGAAGGGCGAATCGAGCCATCAAAGAGCCCATACAGTTCCCCCACAGTCTTGGCTCGTAAAAAAATAACGAGTGGCGGCTGTGCATTGACTACAGGCAGAGAAATGAAAATTCGATACGTGATGCATATCCCATTCCACAGATAAACGCGATTCTAGAGAAACTCAGAAATAGCTAACTTTTCAGCACGATAGATCTTTGACATGGATACTGGCAAATACCCATGAATTAAATAGTATTTAAACCAATACACAACGTTTAAAATTATTATGGTATAAAATTCTTTTATTAAAAAATTTATTTACTTCAAAAATTAAACGTTTGTTTTTTCTTCATTAGAAAATATTATACTGATTGTTTTTTAAATAATAACAATAAATTCTCACTTCTCAAAAAAACGATAAAATAAAATAACAGTAAATTCAACTTACAAAAAGAAAATATAAACATTACAAGTAATAAATGGATGGGGTATTAAAGGGTATTAATTCAATATATAACTTCCCCACCCTTTGAATACACATTACTCCCAAAATGTGGAAGATTAGTTATAATTACAAAATATATTTTCTTTTTATATTACAAATGTAAAGCAATTTAAGTACTACATAACACAGTAAATTAAAAAAATTTAAGTTTCTAATATTGTAATTCTAAATTTACATTCAGTTGTATATTAAAACATATAATTAAAACATATCAATATAAATTACTATTTTTTGAATAATTTCTGCCAGTAATTTTTCTTTCAAACGTTACATTTGGTATGTCGTTTTGGTATTTAAAATTTCTTTTAACTACTTGCCTGTCTATTTTACGATCTTTTTCATCAATAAAATTTGTTTTATTTTTTTCTTTAACCTTTTTTATAATATATTTAGGTTTTTGTTTTAAGTTATAAAATCCAAGATTCTTTATTAATTCTTTCTTTAAATTCGTGACATTCTTCTCTACATTCATGAAGTTTATTAATTCTATTAGTTTTATTTTCATGTATTTTGTTATGTAATGTTTGTTATGAAGTAAATCAAATGGTTTTTACCATAGATAAAACATAGATGGCCAACTCTTCAAATGTCTTCACACACACGGGTGCGGTGTGAATTCAACACACTTAGGGGAGTAAAATTTTTATTCACCTGTAGACACTATTACGCGATATTCGATTGCACTTTTCAAATATTTAAACAATTTTGAATTTTTGCACAAAAAATTATTTAACAATTTATTGTTTTCTTAATTTTTTAATACAAAATAAATTTAATTTTGTTGACATTTGTTTGGTGAAATTTATTTCTACACAGTATTGTATTTTTTTGTCTTTTAGGGGATAAAAATTTACAAATCAAAATAATAAATATTTAAAATTAGCATTCAATCTAACTTTTTTCTCACATAAATATATTAGAAGAATTCAAAATTCATAAATTCATTAAAAAGCAAAAGAATTATTTAGTTTTAACATCTAAAATTTAAAGAAAAAAATATTCTGTTCTTACTAAATATTTTATACAACTATGTGCAGTTTAGGTGCTGTGGGGAATTTTTTTTTTAAAACCAACACTTATACAATTTTGCCTACCAATACATTCTTAGACTTAGGTTTTTTGACAAGAGACTTAGGTTTTTGACGTTTCAGTTGACTATCTATGTGTTATCTATGGTTTGTACTTCGTTGTACTATGGATTGAATCATTGTAAATTTGGACAGATTTAAAAACAAGGCTTTTTACATCAAAATCTTTATCTTTATTTTCTAAGTTAAAAAGTCTTATGTGCTCATTCAGCGTAAGGTGAAAACGTTCTATATCTGCATTTCCTGTATGGGTATTTGGTGAAGTGAAAAGATATTCAACTTCTTCAGATTGTAAAAAATTTTTAATATAGGCTGTGTTGAACTCATTATCAGCAAAAAATTTCATTGGCTTTCCCAAAATGGCAAATCTTTCTTTAAGTTTTTCAACAATAGTAAGCGAATTTTTATCGCTTAAATAATCGAAGCATGTTTTGAAAGTTTATCAATACACGTTAAAAAGGTCGTAGTTTTATTTAAAAACCATATGTCAATATGAATTATTTCATTAGAATGTAAGGGAGTCTCTGTAATGCAAAACTTTGCTTTTATAGGGTGCCTATCAAATTTACACATATTGCAGGTAATGCAATTATTGATAAATTTGTGTATTTCCTTTTATAAATTAGGGTAATAAATCTTATCTTTTAATTCCAAAAAAGTTTCTTCTATACCTCTGTGATTTTTATCATTGTGGTATTTTTCAATTATTTCCAACAATTTTTCTTTATTGTTAACGTCTTTTATAAATTTAACGCAACGTAAAAATTTTATATCTGGTAGATTTGAAAAATAATGAATTATTGTTTGTTGAAAGTTTTTGAATAAATCAAAATTGTCACAAAATATTGCTACAGTTCCTTTCAGTGGAAATACCTGTTTTAAAAATGCTAAAACTTTCTCTTCAAAATACTCCTTTATTGTTATGATATGTCTAATCTTTTTATCATATAAAATTTGTTTTTCATACTTATATTTCTGTACCTCGGAGGGATACAACACTATGTCCATTTTCATAACTTTACAGGAGAGGAGTTTTAAACTTTTGGTGTTCTATCCCTCTAAATGAAAGTGGACTTGGTGTTGTTTTAAAACATGCTATATCCGGTTCTAACTTGTTTTTGACATAGTGCTCTATTCCTCTATGAAATATGAGAAAAGCTGATTTTAACTCTGTAATAAAGTCAATATGGAAAAAAATGGACATAGTGTTGTAAACCTCCGAGGTACAGATTTCTTTCCTAAAGTAATAAAAATTTGGTTTTTAAATAAATTAATAGGTGATTCCGAAATATAAATGTAGTCGTTTAAATTTTCTTTTCCGCCGTGAATTGTTGCTTTATCAGAAAGTATTTCCTGTTCATTTTCTTCGAAATGATTTATATCTACACGGCTAAGAAAATCCGCTACTAAATTTGTCTTCCCTTTTATGTATTCAACGTCGAAATCATATTCATTCATTTGAAGTTTCCATCTTTGTAATTTCATATTGGGTTCCTTGAGTGAATTTAGCCATAAAAGTGGTTTATGATCTGTTTGGATTTTAAATTTCCTACCAAACAAATATGGTCTAAAATATTTCAATGCCCAAACCATTGCCAATAATTCCTTTTCGATAGCACTGTAGTTATGTCCATGCTGATTTAAAGTTCTTGATGAATAAGCTATTGGATGTCATTTTGCGATAAAACAGCACCTAAAGCTCCATTGCTAGCATCTGTAGTCAAAACGAATTGCTTTTTAAATTGAGGATATGCCAAAACTGGAGTTGTACACAATATTTGTTTAAGTTTATTAAAAGCGTCAATATTATGTTGATTATTTATATCTATATAGTTTTTGGTAATGGGATTTTTTGAATAGTAGCAATTTTGCTAGGATTTGGTTTAATTCCTTCAGAAGTTATTATATGCCCGAAATATTCCGACTCACGTTTGAAAAAATTACATTTGTCCACTTGAAGTTTAAGATAGTCCTTGAAAAATTTTTTGTAACGATAAAACATGTTCTTGCAAGGATATTGAGAATATTAGTACGTCATCTAAGTATACAACGCAAATATTATTTATAAAACCTTGAAGTACTTCATTCATCATTCTCTGAAATGATGCTGGAGCATTTTTCAAACCAAAGGGCATCCTATTGAATTCATAATGTCCAGTCGAAGTAGAAAATGCTGTTTTATGTCTATGTTCTGGTGAGATAAGAATCTGATGAAATCCTTTCGCTAAATCTAGAGTACTGAAGTATTGATTATTTCCTAATTTTAAGAAAAGATCTTCCATGATTTCGTTATAATTCCTGATTGAAGCATTTCGTTAACTTGTTTTTCAACTTCTTCCTTGTGGATTTCTGGGAAGCGATATGTTCTAGAATATACTGGGATATCGGTTATTGTTGGTATCTTGTGTCTGTATTTAACAACAGATGATAAGTTTTCACCTTCTATGTAAAAAATATTTTTAAAAGTTTTAATTAACTTCGTTAATTCTTCAATCTCCTCACTACTCAAATGTTTGTTTTTTAAAGATTCTTTTAAATATTCAATTTTTGGTTCATTAAAATGTATATCTTCTATTAAAGATTCTAAATAAGATTTATCATTTTCATTAAATTCTGTTGAAGACGTATCATAAATTATTGGAATTTTTGTGTTTGCAGTAATTAGCATGTTTTATTTTAAATCAATCCTTGCCCCTAAAGGTTTTATAATATTAAATCCTAAAATTCCATCGAAGCTACCATATATTTCTGTCTCGAGCATTTAAATTTTTACGCCATGAAATAAACCTTTCCTAATAAGAGTAGTACCTGATCCTGTGTCAACCAATAATTTGATTGGAATTGTTTTTGTTTTTAATACTATACAGGGTAAAGATCTTTGGTAAGTAATTGAAAATTTGAAACTTGACTATTGTCAACTTCCATTCTTTTTGAACTATTAATGCTACTTTGTCGAGATTCTTCTGTATTAAAGATCTTTGGATAGTTTCTACTTAAATTACTTGTATGGTTTTGCGTATTTGAAAAATTTGTGTAACTATTCTTGTTGGTTAGTAAGTATTCAAAATTGGTTGTTCTGTATTGATTTTTATATCTATTGGTATAAAAGTTGTTTTGGTAAGAGTTATCTTGATAACGATTATGTTTTACATTAGGAATATTTTCACAACTATTTTGAAATGTTTTATTAAAATTAGTATTTACCGATTGTAGGGAATGTCGAGAATTAGTAAATATTTTATTATTATTCTTATAATACGAAAAAGATTGTGAATTTACATATTTTTTATAAAAATATTCTGTTTCAATTAATATTTCTTTTGCTTTTAATAGCGAATGTGGGTTTCTTGAATTTAAAACCAATTTAGGCTCGTTAGGAAATTTAGAAATAAAAATCTTTAATACCATTCTTTCATTATTTTTGCAATTATACCATAATTCATTATCCCTATCTAAACTAGTTTTTAAATTTAATTTAGTTAACAATTGAATTATATAATCATAAAAATCATTAATACTACTTCTAATTTCAGCAATTTTAATTTTGTTAACAATAGATTCTACACTATCTGATATATTAAATAAAGTTAATTCTTAATATTACCTTAATCTCCTCCCATCGTGTAGGGTTATCGTTATTAATAAGGGATGTATTTGCCTTTGATGTTATTTTGTTCCTTATTCTTAAATCAAACAGTCCATGTAGGGAATCATCAACCAGTTTACGAATTTCATCAATATGTTGTGTAAACATTTCTAATTCTTCAACTTTTCCATCAAATTCTGGTACACTTTCCAGAAGATTGAAGGGATTGAGGGCCATTATAATATTACCTTTTCTCCTTTTTTGCTTTCTTCAACAAAAAAATCACCTTGTTTGTTTTCTTGTATATTAATTTTTAAAATTTCCAACAGGTCAGTAAAAAAATTCCAGTTATTAAGGCTGTTATTAAGTTCTCATTCAACCAATTTTAATAGGTGCATCTAATTTTAGGAAAACAGGAAATGGAAAATTCTTGGCTTGATTTAATTAATAGTTGCACTTTCATCACACTGATATGTATTATAATTTTGTAAAAAACTTTGGTTTTTTTTTTTAAATTTGGTCCGTTTCACGACTGCGCAAATTAAATAGTATTTAAACCAATACAGAACGTTTTAAAATTATTATGGTATAAAATTCTTTTATTAAAAAATTTTTTTACTTCAAAAATTAAACGTTTGTTTTTTCTTCATTAGAAAATATTATAATGAATGTTTTTTAAATAATAACAATAAATTCTCAGTTCTCAAAAAAACGATAAAATAAAATAACAGTAAATTCAACTTACAAAAAGAAAATATAAACATTACAAGTAATAAATGGATGGGGTATTAAAGGGTTTTAATTCAATATATAACTCATGGAGCCAGAAATTAAAATCTACACTGCTTTTACTGTTCCCGGTCGAGGTTTGTTTCAGTGGCGTGTTATGCCATTTGGGCTGCACTCGGCGCCTGCCACATTCCAAAGAGCTCTCGATGCAGTCATTGCGTAACTAGACGATATAGTGGTCCTGGGAAGAACTTTGGACGAGCATCTAAGAACTTAAAAATTGTTTTTGATCGTTTACTTGCTGCAAATCTACGAATCAATAAAGATAAATGTTCAGATAAAATACCTGCGGCACGTTGTAAGTGAAAGTGGGATTCATACAGATCCTAAAAAAGTAAGTGCATTCGTGGCTCTCTCAGCACCAAAAAAAATTAAAATATTACGGTCGTTTCTTAACACTACGGCTTGGTATAGACGTTTTATATCAAGTTTTTCATCGTTGACTAATCCTTTAAATAACTTACTTAAGAAAAGTAAGAAATGGGAATGGGGAGTTGAGCAAAATACTGCTTTTGAATGGATCAAAAAGAAATTAATCGAGGCTCCAGCCCTGACATGTCCGGATTTTACCAGGACGTTTATATTGCAAACCGATGCTAGTGATGTTGGTCTAGGAGTTGTATTGACCCAAGAATTCGAAAATGGTGAGAGCGTAACTACAAGGTCACGGAAAAGGAGTGCTTAGCTATTATCTGGGGTGTCCGTAAAATGAGGCATTATCTAGAAGGGTACTACTTTGTAATCGTGACGGATCACCAGTCTTTGAAGTGGCTAAACTCCATTAAGTCACCGTCGGGAAGAATTCCACGGGCATTAGAATTAATGCAATTTAGTTATGAAATCAGATACCGTAAAGTCAAGTTAAATGTTATAGCTGACTCTCTATCTCGAGCACCGCAAGCACCATTCGCCGTTCTCCAATCCTTAAAGAAATTCGAAGAATATGAAGATCCTTGGTATAAAAGTAAATTTAGAACCGTTAAAAATAATCCCGAAAAAATTCCAGATTGTCAGATTGATTCAAGTGGAAACCTAAGAAGGCACATATGTATATGATTCCTCCGCCTATAACGAAGAAGACTCAGTCCCATGGAAGTCGTCAGTACCAAAATCAGAACGAAAACGTGTTTTAAAGGAGTCTCATGATGATGTCAGAGCTGGTCATTTAGGTATAAACAAAACAATAACAAAGCTTTACTATTGGCTTGGCCTTTTTAGAGATATAGTAAAATTTATTAAAAAATGTGACATTTGTCAGCGGTACAAGCCCATGCAACAGGTCCCGGCTGGAAAGATGCATACGTTACCCGTTTCTCAACCATGGCACACGATATGCTTCGATTTTGTTGGACCATTGCCCCGTTCAACCCATGGCAATACCACCCTGATTGTTTTCCACGACAAATTCAGCAAATGGTCTGAGTTTGTTCTAGCAAGACAAACAACTGCTAAAGCATTTATAAAACCTTTCAGAGAAAGGATTTTAGCAAGATTTGGGGTACCGCATGTTCTTTTGACTGACAATGGAACCCAATTCACCAGCAGAGACTGTCAGCAATACTTAAAATCATGTGGTATGAGAAGAACACCCTGCCGAGAGAATCAATAGAACCATAAAAGTTATGATTGCCCAGTATGCTGGCTCTAATCACCGTACTTGGGACGAATACTTACCAGCCTGTAAACAAAGCTCAACGAAATAATTCCCTGCTTGTTTAGTTCAAGGACGGGAGCTAAGACTTCCCAATTCATTGTTCAGGGAGAAAACTGGAACTGAAGACACTAGTCCGATTTTCGACCCTTCTGAATAGGTCAAGTACCTAACTGATGTCTCCGAAATAGTTCGCACAAATCTTCAAACAGCAACAAGTAACCAAGCCATCCCAAAAAGGGGTGATTTGGTCTTAGTAAAAACTCAAGTTTTATCCAAGGCCGTTGATCACTTCGCTGCTAAGCTGGCACCACGCTTTGAAGATCCATTTTTGGTTACCGAATTTATATCACCGGTCATAGTACGATTGGTTCACCCAGTCACAAGAAAGCCGAAGGGCACTGCCCATTTAAAAGACCTTAAGGCGTATCAAACGTAAGTTAGCTAAACAAAATTAACGATTTCTTTTTTTGATCATTGTAGAGATGGCGGATCTAAAATTTAAATTAAGATGTCAAAAGTTTAGACAAACAATGGAAAATGAAAACAGGAAAAGAAGAAAAATAATTGAAATTAAACCACCGCAGCAGAAAGAAAAGGTTACGGCAACCTATTAAAACCAATCTGCTTAAACTTGATATCCAAGATCATATTTTAATACCGATTACAAGAATCGATCCGCTGGCTAGTCTGGTTCATGAGTTAGAACTAGATAAGGATGAAGAAGTGGACCTGCGAAATGAGGTAATGACTGACACCTTGTCCTTAATCCAGCCCATACAGGCAGGTAAACGCACTCGATTCCAAATAACAAACACGTATTACACTTTTGAAATATACATTCGCCGATCTTCTTCGGGAATGAAAAACTTATTTTTCCAAAGCCACGAAGTAACAGATATACCTAGTCCTCCCAACGGAAAATTAAACCAGGAGGGAGATGTAACGAAGTTATTCGTTTCATTATATATATTTATATATTTTGCATTACTTGAATTTTATAATTTTATTTGAGCTAATTTTCAGTATTATTTTTATAATTAATGTATAATTTTGAAATAGAATTTGATTTAATAGAAATATGGCTAAATTTAAGAATTCATTACTTTTAAGCACTGTCTTTGTAAAAGAGATAAATTTAGTTTTAAGATTGCAACAAGGAGAATCTTCTCAGCGCTTATTAATGTATTAGTTTGAGAGAGGCATTGTTGTTTGAGAGTAGATGTAAGAGCGAGTTAGTGTGTTAGTATTCAAAACTCTTAAAACAAATAATACCACCGCGAACGCACTATTACAGATTGATCTGTCAAGGTGTTCGGATCTCTAGTGCAAGTATGTAACAGCTTCACTAGTAGTCGTTCATCTTGAAAGAAAATTTCAACTCATCGTAGTAGTCCAGTAGCCATAGTTCCCAGACATATTAGTGGTAGTGCACAGGGCAATTACTGGTTCTTACAGCCATAGTGCTCAGACATTTTAGTATTAGTGCAGATGGTAGACACTGGTTCTTACAGCCATGGTGCCCAGGCATGGTAGTAGTAGTACATGGGCAATAAACTGGTATTAACAGCACTTTGTCCCAGTTGTAGTGGTTACTAAACACACTAACATCCTCCAAGAATTTCATATATATATCGTAAAGTCTACCTTGATGGGGTATTCTGGTTACGAGTCGGAAAAAAGTAAACACGTACAGGTATTCTACGATCTTTTTTTTTTGTATTCCGGTATATTGTTTCTTAATTTTAATTTTGTAAATATCCTTAAGGTCCTTTAGTGTTAAAAACCCTGAATTGAATTAAAGAAAATGTAAAAAGGGTAGATTTAAGAAAATTGTAATAAATAATAATAAAATAATCCTGTCGTGATTTAAATTTATTAAATATCCTGGCCTGGCTGGGTTACACCGTGCAAACCACGCTATAAAGTGTTAGTTAACCTTTCCTCCGAGGTAATTGCAATAGATACACTCAAAAAAGTTTAAGATTAACTGTTTGTAGTTTGTTTAAGTTTTCAGTTAAGTTAAAAGTAAATGAAAATATGGTTGTTTTAGGAAGATATTTTTTATTTAACTTTTTATGACTGTTAAAAAAAACAAAACGACGGATTTTCGGTGCAGTCAAAATAAACAGTTAATTGTTAGTCAGTTGTTAGATAGTCAGTAGAAAAATATTATTTTACAAAAGCTTTAAAAACTAAAATTAAGAAGCAGATATTTTTGAAAAAAATGTCAGTTTGTTAAATATTTTATTATATTTCGTACAAAAAAATTTGAAAAACATCAAACTAGTGATTGGTAAGTACTTAAAATTTGCATAAAGTTGCATAAATATACATAATTTTTTAAATATACATTTATTTTTTCAGCAAATAATAATTCTAAAATTCGTTGGCTGAGATGAAAATCTTTGAAATTGAGCAAAAACAAGATGAATGATGTATTTGTGTATTATTTTTTAATGTATTATATATATATATCAAAATATATAATCAGTAGTTTTGACTAAAAAAGGGCATTAGAATAAATGAAAAAAGCAGCAAATTTTACTGTTTAAATTTTGTTGCTTAAAATATACATATGTATGAAAAACAGTAATTTTTAATGTTTTGTAGCTTATTTTTTACGAAGTGAAATAAATGAAAAAACAGTACGTTTTGCAGTTCTTTATAAGTTATTTGTTTGTGGGTTATAATCCCCACGCAAACCCCTAAGGATCTGTGAGCACATACGCAATCTCAACGAGAATATCACAGAGAACCCCCACGCAAAACCCTAAGGGTCTGTGAGCACACACAATCTCAACGAAAATATCACAAAGAGAACAAAACATGTAAAAATTTTAATATAGCAGTAGCATACCAGCTTTCAACAAGGTAGGTTTGTGTTACTTTGGTAAATATTTAGCAAACCAATGCATTTTCATTTTAACCCGTTGAAAATTTGTTTTTTGACCAAAACCGTTTGCATCACACCAAATTTTAAAACTCAATTAATGTACCTATTAATATTTTTAAAAAACATTTTATTAAGTAAAATAAAGGTTTGAAACATAATTTATTTGATTTAAATAATTCAGATATCAAAAAAATTATATAATGAATTTATAAATAACTATGTACATTTAAAATGCCGAGAACTAAAATAATCTTATTCAGTCTTTTTGTGTATGTATTTTACATTTAGGTAATGTCTGTTTTTGCTGACCACACACAGTGTAGATTATTTATTTCAATAATTTCTGTGCAAGACATAATACTCTTGATAATATTTACTTCCAGTTTGTTTCTTAACTTGGTTTTTATAAGTGATAGAGTTAAAAATTTGCGTTCAGCTGCGGCGGAGCTATGTGGTAGAGATAATAAATTAAATATAAAATTATAAATATTTCCAAAACATTTTTCGTGTAAACCGTTTTTTATTGATGCTATTTCTTGCCAAAAGTCATTAATATTTAAATTAACGGAAATTTTTATTTCGCTGAGCCGCAGCAAATTCCATTTTGCTACTATTAAATCAGGATCACATTCAATTAGTTTAGGAAACTTTTAAAACGTAGTTAATAATTAATTTGTGAACGTATATCGGTGTGTAAAACCATTTTGAATATAAGAGATGTTTGCCGTACATTAAAAATAAAAGAGAGTGAAAAATAATTAACGACAAAACGGACCAAAATTAAATTTTTCTGACCAAATTTGGTCCAATTGGACCAAAACGGTCAAATTTGTTGTTTTGTTGTCGTTGTGCTTTTAAGCCTGGTACTCTGTTCAGTTTTTCATGTGGAATGCTGTCAAACTACATACATAAAAAATTCGTATGAAAAAGTCATGAAAAAATGTTGCTGGAGTTGTACTCTGTTTTTGCTGTGGAAAAACATTGAAATGTTTCTGGCAACATTTTATCAAAGCTGTGAAATAAAGCAAATGGGCATTATTTCATGCGGAATTTTTGAAACAACAGCTGATCACCTGACTTTTGTTAACATTTGTAAAACAATGTGGTATACTTAAAAGCAACAAAATCGTAAAATTCTTCCAAATCGCGAGATAGACACCACATTTTAAATGTCAAATTTTCCTTGTGAAATAATAAATGTTGCTCAACATTTTTCACAAATTCGAACAGAGTACTAGGCTTTATATAGTAAACTGAATTCGCCTTAGAATTAATCAAAGTTGTTTGTACCTGTCACTGCCTGTTGCATTTACTTTTGTCTTGTTCTGCATCAAGTCGTTCACTTTTAAATCAATGTTGTTATTTCTTCTTGGTTAAAATTGGTAGGGATTATGCCTCTATATAATGCTTTTGCTAAATTTGGTTTACTTTCTAGTTCACAAATAATGTTTCATTTTATTGCTTTTAATTTATTTAGTTTATAACAAGGCATATTTAACAATTTCTCCATTACTATATCCGCTACAATTGCTAGATACTTGTATTGAAAAATTAAATATAAAACCAAGTATAATAACCAAATATGTAGATGATTTGTTCTGTGTTATTTCCGATTCAGCAGTTAACGATATGTTAAAAACATTAAATGAATTTGATAATTCCATCAAATTTACAATGGAGAAAGAATGCGATTCAAAACTTCCTTATTTAGATACTTTAATAATTAGAAAAGGTAACAAATTGGTAATGGATAACCCACAGCTTCGGGTAGAATTATTAATTATTTTTCTAAACAAAATAAACATATAATTATAAATACAGCCAGAAATTTAATAGAAAAAGTACTAACCATTAGTGACAAGGAGTTTCACAAAAAGAATATAGATAAGATAAAAAATATATTAAGCGAAAATAATTTTCCAATTCAACTGATTAATAAATTAATAAATCAACATAAAAATAATAGAAAACCAAATAGAAAAAATGATACGGAACCAAAAATTTATAAATCAATTACTTATGTACCAGATTTATCAGAACGGTTAGAAAAATCAAAAATATTTGATACAGATAAATATAGGATGGCATACAAAACATATAATACATTAAATAGATTATTTAGCAAACCAAAAGATAAAAAAAAAAGTTAGATATGTCTAATTTAGTTTACAAAATACCTTGTAAGGGTAATGACAACGAGAATTGTAATAAAGTTTATGTAGGTACAACAAAGAATAAATTGAAAGTCAGAATAGCTGGACATAAATCAGACCAGAGATACAGAGACAATATCAGTTTGCAAAAAACAGCTTTATCTTCACACTGTTCGAAAAGTAATCATTATCCTAACTTTGAAAATGTATCAATTTTAAATTTGGAAAATAATTATAAACGTCGTTATATGTTAGAAATGCTACAAATAATTAAAGTTCCACTTGAAAAAAGAATAAATTTTAAAGCAGATACAGAAAATGTTGCACAAAATTATAGGCATTTAGTGCATAAAAAATAACACGAATTAGAATCAAATATTTATAAAAGAAACATTAATTTTTTGTAACATTTCCGGTTAAATTTATGTATATGAATTTAAAATTTATTGTGTTTTCTCTTATAATGTTTATATGTTTTTGAATATCAAAATTTTCTGTATATGTATATGTAAGAATTTTTTCTATTTTAATTTTTATTTGTTTTTGAAATGTTGTTACTTGAATGTATTGAAATGTTAGAATTTTTTAAATTGATTGACAACAAATTTTTTCATTCATTTGAATTTTATTCAATCATTTAAATTTTTTAAAACTATTATTATTTTTATTTCCTGAAGATGCTACCCAATGGTGTAGCGAAATATTGTAAATAAAAATTGTTAAAAGATTTTTATATAAAAAAGACCTTGTGCTTGATAAAAAACAGAATTCAAATATAAAAAAGGTCAAAAACTACAATAATTTTTTAAATCAAAAATTTGTATGTACTCATGATTTACTAGAAAAGTTGAATTCATTTTCAAGTACTTGAAAACATGTCATTTTATTAGAGTTATGGATTACATTAAAAATGAATTCGAGCAAATAGGTGGTAGGGAAATCATGAAATCACCATTTCCTTTGAACACATTCATAATTTTTTTGCTGGGTTGGTTTATAAAAATATTTTACATGCTATTTCGTTTGATACAAGGCGAATTTAAATCAGGTGGTGTTGATAGCCCAGCTAAAGTTTGTTTACGTTTTTTTGAGGCTTATTTTATAAAAATTTGTTTATTTAGAAACAATAACGAAAACAAAAAAAAATTTAATTAAAAAAAATATGAGTGTGTTTTGTTTAATAGTTGACCTGTTTTTTTTAGTTGAGAAGATTTTGTTCAGCTTAAGGTATTATACAAAATGTTAAAAATGAAAAACAATTAACAACATTGCTTGTTTCATTTTATTTTTCCAATATTTCGGTTAACATCGTTAACTATTATCAAGGAATATTACAATGTTAAAACAATTTGGGTTTGAGTTCGCTAATAACCTCTTTGTCCAATGAATTTTTCCGAACTGTAATTGTATTGTATTGTTGTATTTGTTGTCGTATCGCTTTCACTTGATTAATGGATTCGCCTTGGTTAGATAAATAGATGGCCAACACTCCAAATGTCAAAAACGTGGCTACAAATGTCTTCACACATACGGGTACGGTGTGAAGTCAACACACTTAGGAGAGTAAAATTTTTATTCATATTTAGACACTATTACGCGATATTCCATTGCACTTTCCAAATATTTAAACAATTTTGAATTTTTGCACAAAAAATTATTTAAAAATTTATTGTATTTTAAATTTTTTAATACAAAATAAATTTCATTTTGTTGACATTTGTATGGTGAAATTTATTTCTACACAGTATTGTATTTTTTGTCTTTTAGGAGATGAAAATTTACAAATCAAAATAATAAATATTTAAAATTAGCATTCAATCTAATGTTTTGCTCACATAAATATATTAGAAAAATACAAAATTCATATTTTTATTAAAAAACAAAAGAATTATTTAATTTTAAGATCTAAAGCCCAGTACGCAGCTCTACGGAAT
Source organism: Phasia obesa (assembly GCA_949628195.1). Lineage (NCBI taxonomy): Eukaryota > Metazoa > Arthropoda > Insecta > Diptera > Tachinidae > Phasia > Phasia obesa. The sequence continues at coordinate 82,953,369 of OX451216.1, forward strand.
TTCATGTTTGATTTTTTGTCTTAATATCTACAAAACTAATATTCATCATGTGGTCGTTTGTAGAAATAAAAATCATGTTGTCGTTTTATTAAAATTTTACTGAATATTGTACACCATAACTTTATATCAATACAGAAATGAAAAAAATAATATTTCAAAATTGTAAAAAACATGAAATGTCATAAATTCCTTTACCAAACAATTGCCTGAACATTAATTTTTGTTTCAGTTGGAGGAAAAAAGTCTACACTTTTTGTTTTAACTGCGTACTACCCAACTGAAAGTCGCCTGAAAAATTTCAAACCTGAATTTCAGGCTGTTTTTTTACACATAAAGTGAAATTCAGTTGAGCTGCGTACCGGCCTTAAAATTGAATGAAAAAAAAATTCTGTTTTTACAAAATAATTTATACAACTATGTGCAGTTTAGGTGCTGTGGGGAATTTTTTTAAACCAACACTTATACAAGTTTGCCTACCAATACATTCTTAGACTTAGGTTTTTTGACGTTTCAGTCGGATATACATATATCGTCGCGTTAATTCTTAAACCACGCAAGCGCCAAGAAGTCGTTTTTCAGAAAACGAAAAAAACTTAATAACTTCTTTAATATGGGTTTCAAAATGATTTTTTTTTTGCAAAACATGGCTGTGCGACTCTCTGAAGGGAATAAAAACTTTTTTTTAATTTGTTACTTACCATTAATTGTAGCCAAATCTGTCGCATAGGTGGTTTTGGCGCAAACAGCAAATTGCAAACTTCTGTGTGTAAATAAACATTTATTTTTGTATTTATCAAAAAAAAAAAACCTTTAACTTAACTAAAAATGCTCCAATGGGCCTGCAACTTTCATGATTTTTTTAATCTTAAATACAAAAAACTAAGTGGTTGAGACTTTAACATTTCCAACTTAAAATATAAAATATTTTGCATGCAAATGTCATTTGTATGGCGCTTACGAGGTTTTGAAAATGGATTTATTTATTTTGCATACAAACTTGTTAATATGAGAATGTAGTCTGGTGGCAAATTTTATTTTCTATCATAAAAACCAAAAAAGTCAATTTTAAAAAAATGTAGCTTACGTGGTTTAAGAAGAAACGCGACGATTTGTGTTATCTATGGTTAGAAACAAGGCGAATTTATATAAGGTGGCTTCGCCGCGACAACAAATATAACACCCACACGTATTTTGTTGTTGGTTACATGCATAGATAACACGTAAATAATCAACTGAAACGTCAAAAACCTAAGTCTCTTGACAAAAAACCTAAGTCCATTGCAATAAAGTGATAAATTAAGTTCTGTGATATTAGTCTCTAAGTTTAGCTGTGATATTTTCCTGTTAGTAATTATTACTTAAATTATACATTTAAGTGTATTGTGTTGTCCACTATTTTATAATTTATTTAATGATGTAATCGGAAACGAATTGTAAGTTAAATTTAAATATTAATGCCGCCTTGTAAAAATATAATACTTTTATAATATTCTTGTAATTTTTCGTCAGGATCATCAATAAAAAATTCTCCTGAAGACGTCGGAAAAAAGCCGACGAAACGTTGAGGAAAAAGATGAAATAACTTATTTTATTTGCATCAAATTAAAATAAAAAACTGAACATAAATAGCCTACTCTGACACAATAACAATCGTAATTGGTCACTAACAAAAATCATATTTATATTTATTTTTGACTAAAGCCTAGTACTCTGTTCGAATTTGTGAAAAATGTTGAGCAACATTTATTATTTCACAAGGAAAATTTGACATTTAAAATGTGGTGTCTATCTCGCGATTTGGAAGAAATTTACGATTTTGTTGCTTTTAAGTATACCACATTGTTTTACAAATGTTAACAAAAGTCAGGTGATCAGCTGTTGTTTCAAAAATTCCGCATGAAATAATGCCCATTTGCTTTATTTCACAGCTTTGATAAAATGTTGCCAGAAACATTTCAATGTTTTTCCACAGCAAAAACAGAGTACAACTCCAGCAACATTTTTTCATGACTTTTTCATACGAATTTTTTATGTATGTAGTTTGACAGCATTCCACATGAAAAACTGAACAGAGTACCAGGCTTTAAACATTGTATTACAACTATTATCGTTTTAAATGTACAATGGAACTAAAAACATGTTAGCATCACTGGCTGTAAGTTGTATGCAAAAAAGTAATTGTTGGCACAACTGATTTTTATTTAAGTCACTTAGAAGAGAACACATCGGATTCGTGGATTTTTATATTGCCTTTTTATATTAAAACAGCATAGTAAACAAAATCAAGAATATTTGGTATGTATTGACTCTCAAATAGTTATTTTTGTGTTTCTAAAAATAATATTAGCAATTAGTGAATACGTTAATCAATGCGAAAACTAATTGGCCGAATGTGCATTGTTAATGTTATTGGTTTTGTTTTTCTCAGCTCTGCTGACACAGTGAAAGTGAATTAATATTAATATAATTTCGTTGTCCTAGTAAAAATGATTTAATACTTGGCAATTCTTTTAAATAGAATTATAATATTCGGGATTTTAATAACCAGAAATTTATACGTGACATACCTAAAGCTTAAATCGGCATATTTTAGCTTAAAGTTACAAGTGTATATATGTATGTATGTGGATTGTACATACATAAATTCATATGTATACATATGTATATAATTAGCAATCTTTACAATTCATAACGCTTTTATATTCAAAACTAATATATTAATTTTAGGATGCTAACTTTTAAAGTGCTCAAAGCTGTATTGAAACTTAAATTTTTGCGGCCATAGACATCCGATTAGGAAGAGATGTATGTATGTATGTATGTACATACATATATTATTTGGTATCGTTTTACTTTTGTAAATGTTGTCTTAAATCTAGTAGAGGAAGTTTCTCTATCCAGGGTGATAGAGAATGAGAAAATAATAAACTAATTTTACTAAATTGGCGGACGTCCATATTGGAAATCTTTAGTAAGCGTAGTCGATGTTGGTTATACCGAAGGCCTACTATGTAGGAAATCTTTAGTAATCGGTCATACCAAAAAAATCTTTAGTTAGTGAAGCAGGTGTTGGTCATATCATAGAAAAGAAATGCCTTGCTCTCGGCCGAAGGAGAAAATTCTTGCGATCGGCCAAAGTCCTGCTATGCAGAAAATCTCTAGTTAACAAAGCCGGTGTTGGCCAAAGCATAGAGGAGAAAATCTTTGTGCCCGGCCCAAGGCCGGCTATGTATAAAAGTTTTATTAAGCGAAGCCGATGTTGGTGTTCAAATTGAGAGTTTTATTTATTATATTTTTCTTAATTGATTAATTTAATTTATCACATTTTTATTGCAACATATTTAATTACATACATATACAGTCTTTCAAGGATTTCTTTTTACATAGTGAAAAAAGTTTTGGTTTTGACTTTTATGATAGAAACTGTTGTTTCCTTTTTTATTTTTATTAATTTTTTTTACTAAATTAATTTTATCTATATTTAAACTTACGAATAGCATCAAGAAAGAAAAACCAGAAAAAAAAAGGATAAAAAACAAGATATAAAACAGAACCACTTCCGGAATTTAGCTGTCAAGAAATTGTTTTTACATACCTACTAAGATAATATGAAAAAAAAAAATGCGATGGATATGGAATGTACGACAAACAGTAATTTGTATGGCTACCATTGGCATTAATGACTGCTTGCAGACACGCTTTAATGGAATAAACTAATTTTTGCACTAAATCCGTTTGAATTTAATTCTATTCCTCCAAAGTTACAGCCTTTAACTCATATTTTCTTTTGAAACGCCTCTTAGGAATGTTTTTTCAAGGTTAGGTTAGGTTTGGAAGGGTTGTGCCAAATATGGCACATCCACTCGGAGATCTGTTGGGTCCATTGTAATTCCCTTCAGCTAAACTACAAAAAGAGAGACTTCTTATGTTCAAGGCTTTAAGCGCCGCCTGGCTGTCGACGTACAGAGCGACCTCTTCCCCCTCTAAAACGTGTCTAGACACCAGCTCTGTGGCTTTTAAAACCGCCATCACCTCTGCCTGGTACACACTACAATCGTCTGGTAGTCTGTATGACATGCGTGTTCTACTTCCCAGGATGTGAACACCAGCACCGGTACCCGCTTCCATTTTTTACCCATCTGTGAACACCGCAACCCCGTCATACAGTTTATCAGCCCCTAACCGTTCTTCCCTTTTTGGGAATACAACCAAGGGTATCCTACTGAAGTCAACCTCATTGACCATAAAGTCCGTTAGCCCAGGAGTTAACGGAAATGGTCCGTTGAGTCCGACCTCAAGAAGAATCTTTGTGTGTCCTATGTTTCTCGACTTTACCAACCCTAATTCAAAAAGTCTAAACAAACTTCTCGCTACCATTCCGACCACAAACCTTACAATGGGGAGTAGGTGCAGAATGATGTCCAAAGCTGCTTGAGGTGTACTTCTCCTAGCACCTGTGATGCCAATTGAAGCACACCTCTGGACCTTGGCAAGAGTTTTCCTATGTGACTCAGTTTTCAAAGCCTCCCACCAAACAGCGCATCCATACGAAACAATGGGTCGAACCACCGAAGTATAGATCCAGTTTACAACCTTTGGTTGTAGACCCCAGTATTTCCCTATGGAGTTCTTGCAGGCATAATAGGCATTTAGACCCTTCTTCAGTCTCCTGCTCCAGAACAGTTTACTATCCAGATAAACTCCTAAGTATTTAGCCTCGCTTGCTAGATTCAACTCGACACATTAACTTTAGGTGGTTTGAAACCTACCACTTTGTATCTCCTGGTGAAGAGAACTAGTTCAGTTTTATCCCCGTTGATCCCAAACCCTTGCTCTAGGCCCAGGATGAGAGTTCCGCAAGTGCAGCCTGCATGACTTCTGTGATAGTGGAGAGAAATTTCCCTTTTACCAATATCACCACGTCATCTGCGTAGGTCCTACTGCTAAGCATACGAATAATCCACTCCACTATGAAGTCCTGGATGTTGAGATCTACTAGGGATTCCCTAATAGCCTCCAATGTAACATTGTTAAAGGCACCTTCAATATCTAAGAACGCCGCTAACGTATATTCCCTATCCTGCAAACCGCGCTCAATATACTCAACCACATTATGAAGCGCACTCTCAACTGATTTACCCTTAAGGTAAGCATGCTGAGCGTCACTAATGACGTGCGGGTCAGTTGTGTTCCTTAGGTGCAGATCGATAACGCGCTCTAACGTTTTCAGCAGAAAAGACGATAGGCTAATCGGTCTGAAGTCCTTTGGCTTTGAGTGACTTGCCTTACCAGCCTTGGGTATAAATATTACCCGAACTTCTCTCCACCAATTGGGTATGACACCTCTTGCTAAACACGTCCTAAAGATGTCCCTAAACAGCCTCAAGATATGTGTCGGGACATTTTGCATCATGGCCGGAAAAATACCATCCGGGCCAGCAGATTTATATGGCTCGAAAGTATTTAACGCCCATGTAACCTTGTCCACAGTTACTAAATCCTTGATCGCCTCCTCTGATCTCCCTACCAAACTAGGGTAAATATCCCTGACCGAATAATCGGTTCGTAACCCACTGCAGCCCGGGAAATGTGTGTTCATAAGTAACTCCAGGGTCTCGGAGCTAGATTCGGTCCATGAGCCATCAAGCTTTTGTATATATCCGATTTCCCTAGGGTCCTTGGATAGTATATGTCTAAACCTTGATAACTCGCTGACCGAATCAATAGATTCGCAGTACTTTGTCCACGAGTCCCTTTGTTTTTTCAAGATAAGTTCACAAATTTTCAACTAGATAAATAAGTCAGGACTCTGAGCAGGAATATACAGTACTTTGCCACAGATTTAGAAAATCACTTCCTTACCAGAAGAGCCTTATGTTTGATATCATTATCCTGATAAAACTTGAAATTCGGCTTTCTATCAGTATAAATTCTATATTTATTGACCATGGAAATTAGATGACCAGTTAATATATTCAGGTACTGATTCGCAACCATTCAGTGTACAATGAAACAAATTACTCCAACTCCCTTACTAGATATGGACATACAAATTATTACAGAAAGTTTTTCAAAATTTACTACTGGAATTATGTTCCGACTTTCTAACGCTTTAAGTGGTTTTCCGCAAACTCTATTGAGCCCACTGTTATACAAATGGAACATTTTGTTTTCTTTGTGAAATATAAAGACATCCTAGTAGTCGACAGGTTTGTTAATCGAGCTACATTTGATAAATATCCGTTCTACTGAATGACATGCCTTGCCATTTCGTGGGAAACTGACACGCTACATTCTTCTCTTAGTTAACTTGCAAATATTCTTGTGGATACCAAAGGGTTTTCTTCTTAAAACACGTTCTGTTCTCTCCAAGATCTTGCGAGGAGATGGCCATTTGAAAGCTCTAATGTGAGCCTATTTTGATTTTTATTGCGACTTAAAATATTGTAAATAGTTAGCCTTGTTATTGAACACATTTTAGACAAATCTTGCGCAGTTTTACCAATCGCGAGATTATAATAAACCTGTTGAATCAGATCAGTCGGTATTATTTTACTAGGCATTTTAAATTCTCGTTAATTTTCCGTTTTTAACACGTTTTTTTAAGAAATCAAAATAAAATTTTCAGTAAAACATATCATTGGTCATTAGACTTTCGAAAAAAATGTGGTTGACCAATAAAAATAAACAGTAATATAAAAATAACAACAAGTACAAAAATTTTTAAAACAATTTCTTGACAACTCAATTTTGGTGTTTCTTTTCTTAATTATAATTGCGGCTTTTTTCTATTTTTTTTTTTTTTTTTTGTTAGTCAATATATAGATAAAATGGAATTAGTAAAAAAAATAATTTAAACATTGAAAAGACACTATGCCTTTATGATAAAAGCCAAAAACAAAGCATTTTTCATTATGTAAAAATAATTCCTTGACAGACTGTATGTACGTATTAGTGTACTTAATAGCATGGTAGAAAAATAGAAGGTAGAGCCCATAGATAATACATAGATTGTCAACTGAAACGTCAAAAACCTAAGTCTCTTGTCAAAAAACCTAAGTCTAAGAATGTATTGGTAGGCAAAATTGTATAAGTGTTGGTTTTAAAAAAAATTCCCCACAGCACCTAAACTGCACATAGTTGTATAAAATATTTTGTAAAAACAGAATATTTTTTTAAATTAAATTTTAAATGTTAAAATTAAATAATTTTTTTGCTTTTTAATAAAAATTTGAATTTTATATTTTTCTAATATATTTATGTGCGAAAAACGTTAGATTGAATGCTAATTTTAAATATTTATTATATTGATTTGAAAATTTTCAACCCTAAAAGACAAAAAAATACAATACTGTGTAGAAATAAATTTCACCAAACAAATGTCAACAAAATTAAATTTATTTTGTATTAAAAAATTTAGAATACAATAAATTGTTAAATAATATTTTGTGCAAAAATTCAAAATTGTTTAAATATTTGGAAAGTGCAATGGAATATTGCGTAATAGTGTCTAAAGTGAATAAAAATTTTACTCCCCTAAGTGTGTTGAATTTACTCCATTTGTGAAGACATTTGTAGCCACGTTTTTGACATTTGGAGAGTTGGTCATCTATGTGTTATCTATGGTGGAAACACTTCGATATGTTTTGCTGAAATCAACTTGATTTGCTTATAATGGAAACGCACTATTAGACTACAAACTTTAATTGTACAAGTCAATTTTAAAACCAAGTTGGTGTTATGGCATTCAATTATGGGGAACTGCCACAGCTAGCAATAGATTCTACGGATGATCACAGTTGCTCCCTGGTATATAAAAAAGTCGAACATTCACAAAGATCTAAACGTGCCATCAGTTAAAGCAGAAATAGCGAAATATGCAGTAACATATTTAAGAAGCTTGAAACACATGCAAATCCGCTAGCACTGGCTGGACTTAAAAAGTATATTTATTTTTGTGTTAGAGTAGGCTATTTATGGGCAGTTTTTTATTTTAATTTGATGCCAATAAAACAAGTTATTTCATCTTTGTTTTACATTTCAAAAATTGGCCTAACAGAATCTTGTTTTTGTTAACTTGTTATCTGAGGGTGGGTTATATAAGCCAAAACCTGATTTTTTGAAGTCTTTGGAATATTTAAATTCGGTATTTGAAATTTAACCGAAATTAGTAATCAACAAGTCAAAATTATATTTTAAATATATTAGACTTAACACAAAATTAAATTTGGATGTGAAAATATGTAATTAATAATTTTTTTTAACTAGATATTTAAAATCACACAAATACATATGTATATGTAAATAAAAATATTAAAAAAAGCTCTTACATAATCACTTTTAAACAATGTGTTTTTATCAAGATTTTAGAAGTTGATCAGCATAAAATTTTCAATATTATAAATTAATAATTTATTTAATTTTCTATTAAAGAATTACACATTTTTTTTTTAACTTTGTAGGAGTTGTTTGCCCTTTTCTTTAAGAGGCAACGCTCTTGTACTTTTGAAAAAAAAATTGAACTTCAAAAATCTTTATTTTTGTAAACAAAAATTTGATTGAGACTACCTTCTTTTTTATATCATGCTTAATAGAGTAGTAATTAGGGTTTGGGAAACGGGAATTCTCGGGAAAAACTATAAACAATTTCCCGGGAAGTTTTTTGCTAATTTGAAATCATGAGCACTTTAAAGAAAATTCAATGGTTCTCACACAAATATTTGATCGTTATTGTGCTGAATAAAAAACAAGCATTTTTAATACTTACGAATATGTTATAGATTGTGCAAGACAAATTGTAAAACCATTTGAAAAAAGTCCTCTTAAAACAGCCTGATTGATGAAATATAAGAAACAAGAATGTGGTCGCGTTTAATTCATGATGTAAAAACAAGATAAGTATGGTTGAAATGATTCAATCGTTTCTTAAATCGAAGAACGTAATTAAAAAAAGTGTGATAGATTTCAATTGGGCAGAGTTGTGGGTTCAAGAATATGTTCAGATTTTAGAAAATTTAGTGGCCGTTTTAAATCCCATTTAAGATGCAGTAGAGGCCTTGAGCCGCAGGTGCACAAATTTGTTAATAACAGATGTTATTATTCAGACGCTCTAAGAGCAGCTTTTGGCTATTAATTCGACTATTTCAAACTTTCAAAACCGATGGTTGAAAAGAAAAATAAATAAACGAAGGGATGATAAAACGTTTGCGTTATTTAAGTATTTAGAAAGTGGTGCAATTGCTAATGTGCCAAAAAATTTCATAAAACTTTATTCAGCACAATTGTTCAACAGATTATTCAAGCAAGCCACTCGAATCTGTAGAACCGTCAACTAGCAGTTGTGTTGTTAACGAAATGGAACCAACTTTTAATGAGTCTTTCTCAGCCAAAGCTGTTTTTCCCCGGAATGCGAATATTTTTTCCCGTTTCCCGGGAAGTGAAAATGTCCAGGAAATCCCAAATCCTAGCCGTCAAGCTTTGCTCACGTTTGAGAGTAGCTAATATAAAATAAATCAGTCAAGTGCGAGTTCGACTCACACACGTAGGGTTCCGTACTATGTTTAGTACAACGTTAAAAATTCAAGTTGTTAATTTTTTCATATCATGAGTCACCCTTTAATTTTAAAATATAATCGCGAAAATTGCGTCACTGTTGGAATAGCCTTTAAATTTTAGTAATTGTTGTTATAGCGGCATGGTAAGAAACTTTCTATACAAATATACATGCGCCTACCTATTGCGGTTCAAAAAATAAGGTAATATACGTGAAAAACATGTCACTGATGGAACACCCTTTAGATATTAGAAATTGATACAGCGACCGAAGTACAACATCTACTGTAAACATTTCAAGAGTCTACCTATTACGGTTCCATTTCTATGAATATATCAAGAGTCTATCTCTTACTATTAAAAAAATAAGTTACTATACTATATTCCCTTATTATAAAGTTATTTGCGAACTAGACTAATTTTTTCTGTTTTGTTTTTTCCGGGAAATTCTTCAATTCGAAACAGGGTCCAAATCGCCGAACTCCATCGAATCAAAGTAATCGAAATTTAAAATAATGACCTTGGAAAACGAGCAGTAGACCAAATATATTTTGTATTGTTGTATATAATAATATATTATATATATAATAATATATTATATATTTTTAAATTATAGAACATATTAATTCAATAATTATTGTAGTTCTTGACCTTTTTTATATTGAATTCTATTTTTTAATAAGCACAAGGTCTCTTTTATAAAAATGTTTTTTCAATCATTTAAATTTTATAACTTATTATTTTTATTTCCTGAAGATGCTACCCAATGGTGTAGCGAAATATTGAAAATAAAAATTATTAAAACATTTTAAAAAAAGAACTTGTGCTTATTAATTCACATATTATTTCATTTATAAAACTAGTTCAAATAAAATATAATTATATAAATTAAAAATCAACGAGAAAAAATGAAATGGAATTATAATGAATGAAATGGCTTGCTGTTGTTTTAGATAATCACCTAGGATTTTTCCATCAGTTCAGTTCGTTCAATTCTAGAATAAACTTTACTCTGCGAAGGCTATACTCCTTGAATTTGTTTTTAGCACTTTATGGTAGAAAGTATATGGCGCACATTCGTTATTGATTGGTTTTACTTTTCAATAGAATAATTAATCCGATTTCTTTACAAATAGAAAGTTATTATTAATTTGTGTGATGAAATCAAACAAATTGGCAAAAAATATTCTGAGTTGTGGGTAAGATAAAACCAAAGACCATAAATATGGTTATAAAGATGTTGCACTTAGTACATTTGAACTTGACAAAAATTTAACGCATCTTTATGATGAGGGGAAGAAGTAACCGGGGATGCAAAAATTTCGTGCTCACATGTTAACTGAGGGGGTAAATATAGCATCTCCATCCTCTGTTTATAACATATCGTCGCGTTTATTCTTAAACCACGTAAGTGCCAAGAAATCGTTTTTCAGAAAACGAAAAAAACTTAACTTCTTTAATATGGGTTTCAAAACAATTTTTTTTGCAAAACATGGCTGTGCGACTCTCTAAAGGGAAAAGAAACTTTTGTTTTTTAATTTTTTACTTACAATTAACTGTAGCCAAATCTGTCGCTTACGTGGTTTTGGCGCAATCAGCAACTTACAAATTTCTGTGTGTAAATTAACTTTTAACTATACCGAAAATGCTCTAATTGGTCTGAAACTTTCCTGATTTTTTTAATCTATATATATATATATATATATATATATATATATATATATATATATATATATATATATATTGTGTTAGAAATTGATGTTCTCTGGAATGCGTGAACCGATTTTGTTTCTGCAAAGTTTATATTAAAGGTGACGTCAATACCAAGGTTTTTATGTACAAACGGTCTCTGGATGTGTTTTGGTTCATGAGTAATAGCCGGAATAGTTGGCGTGGTACCGCCCATACAAAGTAAAAAATTATTATCGTGTTCCTGGCGAACTGCAATAGATAGCGCCTTGAAACTTTGCAACAGTAGCCTTTGTGCTAAGGCGCATAGTCTGCCAAAATACAGAATGAATTGGGACAGTGGGCGTGGTACCTCCCATACAAAGTGAAAAATTATTATTGTATATATAGAGAACTATAATAGGTATGGTCTTCAAAGGGTGTACAAGTAAACCCCATAACCATGCGGATACTCTAGAAAAACATAGGCTGAATTGGGAGAGTGAGCGTGGTACCCCCCATACAAAGTAAAAAATTAATATCCTGTATATAGAGAACTGCAATAGGTAGCGCCTTGGAATTTCGCATCAGTAACTCCCATATTAAGATACATTGTGTAGAGAAACACAGACTGAATTTGAATGGAGGGCGTGGTACCTCCTACACAAAGTGAAAAGTTATTATTACATTAGGTATAGTCTTGAAACTTTGCACAAGTAACCCTCATACTAATATGCATAGTCTAGCAAAATACAGACTGGATAAGAATACTGGGAGTGGCACATCCCATTAATAGTAAAAATTGTTATCGTGTTAATACGTATAGTCTAGCAAACAGGTTGGATGGAACATTTTTGACTTGAGAATAGCGTGTGTTTTCACGTTAAAATTTGGTCATACTTTTCTTCCAAGTGTTTATTGTGTTTTTTGTGGATGGGTGTAGCGAAGCGCACCGGGGATAGCTAGTCTTAAATACAAAAAACTTAGTGGTTGAGACTTTAACATTTCAACTTGAAATATAAATACAATTATATTTTGCATGCAAATGTCATTTGTATGGGACTTACGGGTTTGGAAATGGATTTATTTATTTTTCGTACAAACTTGTTAAGATGAGAATGCAATCTGGTGGCAAATGTTATTTTCTACCATAAAAACCAAAAAAGTCAATTTCGATAAATTGCCGCTTACGTGGTTTAAGATGAAACGCGACGATATGTTATTCTCAAATCAAAAGGAATAAATTCTATTTTTGCTACATTTGACACATTGCTCAACAACATTTTTATATTCATTGATTTGTCCAAGACAAATTGATATCAGGTGGTGTCGAAAGCCCAGCTGAAATTTGTTTGTTTTTTGCTGGCTGGTCCTTTCAAAACGTTGTTTATTTATAAACAATAATGAACAAAAACAAAATTTAAATAAAAAAATAATATATAAACCTCGCTTTCAAAACAGTTTCCTTTTTCTGTACCTGTGTTATCGTTTTATCGGTTTGATTTGCCACAATGCGGTAAACAACACTGCCTGATATAGAGCTTAATTTATTTTTGTCTTGCTATTAAGTTCGACTCATGTTTGACTTTCTCGTTAAATGTGAATTTATTAAGTTTATTATAACGTTACATTACAATTTTTATATTCACTTTTTTCTATTTTATATTAATTTCTAAACCAATATTTTTTTAAAGCGTCTTTTAGACGATCAAAATGATCCTGTGATCATTAACGGCAACTGACGACTATAAAAAATTTTTAATAATGTATTCTACCATTTTTTTCCATAATTATACATAAGTATAATTATCTAAAGCAGGTATAGTTATTTAGAAGCCGCTTAAGCGCAAAATTTGATAAATAAAAATAACTAAGTTGAAATCTGTGTATTCCTCCATATGTTGTTGATAAATGGTTAATGACTCTAATAACTCTAATAACTCGAATAAATCGCGCATATTTAAACATTTGAATCCAAGGAGTAAAGGCAACCATATATTAATAGTAGGTCTGTTTCTTTTCTTTTTGGTTAAAGTTCGTGAAAATGAGAGCAAGCATAATTTTCTCTCGTAAAGAGAGAATTTTCTCTCGTAAAGAGAGAAAATTACACGAAAGTTCGGGAACTCCAAAACCGAAATTTTTAACACAAAATAAAAAGTCAAAATAAAAAGTCACACGAAAGTTCGGGAACTCCAAAACCGAAATTTTTAACACAAAATAAAAAGTCAAAGTGTCTTGGCAGATTTCAAACTTGTGTTACTTTTGAATAATTTTTGCTTTGTTCATTTACATTATAAATTATCTGTAGGAATCAAAAACTTACTAAAAATAAAACAAAAATCTGAAGTGGCCTACACTCAATTTTAACATACCCAATGGCAACAGATTTTTTATGGGTATATTACAAAAAGAATATAAGTTCAAAGTATATTCGTATCGAAAAATTATTTTCGTTTTGGGGTGTTAAGTAAACTACCCCTTGCCCTTTCCGATTATGCCCAACATTTATACAGCTTTTCATCTCCATAAACGGAAGGCACAAACTGAATTTTATTTTGATATGTCATACGGTATGACCTGTACAGCGTTCACTAAATTTAGGGGTAAGGAAACTACCCCTTGCCCCCTCCCGATTATGCCCAATAACTACAGCTCTTCATCTCCATATACCAAAAGCACATACTAAATTTCATTATATGTCAAACGGTATGACCTGTACAAACTCCATAAAAATAGTGGCATACTATTATGATTTTTTCGTTATGCGAAAAATGTACCGAACACATGTTATACATGATTGTTTACTTTTGCACTTCAAACACACTATTGGACATGTAAGAAATTATCGTAGTAAGAGGAAAGTATCGGAAAGATACTTTAAGCGATACTTAGACACACGGCAGTTTACAGTTTATCTTTTAAGATTCGATTCGATTTATGAAAAAATTCATAGGTTATATTTATTATTTTTTCTCTGTATGTTTAAAAACACGTCTAGTTCGAAATCATTATTAAACAAATAAATAAGAAGTTAAAAATTATTAAAAAAAATGGAGATATTAATAAAAATTAATTTTAGTCGATTAACCGATAGGATTTGTTCGAGTTATTTTTTAATCGAAACTTGCTCGAGGAACGATTAATCGACTTAAAATTCCACTAGCGATTATTGATCGAATGGATACTCTAGTAATTATTCTCATAGCCTTCGTTTTCGATATTTTATTTTAAGGCTGTATTTTTCTGATTCCATCTTCAACTCTTTCAGTTTTTGCTGCATATCCGAGTGCTTGTGCGTCAGCAGGCGAATATCATCTGCCAATCCTCTTACCGAGCATGCAGGCCCCAGGTGATGCTTCATTGCTGTGATGATACATTTTTAATGCTATTATCGATCACACGTTAAACCGCAACGGAGATAGTGGGCATCCTAACTCTTATGTTGCTTTTGAGTTTTACGCTTACTAGGTCCTCATGAGCAATGCGGCAGTTTACGCCTTCGTGTAGAGCTCGTAGGAGTGTTGTAAACTTTATCGGGATACCCATATCATTGACTGACTGATTCTTTCGAAGGCTTTTTCAAAGTTAATGAAAGCTTGATATAATGGTGAGCGCCATTCGCAGAATTGCTCAATTATTATCCGCAGACTATTGATAGGGAAATGGAGGATTTAGAAGGGGGAAATTCAGCTTGCCCCTTGCGATTATTTGCTTGAAATGAATCATACAGGCGTTTGTTTTATGATAACTATTACTTTAGTTACCATAAATAGAAGGAACATTTGTAAGGTGTCGCAAAAAACTTTTATTTTTTGTTATCACCCTTAAAAATTCAAAATTTATATAACTGGTTGAATTAACTGCTTAAATTCTAATTTATTATTTAAAGTGTATAAGGGCTATACTAATGAAAAATATTCAATCAGAATGGGGGAGTTGAGGACGTGAAATTTTCCAAGATTCTAAATGTAAAAAAAATATATAAATATTTTATTTTATTATTTTCAGAATTGGAAAAAGTTATAATCGTATATATAAACTCTGGCTTATTGTTTAATAGTTTCGTTTTAAAAGTTGACGTATTTAACTTATTGCAGTCGTTAAAATGATGACAGAAAAGATCAATTCTACACATGGAAATATGATAATTAAAAGGTACTTGCTAAATATACTAAATTAAAAAAATAAATGCTCTTCCTAAAAATAAATATAAAATATTGTTACTTCCAGCATAAACAAGGAACATCAAATTGTTACAAGCATTGGAGACGACATGGGTTGGAAATCAAAGCTTAAAATACCACCAAAAGATAATCGTTTCAAAACAAGCGTAAGTAAAGACAACAAGTATACAACCGACATACAACAATTTCTTAACACAAACATTTATAACAAACTCAAATTTCGTTTTCAATTCGAATCAAACAAATGTTCGTTCATCTTTTTATTACTCAAACGAAAAAATAAACCAAATCTTTGTGGTATTTGCTAAATGTTTAGGACCGATATCCTGGTAAACTAATCGTTAAATATGTATGACGTAACATTATATGCAAAAATGTTGCAACATTTAAAATATTTTGTAAAGGTATTTTTAGAATAAAAAAATATTTAAGCAATTTATGTTTAAGTATTTGAACACAAATTTTTATTATTTTTATTAAGCGACAGTTTACATCATTTTATTTCAATGAGTGAATTTTGTCGCCGATATATAACAATTAATAAAACAGACTATATATCAGAAATGGTGCAAATTTTTCAGGTGAATCTACCCTGAAAGTAATCAGCTGGTATCAGCTGACCATGTTGTTTCGGTATGTATAAAATTATAAAATGGAAATCATTAAGTTGAGTATATTAGGCCAAGAACGACCCATTTAAATAGACAACAATTTTTTATTAATATATATTAAAAATAAAGAATTTGCAATGCAAAACCAGTCAGCAAAACATATTTTTAATTAAAATTATGGAAAAAGTATTTATAAAATAAAAAATGTATTTTGTATATATAAACTTTAAACATCGTTTATTTATTATATCACACCTTGATTTTCTTATGCTAATTTTATTAGTTGCCAACCTTCTTTTTTTAATAAAATGATCACTTTTGTTGTCAAACCTTACGGTGAAGACTGTCGTCACTGGCTATTGGTTTGGTAAGTTTGGCGTGCGATTTCGATATGAAGACATCATTATCAATAGTAGTAGTAGGAGTACTATTTTAATGATATTATACTTAATTAGTTTTACATTGCCAAAAATTAACAAAATGATATTAATCATAAAAAAATTGAGGTCGGGATTTCGACAAATTTTTACGTTTTGAGGTCTCCATTTTGGCTATTCTCGCGATGATGTCTGTGGGTGGGTGTGTACGCTACTATTTTTGTGGAGTTTGTACAGGTAATAAATACTGTTTGACATATCAAAATGAAATTTAGTATGTGCCTTTGGTATATGGAGATGAAGAGCTGTATATAATCTGGAGGGAGCAAGGGGTAGTGTACCGCATGACATATTAAAATGAAATTCAGTATGTGCCTTGGGTATACTCCCAAATTTTGTGAACTCTATACAGGTCATGCCGTATGACATATGAAAATTAAATTCAGTTTGTGCCATTGGTTTATGGAGATGAAGAGCTGTATAAATTTGGCATAATCTTGAAGGGTCATGGGGTAGTTACTTAACGCCCCAAACCGAAAATAATTAAATTTTTCGATTCGAATATACTTTGAACTTATATTCTTTATGTAATATACCCATACAAATATCTGTTTCCATTGGGTATGTTAAAGTTGTGTGCAGCCCACTCCAGATTTTTTTTATTTATCATGAAAAATATTTTCCGGAAAAAAATTTAATGCAGATAAAATCTGATTTTTTTGCATCCTAATTTTGCCAAGCGTTTTAGAGTAAGTAGTAAGATATCCTGATAAAATTTTTTAATAGTGAGTGTATGTTACAAACGTTTCCTACCAAATTCTAGATCCATTTTGAAATTCGGCACTGCAGGAAAGCGAAAAAATTAATCTATGTTAATTGAGCGCTTTTGTAAAAGATAAGAGAACAAGTTCCATGTGAATAACATTGTAGACTAAAAACTGAAAGAAAAGCCAAATACAAGCTTGAAATTACTTATAATTTTATGCCTTACACTTTACCGTTAACTTTTTTTAATTAAATAATTAATTTTAATTAATTAATTATTTAGACTTAAGTTCTTTATTATAACGAGATAAAGAAAAATCACCAGTAGAATGTAATGTAACTTGCCAAAAACTTATCGGAGAAATAAGTAGTTTTCCGTTATTATAAGTAAGCTAAAAATAACCTTTAAATATCACTCACTTTAAAGGAAAATTATAGTAATGAACCTTACCCTCGTCATGATAACAAAAAACTACTTTTAACTCCGATAAAATCCGAAATTTTAGCTATTGACAAGTTATAATAATGGGCCTTAATGTTATATACGTAACAGTAAGGTATAACTGAATACTTTCTGATTTTTTAAAGCTATAACTCTTAAGTTAATGGCTTCCTGGACATAAAACTAAGTATTTTTGCATAATATAAAATTAGTATTTTTGCATAATATACAAAAGAATAAAAAACTTACAAAATCCATCATAAAGTATTTACAATTTTTACACAAAATGTTTTATTTCGTTTAAATTTGTTTGCATTCGAAAGCAAAACAGCAAGAGGCTGATTTTTACTTAGCGTTCGCATTGTTGACAACACATTCGAAATAGAGAAATCGTATTTTGTGTGAAAACACTTACGTTTACTTTCGAATTGTCGTTCGGTTTATCGTTTGCATAGAATTATAGCTAGTGAAACCCAAAATAGTTTTCTTTCGTTTTAAAGCGAACGAGAGCATTTATTCGAAATTGAGAACAGGCCATTATTTTTTATAGCACTATCAAAATTTCAAATGATTGAGTTTAATTGAATAACAAACAACTTTTAACGAACATTAATTTTTTATGAAGTAATAATTTGATTTAAAAAATAAAAATATATTTAATCACGGATTAGCATAAGGGATGGCCTTAATCAAGGATAAAAAATACGCAAGGCATCATAATGCTAATCTCACCCGATAAAATGATAAAACCGGTTAGCACCAAGCTTGTTGCTTACTTTTAAATTCATTTTGTTTGTTCTTAGTTGTGAGATGTTGGAACTTATTCTTCTGTTTGTGGGGACAGTTTTTTTTAACTTTTAAAGAATCGAACATCCGTATGTGTATTTAATCTGAAAAAAATTTAATATCGCAGTATGTTTGTAAATGAGAGATTTAATTTTAAAAATAAATATTCATGTGTTTGTTTGTTTTCAATAATTAATCTCTTTCTATTTTAGGATGTCACTGACACTCGAGGAAATGAATTTGAAGAATTCTGCTTAAAGCGTGAACTCTTAATGGGAATTTTTGAAAAAGGATGGGAACGACCATCTCCTATTCAGGAGGCTGCAATTCCTATAGCATTAAGTGGAAAAGATGTTTTGGCGAGAGCTAAAAATGGTACTGGAAAGACGGGAGCATATTGCATACCCGTCTTAGAACAAATTGATCCATCTAAGGATTATATACAAGCCTTAATAATGGTTCCGACAAGAGAACTTGCTTTGCAAACATCGCAAATATGTATTGAATTAGCGAAACATCTTGATATTCGAGTAATGGTTACTACTGGTGGTACAATTCTAAAGGATGATATACTGCGTATATATCAAAAAGGTAGGTAAAAAAAACAAATATGCAATACAGACAAGATTGCTATTCACATATTAGTTCAATAAAAAATATGCTATCGATATTAATCTTTTTACTGTTTGTGTAAATTAAAAAGCAATTCTACTTAAAAGTAATTGCAAATGGGTTAAACAAATAATATATAAAGACAGGACAGACAGTAAATTGGTTGATTTTCCTAAAACCACGGACTTTTTAAAATGAAAACATTACCTGCAGTTGCACATTCTCCTTAGCAAAGAGTATTATACTCTTCTGGTCATATCTTCAAGAAAAGTTGTCATTAAACATTGTTTTACCAATTAATATTTTGGAACAGTTGCTGAAAGTGCAGATCTTATTTCTATGTTTTGTAACAGTTCAACAAATTTTTAATACGAAACTTATTAATTTTTTTGTTCAACGTAATTCTAAGTTAGACATCAATATGTATTGCTTTTACAATAAAATTGAAAATAATTCAACAACAAGAGAAACAAAACTTAAAGTGTAGAAATTCTGGCTAGCGACTAATTTTTATAATACGTAAAAACGTTATATTTATGTTTTTTCACTTTTATTTGCTGTGAGATTATAAATTTTTGGAGCTAGTTATTTGATGATGTGAACATCACCAAACAAACTGTACATAGACAAGATAATGCGAGAGCAGCAAAACTGTGTTTCTAAAATATCCCAATAAATGTCCAGATCATCTGGATATATCGATGGTATAAGCATTACATTCTAATGGCATTAATGGTGAAGTTCCATGGAAAATACACACATTTAAATAAAACAAGACTCGGTGCATAGAATTTGCACAAAGATATAGGCTAGGTTAAAAAGGGTTGTGCCAGTAATAGCATATCCACTCGGAGAACCGGTGATTCCATTGTGATTCCCTTTAGCTAACTAAATCAAAAAGAACAAGAGAGACCATCGAGAAATCTTTCACCTAGCCATCTAAGTCTGCGGCCTTGTAATACCTGGCAGTGACACTTCCCAAGACCGGTTAGTTCTCTTTAGTACCCAATCAGTTACTATAGTAGTTACTAATCGGTGGCTTCAAAAAATATATAAGTATAAAGAAAGAACTTTCTGAGGGAACGTAACTTTTAAAGATGAAAGTTTTTAAAAATAAAGATATGATACAATTTTAGAAGCCGAAATATCGAAACATTAAGGAACATTACATCAACCTTAGACGTAGTTGGGTTCCGTGATGATGGGAGGTATGACAGCAAGAGGAGTAGGGAGACTAGTATTTCTTGCAAGTACATTGAACAAATTGATTACCTTAATAATTTGAAGGAAAATTTGCCACTATTTAGAAAAGTTTTGATCATGTATTTTCGATTAGTATAATGATCCTTAGCATGCAGTGAATATAGTACGAGAATGGTTGCTGTATCACACTTTTCAATATATGTTTTATGGGTAGTTTGGTAATGCATCTATTAATGTAGTGTATTTTCGGGAGCTGGACCGATTAAAAAGAAAAACTTTTTCGTTTTTTAATACTTGTTTTTGTTCTCATAAAAAATATAAAAGGCATCTTTGGTAAAATCGTACGTGCTACCAACAATTATGTACCCCTATTACGGTTTACTAAACTAAGTTTGGTCATTTGAGAAACAACAACAACTTTAAGTTGGCCTTATCAACTTAAAGTATCAAATTTGACAGAAGAAATACAACTTTATATGAAAATTTGAAACAAGACAAAGTTGTTTTATTACAAATAAAATAATTTTAAATGGAGTCCAGTGCAAAGTAAGAAAAATACATAAGTTTAAAATTAGTAATATATACAAAAATAAAGTAATTTTTACAGATTTATAAGTTATTTTCAACTGAGCAAAGAAGCGTGTTACTATTTGCTGGATGATATAAAAGACCACTTAATGAAATCTGTGCGTGTTTCAGCTATACCACCGGTGTTGAAATTAGGTGCTATACTTGATTTTTTGCTGATGGAAGTTACCAAAAATGCAGTGAACACGATTTCAATATACCTAGGGCTAGCTTAATCTACAATAAAGAAAAAATTTTCAAATTACGGCTTGCCTCGTCCACTATCGGGATGCCGGTTCATCAGTTCTACAAGATTTTCAAGCTGATTTTTGTTGTAACCTTATGTTTTTCTATTAATATGTTCGAAATTTGTAATTAATAATGTACTTGAAGACAAATTAAAAAACTTTACTTATCTGATACTTTTGTTATCCGCACTAACACTGGAGATTGTAAATGGTGATACCACAACATACGGGTATGGTCTGTAATCCGAAACCGAGTGAATAAATTTTTAAAGAAAAATATAACTTAGTTGCGCCTATTATTTTAAAACATTAGCAATCAAGGAAGTTATGTGAATGGTCTTTAATCAAATGTATAAAAAATAATATCAAAATGTTGTAAGATTTAAAAGTTATGACCATTTAAAATTTCATTCGGATTCAATTTTACTCGGTTTCGGATTACAGAACATACCTGATAGTTGTAACAATGTAAGTTCAACTTTTTTTTTAATTTCTGACAGGTTGAGTTGTAATTGATAATACCAAATTAAAAAATTTCAACTGAAGTAGAGTTGAGTTGGAAACCGTAATAGAGGCGAATGTGCGAAGTGCCACTAATGTTTTATGGCAAAAAAATCTTTATTACTCTTTTTAATTTTCGTAAAAACATCGTTAAACATGGCAAACTATTCTTTCATTGAACCGGTCTATTATTCGCAAAATAAGTTATATTTTTATTAATTGTTTTCTATTTTTTTTTTAGTTCAACTTATTATTGCGACTCCTGGACGAATTCTTGACTTAATGGATAAAAAAGTTGCGAATATGTCTCATTGCAAGATACTTGTGTTAGATGAAGCGGATAAACTCTTGTCACTTGATTTTCAAGGCATGCTGGATCATGTTATTTTAAAATTGCCTAAGGATCCTCAGATTCTACTTTTTTCTGCAACTTTTCCGTTGACTGTTAAAAATTTTATGGAAAAACATTTGCGTGAACCCTACGAAATAAATTTAATGGAAGAATTAACACTGAAAGGGGTTACGCAATACTATGCATTTGTCCAAGAACGTCAAAAAGTACATTGCTTAAACACTCTTTTTTCGAAACTACAGATCAATCAATCGATAATTTTTTGCAATTCGACGCAACGCGTAGAACTCTTAGCAAAAAAAATTACCGAGCTTGGCTATTGCTGTTATTATATACACGCAAAAATGGCTCAAGCTCATAGAAATCGTGTATTTCATGACTTCCGACAAGGATTGTGTAGAAATCTTGTCTGCTCTGATTTGTTTACTCGAGGTATAGATGTTCAAGCGGTTAATGTTGTCATCAATTTCGACTTTCCAAGGATGGCGGAAACCTATTTACATCGTATTGGTCGTTCCGGCAGATTTGGTCATTTAGGTACATATACATTTGCACGCATAAATTTTCCAACCCCCTATAAAGATTTTTGTTTTATTTATTTCCGAATACAGGTATTGCAATCAATTTAATAACATACGAAGATAGATTTGATTTACATCGAATTGAAAAAGAACTTGGAACTGAAATCAAACCTATACCTAAGGTGATTGACCCAGCTTTATACGTGGCTAATGTCGCTCTTAATTCCGGAGAATCTAGTAATAATGATCTTAATAATTCATGTACTGAGGAAGGAAACGTTAGCAAATAATGTGCTATTACTCACTCGTATCAAAAAAATTATACATAAATTCTAAAAGGAAAAATTATTGAATTTGAATTTTCATTTTTGTAAGATTCTTTCTATTAAATCTTTTTTTAATACAAACAAATCCTGTACAGTTTTATAGACCTGTATTTGATTGAAAAATATATAAATCAAGTCACCTGAAATAAAATAAAAACAAAAAAGCCCGAAATTTCGTTAAACCTCCGAATTGCATTTTATTTTATTCAACCATTGTTTAAAATATAAAAAGTTCATAAATGTACTCACTAGGTAGTGGATCGTTTCTATTTTGTTTTAACATGTTAGTTTTGGATTTAAAATTATTGCATGAAACACATAGACAACATCAGGATATAAAAGTAAAATATGTATTTCTACAAATACATATTTTACTTTACTTTACTATCTACGACAGCTTACGATGTAGCTGTCGTCTTCAATTTAATTAAGTAGCTGACTAATGGGCTACAATTGTAGCCAACGGAATATGTAGCTGTGTAGCCGCTGTCGTCTAGGTATTTAAAGCATATTATAGACTTGCGGCCTGTAACAGCATTACTTTTTGATCGAAAAAGATTTTAATTACCTAAAATATTTCTTTGGAAAATAAAAAAATTCTTCGGATTATACTTTTTATTTTACTTTCATTTGTTTTATCGGGGATGGCTCAAGTTGCACCAAACACACTTTTTCTTTTTATGGATTCTTGTTTTAATTCAGATTGATCTAAACAGATCATTGTTTTATAATTTTTTCATTATTGTTTAGCAGAAGTGATATTGAGTTTTTTTTTATTAAAAAAAGTACAATTGTACCCACTTTGCCATCCCTGAGTTGTAGTCAGTTGGTTTTTGACACCTAGTATTATTTTTACACAAACAAAATGCCACTTGTTTTAATGTTGTACTTGTTTTTGATATAAATTAGAGTACCGAAATGTTCACTCACTGTTCATTTATGTATGAATATGTACATTTTATTTTTTAGCTGTTTCTTTTCATACATGTGTGAGAGACTACAAAATTTTTTTTGTTTTTTCATTTATGAATACCTAATTTATTTTTTTTTTTCTTTCTGTTCAAAAGTGAATAAATGGGAAAATAGTTTGTTTTTCAGATTTGAGTAGATATTTACAATTTTGATAATTTTTCATAAATGAAAAGATGGTAGTAAAATATGCGCTAAGCATTCACGTATATACATGCACGCACATATCCCTACAAAACCTGACTAACCGATACACCAATACATTTAAAGAATTTTAAATTTCAACAAATACATATGCATACTTATATTCCATAAGCACTTTAAGTAAGAAAGAAATATACTATTCGATTAAAGAAGCGTGCTATACCGTACTCTTTCTCTCACTTTATACGTTGGCAGCACTAATGAAAACACCAAAGAAATGTAAAAAAATTGAAGACGCGTGTGAACAAGTGTAAAAAAGTTAAAAAATTCAAGTAATATTGTTAAAATAAAAATAAAAATGAATAAAAAACAAAACAAAATGCTTTAAGCATTGAAAAAAAGAAATTTAAAAGAAGAGTGGAAATTTACAGAAATCAATCCTCAGCCGCCAGAAGATATAATATAAGCTTAATTGAATTAGTTGTTTTATTATATTTATTTTTAATTTTGTTATGAATTAGTTGCTTTATTATATTTCTTTTATATTATGTTATATATTATATATTTATGTTATAAATTCTTAAAAAATTTTCTTTATTATTCGCATAATAAAATAAATTGAAAAAATTAGAAAGTGTATTTATTGATATATACAGTAACAATAACCAATTTTTATGAATACAATAACTGGTAGTATTCAGTAGCACTAACCAATATTAATAACGGACAACTATATATATCAAGCGGTTATATAACGAGTTACTTATTAAGTAGTAATAACGGTTATGTGTATCGGTTAACTAAAGGGTTATTTAAAATGTAATACTACCGGTATCGCTACGGTTATATAGCCAGTTATATACACGTTAGTGCTGACGTGTGCGAGCGAGAACACTATAGTGTTTTCTCTTCTAAACAATAACGTGAAAGAAAGAGATATAATATCACACGTACATAAGAGAATAGGTTAGTTTTTTCCCAAAGGCCTATACAAAATAACTGAAAGTTTTACAATTTCTAACCAATACTTTGGTTATGAGTACTTAATATATAACGCGTTATTTAACCTGTAGTGTTCTTGCTGGGATGAATGTATTTTGTAATGTGCAGCTGCTGACGTATGCAGTAAAGAATTGTTTTTTTATTTCTTTTGGAATATATTGTAAAATTGTATTTTGAGTTAATATGTATGTATGTTGTATGTATGTGCTTTTACTACATTTTATGGTACGGATTTTCTTTATTTTTCCCTTTTACATGTAAGTACCTAAATATGTTTAAAAAAGTTGATATCTACATACATATTCGATCATAGGCAGAAAATCCTTTAGTGTTCATTTATGATAAATTTTTAACGTTCATAAATGTTTAATTTAATCAGAAAAAGCTAATTTATCACTTATCATGTATGCATGCTACAAAAACAAACAGGTACGCGCATACATGTATAAACATGGCAGAACATTTTTTGTTTTTCGTTTATGAGCATGACAAATAAATATAAAATTTTATATTTCTCATTTATGAAAAATATCATGAATGTTGATTTTTGAATGTTCATAAATGAACAATTTTGAACCCTGATATTAATATACTTATATACATAGGTATCAGAGAATGACAAAAGTATCATTTTTAGTACTTATTAAGTATTTGAAGCCAAACATGTATAAATGCATATAGCTACAGCTCAAACAACATACCATACACACATACTCATATTAATTTCAACTTGAATAACTACAAGTATAGGCAGAGAATAAGTGTTCGCATACTTGTTCATTATTTTTCGCAATAGAACTAAGTATAAGTAAAAGTTGGATAAAGTATTGGCTAAACCCATACTTGTAAGTATAAAGTGGGAATAAGTACAAGGATGTAAATACTCTAAGTATACTTAGAGTATTTTATAAATATATGTAACTACATGTATTAATTATATGAATTTCACAATTTAAAAATACGTTCATTCATTCCTTCACCCTAATATAAAAATTATTTTGGTTTTCCATACTTAACCAATGTTCAGTTATAAACAAAATATTGCAAACATCATATCCCAACATACCATATAGCAATCAAACCACAATACAACTTGTGAATAAGCTTATAAATAATAGTCTGTTTTAATTTTTTTTTTAACAATGATTAAGAAACTATTATTATACACAAATGTTTCTAAACAATTCGTTTTCTTGTCATAATTTTTTTTTTTTTCTGAAAAACTTAAAAATAAATGTACAAAATAGAGAAATTAATGTTTTGGGCTATTAGGCCACTACACCACAAATTAATAGTTTAAATTTCATTGGCAGATCTACTAAGAGTTCTTGTTATTGCAGCATAGGATCTCTTAAAGCGTCTCATTTGTGGGCAATCTTAAAAAATGTGGTTAATAGTGAGTATCTATGAGCAAGCTATGCATTCTCTCCTAGGCAGTGTTCCTTCATAGTAGTCTTGTGTGCTAAATTTTGTATTGACTATTCTGGAAAGATGTGATTTGAGAAAACTTGATTATGTGCTCCATTGCTTTTCATATTTCTTTAGGTGAACATTTTTGTGGAAATTAGCCACAAATTACATATATGTACATACATACAAATATACATTATTTGCGAATGTAAGTCTACAATTATGTAAAGAAGATTATATAAAGAAGATTAAAAAAATTAATAAAATATTGTTTCTGTAAGATTATTATACAATTACAAATATAAGCTTTTCTTAATCATGTACATATAATATTTTCATAAGGGTTCCGTTTTTATTTTTCTACAATTGTTACGATATAATTTTTCAATAAATTCTAAAAACTTTCTCAAGCTTAAGGCCTATATTTATAAGCTTTTTAAAATATTGTTCACAAGCCATTTGGTATGTTGGGATACCTTTTTACACACACAATTCCTAAAAGTAATTGTTTTACTTATAAGTATACTTAGAGTATTATAACTACTTTTCCATATTAGGTAGTTATAAGTATGGGTATGAATCCATCACCTTATCTACCTACAACCAGTTGTACTCATACATGCATTACGTATACATTTTTAAGTTCCTTGTGTATAAATAATGTTTGTTATAAGTATTGAGTACACCCATACTTATTTCACTGCAAATGAGTATGTGTAGGTATTTTCTGTGTTATAAGTATAGGTATTACTAATACCCAAAAATATGTGTAAGTACTTAACTACATTTATTTTATAAGTACTTTTTGTCAGTCTCTGATAGGTATGTACAGTGGCTCACAACTTATTTCATGCAGTGAATTGTTTTCATATTAAATCTATAAAAAGAAACTAGCAATTGTCACGTTTCTTGATCCATGTATGTTCAGTAAAAGAAAAAAAATAATTTATAGCGATCGCAACAGATAGTCGCTCTTGATTACAATGAAGACCCTATGATGATGTGATGATGTTAACCATATACGTAGTGATGTTGACAGAAGCTGATGTTTTGGCGTTAGTGATACTGATGCGTTGCTGGTGAATGAGATTTTAGTGCATGTCAGATCTGTTGGCTTTGGTGGGTGCCAATCAATTATGGAAGAATGGTTGTTAGGACGGGATGGCTGGCTTCAGCGATCATTTTACAATTATTAATTATCATTAATGCGACTTGGTGGGCTTCATAACGGTCTGCTGGCACTTTTACGCGAGGTAGCCTTTCTTTCTCGCACTGCTTTGGCCTTAGGCTTTCCGCTTTACCTATCTTATCGAGTTTGAACACAATAAATTAAAAAAAAAATATTCAGGAAAAACAAACAAAAATCAACATTTAAATACTTAATAGATAATAAAACAAAAAATGCTCCTTTTTCCATCTCACATCTTATATTATGCAGTCATTTGTGACAGTAACGGTACCTCAATAAAGCGTTATTGTTTTATAATTTTTCTTTATTTTATTTCTGACAATGTCTTGCCTTGAATTTTCAGACTGATTTATTAAGTGAAGTGTCAGTTTTAAAAAAATCATATGAGTCTGTGTACAACGATAGAACAACGGGAATTGGTTTGAAACCATTTCAAAAACGGATACTCACAGCGAAAAATAGCAGAAAATGTTAACATAAATGCTTCCACAGTCCAAAACTCATCGAGTGCTTTATTCATGAAAAAAGGTACCACAACAGACAGAAAATGTTAACATAAATGCTTCCACAGTCCAAAAATCATCGAGTGCTTTATTCATGAAAAAAGGTACCACAACAGACAGAAATGCACCAAATAAAATTTTCACTGAACACGACGAGGGATATATTTTAAGAAAATTAAAGGCGAATCTAAAGCTTTCAGCCTCAAAATTGATTGCCGAAGTTAGAGCTGACCTGGGAAAATAATGTTGCGTCGAAATTCGTCGTGTATTGCGCCAACATAATTTTCATGGCCGAGTCGCACGCAAGAAACCTTTGTTGCATATTCTTTATGAATATACGAATACATATTTTAGCTTCGAGCTGTTATAAATAAAAGTAATTAAACAACGTGTTAAAAGAATCGTTTCTAATTCCATACTCATTGCCGTTTTTACTTTACTTTCAGGTTAAACTTTTAATCAATCATGCCTACGTGACATTTATTAGCTAATCAGCACTATTTGGTTGGCGCGTTTTAAAATAAAATTCATATTTTAATTTTTAAATATGTAATTAGAAACGTCTTCCGGTGCAAATGCAGTTATCCAAATATTGCTGCTCAATTAATATTTTTTAATATTGATCACGTTGACATTCAATGTACAACATTCTTCCCCATCCAAGAAAAGTTGAACCTTTCTTTAAAGCAAAAGAGCATCTATATAACTTTATTTAATATAACTTATTTCCTAAACAATTTTATTTAATATAGTTCAACTTAATTTTTGTTTCTTTTTTTTATACAATTTTATTTTCATAATTCAACTAAAATTATTATTATTTTATATGTAATTTTCCTTAATATAATTGAAATTATTTTTTTTTTTGTGTATATAATTATTATTTTGTGGGTCTGACTCAGAGTAGATAAATAATATGATTTATTCTTAATTCTTCTTGGTCTAAGTATAACTACTTTCTTTTACAATATTTGAACAATTTAATAATTAAATTTATTTTTATAAATTTGAAACTAGATTACGTATTGTTAAAACATATATGTTTAAAGTTATTTATTTAGCAATTCAAAATTTTAATGCAATTTAGATTTATTTTAAAGTTAGATTTATTTTAAAGTTAACTGATAGCTTAAATTAATTACATTATTATAAAAAACAACAAGTAAATAAATTGATTTTTTTTTTCGAAATTAATGTGGTTGAAATTATTTGGGCACTTAATTGACTTCCTGCTGGCATTTCTGGATAGAGGTGGTTTCGGGGGACCCTGCGTTGACATGATGATTCCTCGGCTACAGTAGTTCCAGTGGTGATGGTAGTTAGCTGTATAGCAGGTTTATTGTCGACGTTACTTTTTCTGCTCTTTAATACATAGATGACTAGACCAATTATTACCAGAATTGTTACCAATGAACCTGTCGAAATTATGGAGTATCGGTGTATTGAAATTTCCCAGTCCTGATTCTCAATCCTCCTTGACTTGTCTGCTATATCCCATTCTTTTTGTAATTCATCCAATGACTTTTTTCCTTCCGCAAGACTTGTCATTATTTGGTCGCGATTTCCAATGTTTAAGGGCAATCTATGGTTAATGGTTACGTTGGTACTAGTGAAATTTCGCTTCCACACATCCAGGAGCTCTGAATGATCGATTTCTGGTTGTTTATACCATGTTTCAGTAATTTCTGTTTTTTCGTACGGAATTCTAATTTCTTTATTGCTAAAATCGCATGGTTTTAATAACTTTAAAATTCTGGTGTTTGATAATGTTGCGGTGTAATATATACCGTCACAATTTACATTTAAAATAAGCTTATTTTTTAGCTTAAATATTGGTATCCATTGGTTACTGGATACCATTTTTACCATAATTCCCCCGGATGATGGGACTGCACTGTACTTGCAGTTCTCTTCAGATGTTTTTGAGTGTTGTAATAATTCTACCAAACATTCTGTATTTCCGCTGGTCAAGATTGGGCTATTATGTTTTCACACTGAGACAGCTGCAGAAGTATTGACTTGCACACTAACACATTTATTGTGCTCTTCTTGTGTTAGCGTAATGAATGTGCCATGGTTATCAGCTTCCGCTACGTATTCGTATTTTGTGTTTAATAATAAATCTCATTTATCATTTAATGATGTTGGAAGTGCATGAGTTTTGTGGATGCTGTACACAATTGGCTCTGGCAGTGGAATTATTAATTTAATTAGCATCTCTTCCCCAAAAGGTAGTGACGTAACTTGGGCTGCTTGGTGTATATTAAAAACTTTCTGGAAAAATGGATTTATTCTTGATTCCAATTTTAACTTTTTCAAATAATCTGCTACATAATTTTCATCTAGTATGAATGGATGCAACTTATTTTGAAACAAGTCATTCAAAATTGATAACTCTGTTGCTTGGCGGTTCTGTATTTCCAGTAAATTTGAGTTAATTATTGTCAGTAGTTCGTATATTTCTGACTTAAAATTTAATTTAATTTATTAATTTCATCATTAGTATGAAGTGAGAAATTATCGTAAGAAGTTCCCAATTCACGCAAATTTCCTGCAATTAATTCCACATCTGACGTTAAATTTTTGATGGGTGTACTAAATTTTTCAAAATTTGAAGCCATTACAGTAATCTGGTGTTTCATCATTTCAAAAGACTGTTCGTCATGTTTGCCTAGTATTTTTAGTTTATTGTAAATTTTATGGCCATCTTCGTTGTCCATAGTTCCAAAAGCCCATTTAGAAAAACGTCCAATTGCATCAATTGCTCTCTTCGGCCTGCGATGTGCAAATATGTGAAGTATGTGCTTACAAGAATTTTGATATTTTTTTATGTGACTGCAGAGAAGTTCGATTTTTAATCGTATTGTTCAGCAATATCTAGCACCGAAGAAAAATCCATTGGTTTAAATTTGGTAAATATGGTCCAGACATGTTTGTAAAAAACTGCTTTTCCAATGTTCTCAAAAATTACAGGTGAATTTTTCAGTTCAATCATCTGACATGGAATATCGTTTTCCGTTCTTGTTGTCAGTACTACATTTGCCAATAGACATATGCTTAACCACTTAATTTTTGTGTTTTACTACAAATATAATTTAACGATTTATGAATACATATAATATAAAATTTAATTAGATATCTCTACCAATGAATATATATAAGTACTTATAATTTTAAAGAAAATGTATATATAATAAAATTAAAAATGTTATTGACTTATAAATAGTTCATAAATGATTTATGCTGTATTAACATAAATTTTTATATATTTAATATGTTTATTGATTAATAATATGTATAGGAATATATAAGTAATTTAATGAGAGTCAGACCCTATGTTATTTATTAAAATGTTTTATTAGTATGTTAATATGTCTGCAAGTTGAATTTCTAATAGAGACCTGAAATGAAAAATATGTTAATTTGTTTTTTTTTGTATTTATATTTTTTTTATCCCTGCATTAAAATTTTTGATAATATTGGTGTATTATATATTTATATTTTATTAGACTTTTTAGGTGACTACTATTCGTTTTAAACGATTATTGTGTACTTTTTTTATTGTTTTTCTAATTTTTATTGCTGTTGTTACTGGCCCAGGAGTGGATACTACCTCATAAGGCCCAATCCATATAGGCGAGAATTTGTTTTTCCTAATGGGATTTTTTAGTAATACCTTTTGCCCAGTTTTAAACGTTACTGGGTTTACCGTGTTACCGTAAGATTTTTTTTGATATATTTATTGCTTCGATTAAATGACGTTTAGCTATTTCATGTGCCCTTTGAATTTGATATTTCAGCTGCACTGGGTAATTATCGATATTATAAACAGGAGCGGGTTTTCTTTGCAAATTGGTTGGGAAATTAAATTTAAACCCGTACAAAAAATTAAAGGTGACAATTTAGTTGAGATATGCGTTGTATTATTGTGCACATGCATTGCTTGACGTAACCATTGATCCCAGTTTCTTTCGTCATTGCCAACAAAGTTTCGCAGATATTCCGCTAAAGGTCGATGACTTCGCTCTAGTATATTTCGGAATAAAATTTATATCTATATAATAATCCTCTCTATTTGCATTTAATATTGGTACATTTATATAATTATTATGTGCTTCTACTATTGTGTTAGCTAAGTGTATACCCGGAGCAATTGTTTGGGATTCTATAAGGAATTCTCCTGATGATGTAGGTATTTTAATCTTCACCACTCTTGTGGTACGTGCCTGAATTTTACAAATACGCGCTTCACCGTAATTTCGCGAAAACCGTTTGAGAGGCAATTCAAAAAGTATACTTTTATCTTTGTTTAAAAATTTTAATGTTTTAGAAATTGTGTCAATGATTGAGTGGTTCCACAGAATATCCCGAACCAAAATTCCATCAGCTGGAATATCATTGACGTCATTTATTAAATGCCATTTCACACTAAAATTTTCATATAAAGAACTCGTTAATTTGATAGTACCTATTGTTTTGCTTATCCCTCCAAATACTCTACCTAGCTCTTTAATTTCTTGTTTTTTAATACGTTTAAGGGGTTTTAATGAACTTATTTTAATCAGGCTTGTATCCGCGCCTGTATCTATTAAAACTGTTAATTAAACTCTTTTAGCTAAAACAGACGGTATTTCTACGAATACATCGTCTTGCTTTATTTTCTTTATGACGTATAAACGTCCTTGATTTCTATATCTATATTTAAAATATTCTATATAATTAACGAAAAAATCATTCATAAAGTGTACACAATTTATATTATTTATACAATTAAAAGTCCTGCCCATCACCCCACATACTAAAACCTATAATTTTTAGACGATAAATATATACAATCATACGCCAAATTGTTATGTAGAATAATTGGATAATATCATCAATCAGACGATTTGTTTTTGTTTCTGATCTTATGTTTATTTATTCTTTTTGATTTTTTGTTTGACGATTTCGCGACACTGTCGTTGACTTTATTATTATTTACCTGGTCTGATTGTTTATTATCGTCCAACAATTTAGCAACTTGATATGTTGTGGAGCTATCATCTACGTCTGTTTGTAGATGTACTTAGGTCAGTCGCATTTGACTTTGAATTTGTTGCAGTAGTATGAGAAGTGTTAGAAATATTATCTACCTTTGGTTGTAGATTAATTCAATCAGCTGGTTTTCGGTGTGGATCCCATAAACAATTGTCTCAGTATGGAGTGTTTTTTCTCTGTCTGCACTCAGCATACGTGTGATTTTGTCTATTGCAAAAACCACATTTTATTTTAGGTTGCGTGTGTTTATGTAGTTGTACGATTTGCGGGTTTGTTGAACTGGCGGAGTATTGAAAATTTTGTGTTTGTGGGTGTTGAAAAATACCGTAGTTTGAAAATGGTGTTGGTGTGTTGGTTGGAAATTCCTGTGTAAGGTGTTGGTGCGTATGGATTGTATGGTGTTAGTTGTGAATAATTTGGATTTTGTACAAAATTTGTATTTTGTGCTTGAGGTAATTCTGTTATATTAGTATAATTAGTATTAGGCATTGTATAATTTTGTGCATTAAACTTTAAATTTGTGTTTGTATATTGTGTTGTTAGGAACATAGAAGTTTTAAGGGCGGACTCTACTAGCTTATCTAATTCTTTTTCAGAACTACCTATCATAAATTGTCTCAAAGTTGGATCTATAAGCCCTAATTTAAATGTCATAATTACAGATTTTTGTAACTCTTTCACCAGAGCTCTTGTCTCAGTCTCGTTATAGTTTGACGAGATTATTTCTTTGGCCATAGCTTCTTTCTGGAGCAAACGTCTAGCGAAAGATTTTACATCTTCTGTGACTAATTGTCGTGTTTGCTTCAACTCGTTTATGACACTATCTAGTGTTCTGTCTGTAAGATAAGTATATTTTAGTAGTGCTTCTAGATCTTTTAATTTTGTAATTATTTTTTCTCTAACTAATTCAAATGCATCCCCCTCTAATCTAGTTGACAACAATGACACGAATATTTCTTCATCTTCAGAATTCACACATTTGAAAGCTAATTGGCACGCGTTTATAAACTCATAGACTTTACATGACAATTCAGTTAAAGCAGTTCCCGTAAAATATGGTACAAGTCTCGCAACTGTTTTTCCTATATTTTCATATGACAAATCGATTGATTCCTGTTGATGTATTGTTCGGGATTCGTCTAATATTTCGGAACTTTGCACGCTTTCTGTACTGTGAGTACTTTCTGAATTATGTGAATTTTCTGCTATATCACTTTCCAATTGTTGTTCCCCGATTTTCGGTTTTGCAGAATGTACCATGGAAATTCCAAACCATGTACTTACTTGCTTGTCCCACACTTCTTCCAATGTTTTTTCTAAAATTCCAATTTGTTGTTCCTTTTGATGTACCTTCTCTTGTAATTGTTTTATGTTTTCAATCAAGTACGCTTTTGAACTTTCTCCTCTAATACTTATGTCATTAATTTTTTCCTTGCACTCAAATATAAATTTATTACTATCTTGTAATTTATTATAAAGATCCTTTTCTATCTGTATTCCGTTTTGTAATTTTTTGGTGAGTTCTTCTATTTTCTCTTCAGTTTCTTTATTTAATATCTCGGCTTTATTTTCCTCTTCCTTATATTCTTTTAATGTTCTTTTGTTGTCCAAAAGTTTAGAATTAAGTTCTGCGATTTCCTTAGCTTTATTATTTTTATATTTTAGATTTAATTTTGTTAAATGTAATAAAATTGCATCTGTAGTTTCTAGTCTTGTTAACTGACCCGACTTCGAATAGATGTCAGTTTTTACAAGCTCATAGATTTCCCTACTTGTTAAACTTTTTATTTCCGCAAGGAGTAACAAATTAAAATTTTGAATTTCTGTTTTTTGATCTTTTTTCTCCTTTTCTAGCTGGGAAATTTTTTCTTTAATTTCTGCTATCAAAATCGCGCTATTATCCATAAAACTATCTCAATCAAGTATTTCCAAATTTCAATCAATGAAAGAAATTTAGGAAAACCCTTGTTTCTAATTTAAGCAATATTTTTTAGTTTTATAAAAGGAACATTTTATAACTTAGTTTCATTAACTGAATTTTAAATAACCGAATATTTTTATATATGTATATTTTGTATATTCTGTATATTCAGAAAAATAGACACCAAATTCTGCCTTTAGTTTCTTCTTTAGTTAATTTTGCTACCCCTGGATCGCTATTTTTGCTCCTTATTGTGTTTCTAGATGCACTATTTATTTTTATATTATTTCTATTAGTTTTGAGTTTAATTTTTGTATTATTTAGTCGTTGTTTTATATATCTATTTTACCGTGCAGCCAGACTCAACTGCACTTTAAGGCTAAGGTGTCTTTGCCAGTAAAATCGTTATAAAATTTAATTATTTCCGGAAAACTTCAGTATTATTAGCCAATATTTAATTATTTTTAGATTATTTAAATTTTATTATTTAGATTATTATATTTGATCCTTGCCTCACGAAATATTTAGAACAATGAAAAATAAAAACTTATTAAAACTTTTTTTTATCCTACCGGCTGCGCCAAAATGTTGTATATTCTTTATGAATATACGAATACTTATTTTAGGTTCGAGCTGTTCTAAATAAAAGTAATTAAACAACGTGTTAAAAGATTCGTTTCTAAATCCATACTCATTGCCGTTTTTACTTTACTTTCTGGTTCAACTTTTAATCAATCATGCCTACGTGACTTTTATTAGCTAATCAGCACTATTTGGTTGGCGCGTTTTAAAATAAAATTCATATTTTAATTTTTAAATATATAATTAAAAACGTTTTCCGGTGCAAATGCAGTTAACCAAATATTGCTGATCAATTAACATTATTTAATGTTGATCACGTTGACATGCAGTGCAATATTAATATTAAATTAATATTTTTTAATATTGATCACGTTGACATGCAATGTACAACACCTTTTATTAAGCCGAAAAACAAAGATTGCAGATTAAATTTCGCCAAAGAACATGTTAGCAATCAGAATTTAGGAATTCGGATATATTTGCCGACGAATCAGATTACTGTCTTATGTATGGCGGAAATACGGAGCTCAAAAAGAAAACATAAAAGCAACAGTGAAACATCGCATTGTTATGGTTTGGATCTGTATGTCGAACGGTCGTACTGATAATTTAACATTTATTGCAACAACAATGGACACATTTAGGTACCTTAAGATTCAAAAGGATAACTTATTGGAGAGTGCAGAGAATATGGGTATAAAGTCGAATTTTAGATTTTACCAGGATAACGACCCAAAGCACAAATCAGATATTGTTCAAACTTGGTTGATATATAACTGTCCACATGTAATGCCGCCACCACAGTCGCCCGACCTTAGTAATGTAGGGGGAATATCGAAGCAGACCATTTCCATAATGGGTCCCTTTACGACCCCCTCCGTCCTCTATGATTACAGGCAACCGAAATGTAATTTACGGCAACCTACTTACATTGAGTCATGTGCTACAACCAGTCTTTAATCTTGACTTTATTGACTTCAGACTGTCGACTGCTAACTGTCCGCCTTCTTTCTCATCACGCAGTCTCTAGTAATTGCTAGCATTTGTTCAAGGCTCAGGTCCCCAATGGCATCCACCAGTAGTCCGGAGTCTTATGCTAGACAGTGCTGGACATTCACAAACAATGTGCGCTGCCGTCTCAGCCTCTTTCCTTTCCCCGTCGCCTCTTCTGCCTCTGCCTCTCACTTTTAGGCATGAACTGTAGAGACTCCGACTCGGCGTTGAAGGAACGTTTTGAGATGCCTGCTTCCGAAAAGGATTTGCCTAAGCCCACAGGGGCATGTTTGTCCAATTCATCCACATTTACCTCCATATCCGCAGGAGTATCTTCATAGACTGATCAGTCCACCCCTTGTGAGGTTTCTTTGTCATTCTATTTCGATATCCTCCCCTTGCCAGTGGCAACCGGAGTTCCTAAAGGGATTAACCTCTAACGAGGCTTGCTTGTCCATCCATAACGAACGATCGTTCTGTTTTTGACGTTGATAAGTGCGGACGCTATTTTTTTTAAGCTCGCATTCACAAAAAACAAAACATACATTGTGTGAATATTTTCAAACAAAAAAACAAACCTGTTTTAATAAAACAACAAAGTTGTCTGTAAATTTGTTCTCTCTTTATTTTTTACAACGGTATATTGAATTGCTACTTTGAAAATAAAACAAAAACAATAAGGGCTAATGAGCCTCTTTAAGTAACAAAAATGTGGACAATATTGTATTAAATAAAAATAAAAAAAACTGAAAATAATTTGTGTATAAATGCTACGCCAGTTATACGTGCCCAATCTTGTTCATCGCTTTTGCTAAGCGATGACATTAAAATAACTACAAAAAACATAGTGTTCTGAACATAGTGTCACCAAAACTAATATATACATAACTGTATATATACATAACTGTATTGAAAAGAGGTCGAAGCCCTAAATCTTCGCTGATTGCACCAATGTCTAAAGTACTTAAGGATAAGGAGGCTAACGGAATAAGTTTCCAAAATCATTTTGCTATTTTAGATAGCGAAACAAGTGAACCTAAAACGGCACCCAAGTCGTTTAAACCACCACCAATTTTTTAAGGGAGAAAAAATCGAATGACTTAATAAATAAGTTAATTTTAGTTATTAAGGAAAACTCATTCTATGTAATTCCTATTAAGCGTGGTAACATTGATGAAAATAAAATTCAATATATATATATATATATATATATATATATATATATATATATATATATATATATATATATATATATAAAACAGGATGTGTGTATGTATGTAACGTATGGACTCCAAAACGGCTAGGGAATATTCAGGCGGGTGACACTTTGAAGTCTAATTTTTATTTTCGGTCTGCGGGCGGAGGGGCGTTGCAAAATAGAATTTTCATGTTGCACCACCAATGTCATACATATACATTATATTTTTTTTTTTTTGTTTTTTTAAGAGATATCAAACTCTTAAATCGGTTATGTAGTTCCGAAGATAAAATTTTAAAACTTTTGAAATGTTGCATTTAAAAATCCGATTTTTCGGTTTATTTACAAAATATTTACATCATTCGATAACACAATATATTCCGCGCTTACTAAGGTACAACATTGTACAATAATTTAAAAATAATATTATATTATCAATCGAACATTAAAGTTGGATCACCGGTAATTCTTATTCGCAACTTAAACGCACCAAAGTTATGCAACGGAACCAGATTGACCATAAAAAATTTGTTCACCAAATTTAATCGAGACAGCAATCATCGGTGGCAGATTCAAAGGCGAAGACGTACTTATTTCACGAATTCCGATGATTTCCAAATATTTACCATTCCAATTCAAGCGGCTCCAATTCTCTTTGCGTCTTGCCTTTGCTATTACCATCAACAAAGCACAAGGCCTATCATTGGCTTAATTTTGGAAAATTCATGTTTTTCACAAAAAACATTGTCTATCCGCTGGCCTTAAGATGAAGCCAACTCAGAAATTAAATACTCCTGGTAGGCAGCCACAATATCAAGCAAATGCTTATTACCCTCAGTTAGCTCAACCAACAGCCAACATGTTTCATACGCGGATATGTTAAAATCCAATCATATTTCAGCACACAAAGCGACACCGACAACGATTTCTACTCACAATTTGCACCCAAAACCTAAAGAACAAACACCATCTGGAAACTATAATCGTCTCGAAGCAAGCATAGAGACATTAGTGCTCTATGAGCAGCATGATGCAATCTGTGATGTTGCAGGCGGTACTCAACAAGCCATGAACTGTTTACAAATATGTTTCTGAAACGCAAACGGCTTACGCCAACATAAAAATGAACTCGAGTACTTCTTGAAGAACCAACAAATTGATGTCATGATGGTTTCAGAGACTCATTTAACAACAAATAGCTTTTTTAAAATCAATGGCTATATATTATATGACACTAAAGACCCCCGTGGCAAAGCATGTGGTGGATCAGCAATACTCATAAAGGCTCGAATTAAACATCATTTACTGTGTGATTTTTGTGAGGTCTACCTTCCAGCAACAAACATCTGCATTGAAGAACTCATTGAAGTACTCATTGTTCGGAAAACATACCGCTAAGAACACCAGAAGACGTGGACCAGAGTCTAATTGATTTTGATCAAAACCTTAAATCAGCTGCCCAACATGCGACAGTAACCCGACAACCAGCTAGATACAATAAAATTTATTTCGTAGATGTCGAGCGGCTCTTGGCTGATAAAAGAATAATTCGAAGAGAGTGGCAACCACTCAGATCTTCTCAAATCTAGACTTAAAGATTGCACGAAACGGCTAAGACAGCTACTAGAATCTCTAAGAGTAGCATCTCTGAACAATTACTTGGAAGACCTCGACGCAACTGGACAATCACATTATTCACTATGGCGTGCATGTAGGAACCTTAAAAAAAAGAAAGGTCGTACGTAAGCCTCCCTTGCGAACTTCTTGTGGAGACTGGGCAAGAAATGATACCGAAAAAGGCAATTTATTTGTTGGACATTTAAAGAAAGTTTTCACCCCAATGTATGTACTGATACATACATGGCTGAGTTGCCACCAGTAGAGACTAGTGCCGTAGTACCTCTAAAATTTGAATTCAGCGATATTAAAAGAGCAATAACGGATTTAAAGACCAAAAAAGCCCCTGGCGTTGATAAAACAAGTAACAAGATTGTTATTAGGTCGCAGAATTATTCTGTTTGTTTTTAATGCCATCATACGTCTTGAGTACTTTCCCACAGAATGGAAGGTCTCTTTGATTACTATGATACCTAAACCAGGAAAAGACCACACAAAAGTAGAATCTTACAGACCTATAAGCCTTTTATCAAACATGTCAAAGTTGTTTGAGAGAATATTAATAACTAAGCTGAATCCAAATCTTAGCGCGAAATGCTGTATTCCAAACCACCAATTCGGCTTCAGAAAACAACATAGTACGATCCAACAAAGACACAGATTAGTAAATGTTATTAAAAGGACCTTTGAAGAAAAAAAATACTGTTCTGCGCTTTTTATCGACGTTTCTCAAGCATTCGATAAGGTTTGGCACGAAGGCCTAATATTTAAGTTAAAGCTGAACTTGCCCGAAAACTTTT